>OY747705.1:17375000-17920000 GCA_963556495.2 Valencia hispanica
TCTCTGATTGTGGAATCAAAGATTTGAGGGAGAACAGTACATTTGAAATAATGCAGAAGTTTTGAGTGTATGCAATTTAACGTTCTGACTGCAAATATATGAAATCATGCTCTTAAGTTGAAAATAATAAATACTCCTCTGAGGATCTGAAACTTGTTTATCCAGATTACATGGAGAGAGTCCATCCCCTCCACCTCCACCTGGTTGAAGCGCTGCTGATGTCTGGGGACACAGATCTCGATCCCTCACAAGTGGGCTCCAGAATGTGATTTTAAAAGTTAATCTTGCATTGTTTCAAAGCAGTTGCTGCTCCAAAACTGATTGCAAATCTGTAACAAGAGTAGATTTTAAAGTCCCGTAACCATGGAAAAAATGTTTTGTATGCACCAGATCCATGTTTGTTTTTAAAACGTAATTTAGGCAATAAGGTGGAGGACAGTGCAGGAGGCTACTAGGGCTGCAAGGCCTTCAGCTTCACAGGGATGCTCTCCTCAGGCAGGACATTGTGTTTTTAAGACAGTCAATGTTTATCTTAAGATTTGCTTTATCCCTTTCTGACACAAGGTCTGTACTCTTGTTCTCCGGGTGGACAATCATTAAAGGGCCCAGCATGTAAGCCTCCATTTTTCCACCTTTCCTTTGCTCATGCCCAGTGTTTAGATTCTGCTGGTGACCTACTTGCTGGGTTGTTGAGAATTATGGTTTTATTACATTGCTTAAAAGCTTATGTTAATGGAGTTTATTTTGAAATGAGTGGTGATGATATTTTCCTAAAATATATTATTTACAAAAAGCAGAAACTGCCTACTTTAAATTAACATTACTGCTATTGATGATTCCTGGAACTTTCCATTTTATAATCTGCTATACTTACCAATAAAGATTATAAACAAGGTTTAATACCGGCATTTTTAGACACATCGTCCTAAATGTAACTTTAGAGGATTGTTTATGCCACATAAATAACATAAGCCAGAGTGCTTGCTGCTCCGTCGCTTCTCCACAGTGTGGCAGAGGAGACAAAAATAGGGACGGTGAAGCTATGCACTATGTTTACACACACTCACTTGACATGAGCAGTTTCATGTGTGTGGTGACCTGCATGTTTGCACAAGCAGCGGAGTGACAGGAGAGCTTGTTCACAGCCTTGGGTGTGACATGTGTCCTGTGAGGCGATGCCTTTAGGATGGAGAAACCACTGTAGATGTTAAGGCTGATTACAGTGGGCGTCATAAATGCAGCTTTTAGTTTGACAGAGGAGCAAGAATATCTTTCAGTTACAGACATGTTTTGCTGAATAAGTAGGGATGCATGATACACATTGGGAATAACATCGGTATGGGGCGATGTTAGAGATTTTTGTTAGTTGGTATGGGTCTAAAAAGTTAAACTGGGCCAATATTAACAACTGATGTTTATTTCAATCTTGTTTCTATTTGTATGTGTTTCAGGACGGGAGGGGTTCTTTTAAATCACAGCTAAAAACTCATTTGTTTAGAGATGCCTTGAGTAATGTTTTCATGTATCGTATGTGTACTGTGCATCATGCTTTATTGCTGTTTTTATTTTATCCTAACTTCATGTCTGCTTTTGAGTAATGTTTTTACGTCATATGCTCTGTTTGTTTTACGCTTTATTGCTGTTTTTACTTTATCCCCTAATCATGTAAAGCACCAAAAATTACCTTGTTCTTAAAAGTATGCTATACAAGTAAAATTGCCTTGCCTTAACTAAAGTGCAGAAGCAATGTCAGTGATGTGCTCTTTTAAAAAAAATATGTTAAAAGCATTGGGTATTAAAAATATAGCGGTAATATTAATATGTATTGATGCATTGCTAAAAATAAGTGAAATAAGATTTGCTTATTGAGGTCTACTCATGTTTGTCTGAATTTTATGTCTTCTGTGATGTTCTCCTTATAGCTGTGTAGTACAAATATGAGCTAAAACCCATCTTAGAAACTTTATTATAACAGGGAAAATGCCAGCCATCTATGTTTCTATGTCAAACTTCTTTGATTGTGATAAGTTTTTTATTTTTAAGCATGTGACCGAGCAAAAACATCAATCAGTAGCCAGTATCCCCATCACTATATAAATAGAATTACAAAAGATAGGAGAAACTTCTGCTTCAACCAGCTCACTTCAGCCTACTACTGAACACGTTTCATGTAAAGGAAAATAGCCCAATTCTGATCACATGTAAAAAAATAAAATAAAAAATGTAAAATGACCAAAGAAAAACTTACAGTTCACAAAATAAACAGTAGTGGCTATGCTTGTAGACTAGTATTTTATACAAGTTCTTTATTTGAAGCAAATTTTCTCTTTGCTGTGCTTCATAGGTGGGTGTGAAAATGTGTTATCTAATAACATTTGCTCTCTTTATGAAGGCACATTTTATCAGATTTAGTTTTTCTCAGAGTTTCTTTTTTACAGTAATAAAAAGAAATCCTATTTAGGTCAGACAGTCTCAGTTTAGGTCCCCCAGTGATTGTTTTAATGGTTTTTAACAGGGAAATGAATATAAAATACTATTCAAATTAATACAGACTCGATAAGCAAACCTGTATGACTGTACAAATGGAAACCCTCAATTATCTGATAGTAAAACCGAGAAAGTTCAAAGTGACATGTCATAATTTGCGGATTGAGGACCCAAATGCAGGCAGATAAGATATCAATGAATTTAATGAAGGTGGCGGAATAATAAACATGTAGAACTGGTTCACTAGGGACAAAATAACAAGGGAAGGAAGACAAAGAATCCAGCGAGATATGACAGAAAATGTGCAGCTTTAATGCTGGGGAAAGAGTGAGAGATGACAGAGGACCTAATCAAGGTAATCAGATGTAGGTGGGAGCAGGTGGAGGTAAATAGAAGCTGGGAAGCAGGCAGAATAGCAAGGAGGAAATAAAACAAAAGGAAGAGGAGGGTTGAAAACATAACAGAACAAGACTCAAATCAAGATTAGTCCTACATGCAAAAGTAAGAAGAAAACACAAAGGAGTAACTGAAGGATAAAATCTAAAGAAATAATACAAAGGCACAAGAGAAGCTCAAAGTTCGAAAACAAATGAGTAAGGCAGGAGAGGAAGGAACACAGAAAAGATATACATACTAAGTAGAACTGAGAAATAAAGCATAACAGAACTAACACAGAGGAATGAACTGAAGATGAGAACTGAATGAACATCAAAACCAACACAGTGAAACTAAAAGTACAAACAGCTAAGGATCATGACACAGCACTGTTATACAGGATTGAATAATAGTTTACATCTGTTAACATAGTGCCAAGAGATCATTTCTAAATGTGGGTGCTGGATTGTGTGAGAACTTTTGCATTGTAAAACCAAGTATTGGCTTATAAACTCAGCAAAAAAAAAAACGTCCCTTTTTCAGGACTGTGTATTTCAACAAAAATGTTGTAAAAATCCAAATAACTTTACAGATCTTCATGGTAAAGGGTTTAAACAATGTTTTCCATGCATGTTCAATTAACCAGAATCAATTAATCAACATGCACCTGTGGAATGGTCGTTAAGACCTTAACAGCTTACAGAAAGTAGGCATTTAAGGTCACAGTTCTAAAAACGCAGGACACTAAAGAGACTTGTCTACCGACTGTGAAAAACACCCAAAGAAAGATGCCCAGGGTCCCTGCTCATCTGTGTGAACGTGCATTAGGCATGCTGCAGGGAGGCATGAGGACTGCTGATGTGGCTAGGGCACTGTGAGACGCCTAAGACAGCGCTACAGGGAGACAGGAAGGACAGCTGATCATCCTCGCAGTGGAAGACCATGTGTAACAACACCTGCACGGGATCGGTACATCCGAATATCACACCTGCGTGACAGGTACAGGATGGTCACAACAACTGCCCGAGTCACACCAGGAACACACAATCCCTCCATCAGTGCTCAGACTGTCCGCAATAGGCTGAGAGAGGCTGGACTGAGGGCTTGTAGGCCTGTTGTAAGGCAGGTCCTTACCAGACATCACCAGCAACAACGCCGCCTATGGGCACAAACCCACCTTCGCTGGACCAGACAGGAGTGCCAAAAAGTGCTCTTCACTGATGAGTCATGGTTTTGTCTCACCAGGGGTGATGGACGGATTCGTGTTTATCGTCAAAGGAATGAGCGTTACACCAAGGCCTGTACCCTGGAGCGGGATCGATTTGGAGGTGGGGGGTCCGTCATGATCTGGGGCGGTATATCACATCACCATCGGACTGAGCTTGTTGTCATTGCAGGCAATCTCAATGCCTTGCGGTACAGGGAAGACATCCTCCTCCCTCATGTGGTACCCTTTATGCATGCTCATGATCCTCCAGCAGGAGAATGCCACCAGCCATACTGCTCGTTCTGTGCGTGAGTTTCTGCATGACAGCAGTGTCAGTGTTCTGCCATGGCCAGCGAAGAGCCCAGATCTCAATCCCATTGACGTCTGGGACCTGTTGGATCGCAGGGTGAGGGCTAGGGCCATTCCCCCCAGAAATGTCCAGGAACTTGCAAGTGCCTTGGTGGAAGAGTGGGGTAACATCTCACAGCAAGAACTGACAAATCTGGTCCAGTCCATGAGGAGGAGATGCACTGCAGTACTTCAAGCAGCTGGTGGCCACACCAGATACTGACTGGTACTTTTGATTTTGAGCCTCCCTTCATTCAAGGACACATTATTCTATTTCTGTTAGTCACATGTCTGTGAAACATTTTTAGTTTATGTCTTATGATGTTGACTCTTGTAGCGTTCATACAAATATTTACACACATTAAGTTTACTGAAAGTAAAAACAGTTGAAAGTCAGAGGACGTTTCTTTTTTTACCGAGTTTAGAAGCAAAATCAAAACTGACTGCTGCTTGTCAAGCAAACAGACATTTGTTTCAAGTCACTTTCAGAAGGAAAATCACCTTCCGAGAACTGAGATAACTATGAAAGATTAATATGCATTGTGAGATGAAAAGCTGATTGAACAAAGCAGGTGGAAAAAGGCTCTCTCACATGACAGTGAATTAGAGGGAAAACATGTGTTTGAAAGTTTGTCGTACTGATTTGTGGGGGATGTTAAATGACTCGCATGGGACAAGCTTCAATTTCAATCTCTTGGTATTTTTATGCTTTTTCCTCATATCTCACATTTCAACTACAAATTCTAGTGTATTTTTTTTGTTTTGTTTTATGTAGTAAATCACCTCTAAGTTGTGCTTGTGAACAGGAAAGAAAAGAAATCTAGCCAAACTGAGTCAGATTTTCACAATCTTTCCCAAATAAAGATCTGAATTTGTGTGCATTTTTATGTATCCCCCTTTACTCTGATACAAAAAAAAATCCAATGAAATAAAATTTATAATAAGAGGTTTGTTACAGAACATTTGTGAATAAACAGCATCATAGAGACCAAGGAACACAGTAGATTGGCTTACAGTTTAAGCTGTAATTCCAAAGTTGAAATATCATGGCACAACGTCTTATACTAACAGACCCAAAAATTAGAGCATTAATCAGAGAAGCAGCCAAGAGGTCCAAAGGAATCTGGAGGAGCTGCAGAAATCCACAGCTCAGGTGGGAGAATATGTCAACAGGACAACTGTTCAATGGTCACTGGTTAAATGATTACCATGGTAGTAGTTTAGTATTAGTATAGTTGGTTGAAAGTGAAATTACCCAATAAACTATATTTAGTGACCATGCTTATAAAAAATTATTAGTTCTTTGATCACCTATCAAATGCATCACCCCAGAGGCGCTACAGCAGATGTAAACAGATGGCATGGATATTAAATCACTTAAAGTGACAGGTTTCCAGGGAAGCTTTTTTGAAGATTTTACATCCTAGCTTCGTTCAGAACAAAACTACAAAACCAGCTCTGTACTCCAGCTCTTAGCTGCCTAGCACCTGATGGTGATTTAGTAGACATTTGGCTATAATGTTTGTGCTCTTCAGAGTAACCACCAGCTCATATGATTTATTCTTCCGCCAGCATTGTATCCAAAGGTCTTACTACACTCAACAAGGGACCCAGAACAAAAACACAAATTTTAGGGATGCACGATATATTTGTATTAACATCGGTATCAGCCGGTGAAGATAAATGCACTCTACACTTTTCAGATTTTTGTTGTTGTTTTTGTTGTAAAAAAGAAAAGAAAACCATGTATCATTATCTTTCCATTTTGCATTGATTCACTGCCATGTGTTCGTCTTTCAGCTGAAATCCCCCTGAGATACAATGAACCTTTAGGCTGTATCGTGACAAAAAAAAAAAAGAAAAAGTTGTTTTTGCAAGGCTCTGTGAAGTTGTCGAGTTTAAAAAATAGAACTAATTTAGGTAATCTGAGCACAGGGACATGAATATTCTTTATGGTTTTATTAAAACATTTTATCAGGTATAAATTGAACACAATAAAAAGGAGAGAGAGATTTGAAGAAGGAAAATGAGAGTTAAAGCAGCAGAGTGCAAATGTTGCTTTTGCAAATGTAGCTTTTGCAGCTTTTTGCCTGTGGTAGGTCAGTGACTCTCCTTCATTCTCTGTAATATAATCTATTCCCTTCAAGGACAGCACCATTTATTATCAAGATAACACTCATAGACAGAGTCAGAGTGCATGTCTGAAACTGGGACTTTCTCCCAAATAACAGCAGTCGAACTTCATCCCATTGCTGCAGGGACTGCACCTTTTTTTCTGACACTTCACAAACAACAAGTCTAAGGGGGTCCACCAACCTCAACTATTTTAGTCAGCACAAGCATTCCTGGAATATACAGTATGCATTAAATCTATGAATTGCTCATATATGCCTATAAGATGTGTACGAAGCTTAAAGCAGGATTGAGAAGTTCACCGATGCGAGCAGGGAGTTGCATAGGGGGGATTCCCCCCAATAGCTTCAAGCTCTAAAAGTCTGTTTAGGCAAGGCAACACTTAAAGCAGTCAGCAGTCAACAAAAGCCCACTCTTGATGCAAGATAAAGCCTCCAGGCTGGTGGGGACGTGGGACGAGTAAGCCCCACTAGTGACTGAACCTAGGGGACTCCCCTGTCCATATATTGGGAAATCTTTCTTTGAAACTCTCTGCCCCTTTTACAGTATTTATTTCCTCTTCCTGTCTCCTTTTATGTCTGCATTGCTCTTTCAAGGCCAGTTTGTGCCTAAGGTCGGAATCCTCTCATCAGTTTCTTCTCACCACTGCATATGCTCACTTTTGATTTTCCACAGCGGGTGCAAAGTGTTTGTCTAGAGCTCTCTCCCTCCCCTCTTTCTTGCTTAGTCTCCCTTGGTGTCCCTCTGACACTGATGCATAAATGGCTTCGTAATGACTCAACCAGCTGCAGAAACCTGTTACACACTGCTCTACACAGTCCCCACAACCATCACACATGCTGTTCTGGCAGAATAATACCAAACAGTGTGGGTGTGTTGTCCAAGAAATGTGCCCAACTTCTCCCTGTGTGAATGAAATGGAAAGTGTGCATTTACCAGAAATGTAGGTTGCAGATCATTAGATTAAATAAATCATTTCCACAAATAACTAAGCACCTTTTTTTTATTTTTTGGTAAGGCTTAGCAGAAAGAAAAAGCAATGAAAAATATTAAGCATTTGTTTCCAACAGATAAGAGTGTACCCTAACCAGACTGTGATGTACAGTTCATCAACATTCCTTTAGACATTTCTTCACATTAAATCACAAATTTAAGAATACTGTAGTGTACCTTTCTTGACAGAACAAAAAAAAAAGCAGAGCACAGTTGGAAAGGACAAGAGAAGTAAGGCATATTTTTCTAAAATGTTCACAAATTTTAACTGTGGCATGCATTTGTAGTCAGGCCCCTTTACTCTGATAACCTCCTGTGTGTATTTTAATCTCAGTATAAACCCAGCTGTTCTGTGAGATCAAACAGCTTTATGAAGACAAAGGGACACATTCAACGCAAGTAACATCTCACAGAGCTTCCTTCAATCCATTATTAGAAAGTGGAGAGCGAATTGGACAACCGTAAGCTTACCAAGATATGGTGGTCCACCTAAGTTGACAGACTTTCCAAGGTCAGCCTTAATCAAAGAGAGAGAGAGAGAGAGAGAGAAGAGAGAGAAGCCATGAATATCGCTACCATAAGTACAGATAATGCCTGTGGTAACTTTGGAGGAGCTGCAAGGATCCACTGCTCAGGTGGGAGAAATTCTTTTGACAGAACAACTTGTAATCAGACACCAATTATTTATAAGAGAGTTGCATTAACAAAGCCCCTAATAAAAGAAAGTAACTTAAAAGTGATGCTTTCAGGTTGCATCTAATCATGGCCAACAGGCAGAACAAGGGCCTTTACTCAGATGAAACGAAAATGTAACCGGAAAAATGCTTGTGGTAGGAAACTATCGCAGCACATCCCTCTGCACACCCCAGCTCCATGGTGACACATGTTGGTTGCAGAATACTGTGTTAAGGAGGCTTTATTCGACTGGGACAGGAAAGCTGGACAGAGTTGAAACAAGATGGGTGGAGCTAAGTCCAAGGCAATCCTGAAAGTAAACCTGTTAGAGACTGAAAAAGACTAGACAGTGGGGTAAAGGTCCGGCTTCTGGCAGGGGGAAACCCATTTGGAATACTTTTATGTGGTCTCCAAACTGCAGTTCAAGAATGATACAAATTTGGCACTACAGTTAATGAAGATGATGCTGATGGAGGCTTTTTGTACATTTTTGAATGATATTTTCAATTACATATATCTGAATATGTCTTGAATGGTAAATGTACAACACAACTTTTTTTTTCATTGGCTGTTTTGTTTTTTTGCTTTTAATATTATAGCAAATAGGACTACACACTACCACCAGCTTTGACTGAAATACATACTTGGGCTCACCCATCCATTAAACTTGGCTAAATCCATTTTTATGGACTAGTGTGGGAAATTGCTTGGACATAATGGCTATAGGGAAGGGTTTAGGCATGCATGAGAAAACAATGGAATGATTTGCTCAGGTGGACCTGCATTTTTTTAGCTCCCCGAAAAGTAGCTTTTCATCTGGTTGCGCCCACGCTCAGTCCTGTGCCTCATTAGGCAGCCAGACTAGTGACCAGTTTTCAAGGTAAAAACCTTTGGTTTGGCTACAAGAAGCTTCTTCCAAAAACACAGAACTGCATAACCTCTGTGTGGTCCCGTCAAATCTCTGTCCTTGGTTCCGCCAAAACACACCCTCAGATGAAACTCCTCAGCTCAATAAAGGCAGTGTGCACAGTTCCATGTTGGTGGATTTGCTGCTGCAGGACATTTAAGCACCAGACAGAGGACAGCTACACCACACAGCGTTTCTCAGCCAAAACCAGTCCAAAATGTATAACCGGTACTCCCATAACTCTTAACAACAGCAAGGATTTTAAAAGAAAGGTATTGTTTTTCTTTCTGGGAACAGACTAAAAAACCTTTTCTAATTAGACCATCAAAATAGAAAGCATTTGACCCTAAAAGTTAACTGCATGCCCTTTTTTATCAAGGCAAATGTCTGAGAGCCTTTTTCAAACCTAAAATAATTAGTTTTGTTTACTTTATTGCATGTTTGATTTATTGCTTAGCAGGGAAAACTAAAAGAATTAACAATAAGATAACACCAACCCCTCTTGTTGACTCGGTCCTTTTACAAAACATATGAAAACGGCAAAAAGGCATCTCAATCCCACCTTGAAGCATTTTGTGAAAGGGGTTTGTTTCATAGATAATTGTTAGCCATTCTCGCAGACCCTGAGACATTTTGCAAAGAACAATGGGCAACATTTTCATTTAATGCTTTCACAAGTGCACCTACACAGGGTTGATGCCTTCAAACAGTTTAAAATACCAAACAATTCTGGCATAGTTTTAGAATTTTCTGACTGATTTAGTTAGTACCAAGGTGAGTACCCTAAAGCAAGGCGTAGGCAGAGATATGACAGCAGCTTAACTGATTATTGGAGTGAATCATCATGGGGGCATAAAAAAAACAAGACCAACTACACAACAATGGCACTAGATCAGTAAGAAAAATGAAACAAGCTGTAAGAAGACCATTAAAAACAAAATCAATAGAAAATTAACCAGGGCCTCAAAAAGATAAGGGGAAATTTGTGTAAAAAATATTTTTATATATATTCATCTTTAATTGCAGTTGCATGATCTCATGTAACTTCAATGTCTCCTATTCAAACTCTAAGCTTTACTCTTTCACTCCAAAAGAGACAGGACCATTTGTAGGAGAAGGAAGGAACATGTCACCAAATTCATCTATTTGTGACATCATATTTATATCCCATGAAAACATGGTTTACTAATTAATTTTTTCTAAAAAATCTAAGCAACTTAAAAAGGAAAGTTTACATTTTAAAAAGCTACATTTAATGCATTTAATTACATTTACATTTAATGATCTTGAGGGGAAATTTGAGCTGCCGGTGATTTTAATTCAATTCAGTGTATTTATATAGCGCAGATTCACAACAGATGGCATCTCAAGACACTTTACAAGAAAAGTCATTTCAATACAATCAAACAAGCATTTTAATCAGTTTAAAAGTTTTCTATCTAAGGAATCCCAGCAGATTGCATCGAGTCATTGACTGCCCATTCATGCAGACTCCAACCACAGCAATCCCTCATACTGAGCCAGCATGTAGCAACAGTGGAGAGGATTGTTGCGATAAAAATGCTTTTTAGTCTCTTTAATTTAAAGGACCTTTTCCGATGAAAAATTGTTTCACTAGTCCAGCCTTGATTGCCTTTATGTGTGGAAAAAAAGATTAAGAGTAAAGCACAATGCCGGTGCATCGGTGGTCAATCCGGTTCGGACCTGGTGCGTGCCTGGCCGGGCCTGGGGGGGCCGGTGTGTCGGTCGGCCGATGCGCTGGGCCGAAATCTTCCTTTGGTTGGGGCACCTCTTTTAGAGGTGCCAGGTTTGGGATTGTCCGGCGTCTCTGCTCGTTTGATCACCTGTTCTGTGCGCACCGTGCGTGGCCGGTTCATTGGCGGGTTGGACCGGCCCTGGCCCTCGTTGGATGCCTGGTCTCGGCGCCCTGCGTTGTGCGGGATCAGGACCCGGGAGCTGGTACAACTTGGTGTCCAGATGCTGGCTGAGCCCGGCCTGGGGATGCTGTCCGTCCCCTGCGGCTATCGGTGGGGCGCTGGGATGTTGGCGGTGGGGATTGGCCTAGGGTGGAGGTGTCGCGTGGCGGCCGGCCGCGGCCCCTGCAGTGCCGGGGGCCCCTCGTCGGCCGGTCCCTTGTCGGGTCCCTGCTGGGGGGTGGGGTGCCCCTGGGCCCCGGCTCCCCCGGTCCGTAGACCGGTCCGTAGACCGGCCCGCCCTGGCGCGGCCGGTTGCCGGCGGGGCCCGTGGGCTTGTCACTGCTGCCCCCCGGGCCCCTGCATAGTGGCCGCTGGACGTTCCCCTGTGGTTCTCCTTTTCTCCTCTCTTGGGGGATGCGGTCGGCCCCGCCCGGGTCCGCCTGGGGCTCTGGCGGTCCTTTGGACGTCTTTGCTCCGATCTCCTTCATGTCTGCATCGATTCCTGGGAGACGGATTGATGCCTGGTCACACCAACTATCGAACACTCTTATGGAGAAACCTTATATGCACCAGCATGCTAACACACACACATAGATGTGGGGTCTCTGGTGTTTAAGGATATATTCTTGGGCTGAGGTTATCATTACTTGATTAATCGGTACCATGAGTTTTTCTGTGACATTGTTGTTGTATTTTTATATCTATTTTTGTGTGATGTGGTTGTGTAATTCTTAGTTCACAATGTTTGGTTGGTTTTGTCGATGTTCCTTTTTTGTGTTTTGTTTTTCCCCCTCTCTCTGCCTCCTGTGGGTATGGAGGCAGACTTCAATGTCTTCCTGTGTTTTCTTTGTTCCCCTTCCTCTCTTGTATTTTCAACTCACCCTCTCTCTTGACTTTTTGTTTCCTACCTCTCTTCTTCATCTTCCTTCTTTCTTCTCCTTAATTTTCCGGCTCCGTGTCCATAACATCAGGAAATAAAAACCCCAACAATTCATAATAAAGATTTTTCACACATATATCAAGTGGAGGACTAGAGCAAAAGCTGTACTGCTCCGCTTGTGAAAGTAAATCTGTTGGGCTTCTACTTGGTACTCAGACACCAATTCTGAGCTCCACACTCCCAAACAGGACACGTAAAAAAAAAAAAAAGAGTAATAAAAAAGAGTAAAGCACAATGGTGGAGGAATCATGTTTTGTAGGTTTGTGCTACTTCATTGAAGGTCAAGTTCAACTTTATTTATAAAGCACATTTTTAGCAACCTAAGTTGCATCAAAGTGCTGTACACAAAAGAAATATTACAAGTTAAACATATTCTACTTTCATTGGAAAGTTTGAAATATGGGAATAATTAATACGTGGAAATTCATGATCGGAAGAAAATGGAGACATCAGAAATGTGCACAGAGGTCAATCAGGTAGCTGAGGCTGTGTGGGTGAAGACACCAACAGAGTAGGGTTGGGATTGTGCAAAATACACTGCCACTGGCGTCACAGGCTTGAGGAAGTACAAAACAGGTTGTTTTCTGACCCATTTCTTGACTCCGGCAGTTTATAAAACATTGACTTAGCTGTCGAAACTTACACTTAAGGGGTCGGGAGGCACCCCAGATACTCAAATATACATTCTAAAGCAACAAAAAAGTGGGTTTTGCATAATATGTCCCCTTTAAATTATACACTCCTTTGTGTTTCTTTGTTTGTTTGTTTTGTAACAAATCAGTCACCATTCCTTGTACCACTTCGAACCTGTAAGTATTTATAAGTAGCAAATAATCAGCCTTTTTTCTACAATGACTGCTGCATAAATCATGTTCCTATTTTTATGACATCACATCTTTTTTTGTTAGATTTTATTAGTTTTTAAAGCATGACTGAAATTTTCATCATCACTGCAAATACCAGGATCTTCATGCATAATACACACACTCACTTTGTTAATGAAGTACACCTTGCTGGTACCAGGTGTCAAGAAGGGTTGATTGCTGTCAGAACTTGGTCAGCATTGTAAGTTGGACTCATTTTCAGTGAGAGTTGGACTCTGCTAGGGTTGCCCTTTGTCACCAATTCTGTTCATAACTTTTATGGACAGGATGTCTTGTTGCATCCAAGGTGTTGAAGGGATCTGCTTTTGTGGCCTAAGGATCAGTTCTCCGCTTCTTACAGATAATGATGTCCTGTTGGCTTCATCAAACCATGATCTCCAGCTGAGTGTGAAGCAGCCGAGATGAAGATCGGAAACCCAAAATCCGAGACCATGGTCTTGAGGGTAGACCATGGTCTCCCAAAAAGGGTAGAGTTCTTCTCCAAGTCAGGGGCAAGGCCCTGCCCCACCTACCTGAAAGAGTTTGAGTATTTTGGGGTGTTGTTCATGAATGAGGGAAAAATGGAGTAGGAGACTGAAAGTCAGATTGGTGCTGTGTCTGCAGTGATAGACTGCAGTCTGTTGTGGTGAAGAGACAGCTGAGTGGAAAGCTCTGGATTTACGGGTCGATCTACGTTCCTACCTTCATCTATGGTTACAAGCTCTGGGTGGTGACCAAAAGAACGAGATCACGGATTCAAGTGGCTGAAATGAGTTGGCTCAGTGGGGTGTCTGGGCTCTCGCTAAGAGATAGGGTGAGAAGCTTGGTCATCGGGAGGGGCTTAGAGTAGAGCTGCTGCTCCTCCATGTAGAGTCAGTTAAGGTGGCTCAGCCATCTGGTTAGGATGCCTCCTGGATGCCTCCTTGGTGAGGTGTTCCGGGCCCATCCCAAAAGCAGGAGACCCAGAGGAAGACCCAGGACACGCTGGAGGGACTATAGTCGCATTTCCACCATTGGAACTTCAGGGTGATTTTACTAGATCTTTTATCTGACAAGGTAATATGTTGGCCTGCTCCTCTCAGCTGTTATGTCTCCATACAAAAGTGGCCCTTTAAGGAATTAGCTAAGATAACCATATGTCACGACTCTCTCTGCAGTAAGTAGCGTCACTTATCAGCACCAAAAGGCACTCACAGCAGCAGAAACAACAAGAGATAGACATAGAAGACGCAGGGATTGCTGTTGTGTTTCTGTTTGCTATGTTGTTATAAGCTGCTTCGCTAGTAACTCTTCTTATTTTACAAAGCCAGTTGTTTGGTGACGTCTGCTCATTTCCTTCTGAATTACAACCAATCAGCATGACTCAACCACAGCTCCCGCCAAGCGACTCTACCTGGCCAATTCGGAGTACATACCCCCATGTTGGTACTCAGTTGGTTCCTGAAATGTACCCCGAAAGTGGCCCTGTCAGCCCAGCCCGGTGTAGAGGAGACTTATGTTATGTTTCTCGGCTGGCCTTGGAAAGCCTTGGGATTCCCCCCCGAGAAGCCGGTTGGATGGATGGATGGATGGATGGATGGATGGATGGATGGGAAACCTCTTGCCCCATACTTTGACTGCCATTTGTCTTCAGAACTGCTGATGTTCTTCATGGCATACAGTAGATCATTTGAGATTTTTTACCAAGATTTTAGCTACATCACATGACATCATAATGCAGTTGCTACAGATCCATGGTGTGAATGTCCTGCTCCAGTACATCCTAAAGGCACTTTAAGACAAGTAGACTGTGGAGGCCATTGGACTTCAGTAAACCTATTGTCATGTTTAGGAACCAGTTTGAGATAAAGCTTTGTGATATGGTACATTATGCTGATAGAATTAGCTATCAGAAGACAGGCCCACTGATCCTTCTTTTCTTTCAGTTTTGCACAGGCAGGTGGGAGGTATCATGAAGCACAGGAAATGCAGAATAAAGTGGGACTTTCCCTTTAATTCCATATCAAGCTCTGTGTTCCCTAAAGTGATCTTGTTAAGTATCCAAATTATTTTCTCTGAGAGAACCCTGTATATTAAATCACAAAAACTAATATTATGCAAGTAAAAAAACAAAGTGTAAACAAGCATGAGTTCGTGCCAGCAGTGATGGTGAAACACCCCTGGCATCACTGCATAGAAATCAATCATTTTGTTCAATTCTTACTGGTTGTCATTATTTTCAGCCAGCTTTATATTTTGTTCTCACAACTCCTCAGTAAAGTCTGCCCTTCTGCTAACATGCTTGCCATGTCTTTTTGCATTAAAAAGTTAAAACATAATCTAAATTGAAAGAAAACATGTTTTTTTTAAGTTATGAAAAGGGACTAGAAATCATCAGCAGTTCTCACAAGTGCTTGGGTTTTGAGGGATGAGTCTAAAATAACTAGTAATATAAGTGGGAATTTGTTTGTTTAAAAAAATGCCTGCATGGAAAGAGCTACTTATAGTATTAATTGCTGTTGTTAAGAATCTAAATGCCTACCCATCAGATAATGATGTGGATTACAGATACCCAACAAACCATGGCCTCTTCTGTTGTATAAGTCATTTTTAAATAACCAGATATCTCAAGTGGGTAACAAAATGATTATGCTTCAACACATATATTATATCACGAGTTGCTTGCTACCAAAGAAAGTTAAAAAGTTTAGTCATTGCTAATCTAAAGAAATATGTATTTTACTTATCTTAACATGTGATCGTTTACTAAACCACAGGTGGGCTCAGACTGTGGGCAAGCTAAGTGAACAACTTCACCTGCGACACACCAGGCAGTTACAGAGGAAATCAGCTGACCCGCGTGGTTTAAACTCTGGTGACACGTAGGGGATGTTTATGTGTCATAGCGGAAAGAAAGACCATGACAGTGGTGAACATGCTGTGTTCCAGCTTAACCTCCCCCGTAGATCAAAAGTAAAGGAAATGGATGATGGTGGAGAGATGTTATGTAGGCGTGCCCTGGTTTGAGAGCACATAGACATAGCAGGGGGATGTATAAAGCCGATCAGATGGGCAACCTGGTGGACTGTGGTAAAGATGGAAAAATAAACAGTTTAGTGACGTACGGCATCATACCGCAGACTTTCCCAAATACATGATGAAGGAAAAAGATCGTCCTCTGACTCCTACTTGGCCCTGATAATGATTTTAAAAAAGGCCAATCAAGAAAAAATGGTTAGTAATATGTTCACCGAGCACAACTGAAATGCCAAATACTTTCCATTAGTACAATTAATTATTTAGATCATGGTCTGTGACTTCAGCTCCTCTAACTGCTGTTTCTATAGCTGGGCATGCCAATAAATACCTATATGCTATGTTTGTTAAATAGTGTAATATTTCCTATTAACATAATAATGGTAATAATAACTGTTTTTCTTTGGCGCCAATTCACAACAAATCGTTTAAAGCCATTTTATGTGACAAAACACTACTTTTCGAATCTATTGACATTGGATCCAATTTGTTCCAAATTCCATTTAAATCAGTTCAGTTCATTGCAGCACAGTCCATTTATGAAGTCATTTTCCAATCAACGGTCATTTGAAAAAGAAGATGCCCTTTAAAAGCTTGTGTCCCTCTAAGATATTTGGACATTTTGTTATGTAATATCAACTTTTAGCTGTCCTGCAAAACTCAAGTAATATACCAAAACAATTAAAACTTAAGAAAATACTTATTTAAACGTAGTTGTCAAACATAATTTTATCAACAAAAGTGATTTCTGGTTAGTGTTGTCACCCCCGTATTTATTCCCACTTCAAATGGGCAAAATTACACATATTGCATTAGGTGCACATGAGATCATTACCCTTTATTTTGAGAACAGGTTGCCATTTTTAAACCTGATTTATTTAGCTTGGTATGGTAAAGTGAGAGTGGTGTAAGATTAAAGGAGCTGTCTGAGGCCTTCAGGAAGAACATTTAGTGGCACACCTGTGTTAAAATGTCAGGTTTTAGTGATGTAAAAAAATTACATCAAAAGAAGTAACTTAAAAACTTTTCCCACCGTGAGGTATGTGAAGTATACTCTGTTCATTTCAACTAAAGCGAAACAAACCTGTTAGACAGAAACATGTTTACATTAAAAAATCTGCAATAGCCTGGTTTCTTCTTTGGTGGGAGTCTATCACCATCCCGCATTTCGAATTAGAAATATTTGCAAATCTCTACCTTTTCCCCAAATATAACATATTTTGAGGACATCTCATGTCCACAGGCCTATTCGGGTGACTCCACAGATCTTCTGTCAGACAGTTCTTCACTCTGGTTCAGTTTTTTTCTGTGATGCTATTCTTTTCCTGATTTTGATACTGGGATTTGAAAACCCTCCAGTGTTGTTGAATTCAAACAATTCTCAATGAGTGGATAAATATTCCTCCACAGCAATGTAAAAGATTCAGTAACCACTTGGTGACTTGACTTGATGACAGATGTTGCCACCGAAAGTGGTACAAGTATTTATAAGTTTAGAGGGCAGTTACTTTTTCACTTAGGGCCAGGTTGGTTTGGAAAGCTTTTCTCTTTTAATAAATCAAATCACTATTAAAAAATGCATTTTATATTTACTCAGGTAATTTTTGTGTGATTTATATATATTTTTTAAGATCTGAAACATTTAAGGCGACAACACAGCTAAAACAAAAGAAATCTGTAAGGGGGCAAATACGTTTCTACCCATAACGTTTGCAACCATGCTTTTACAACCTTTTTATTTTACCAGATTTTTTTCTTCAGCTGTACTGTATATAAGTCACGTCAAGGGTGAAAAACATTTCAGCAGTATCATAGAAAAACAACCCAAATTTGGAGGAATTTTATGTGATTGTAAAGCAAAAATTTATTTATTTATTGTTATGAAAGTGTACCACACCTTTCATATTAAAGTTAAAAAGTTATTTTGGTAAAATAAAAAGCCTTTCATATATTGACAAATGGGAATAAGAAAGGCACATTCAAGTAAAGAGGAGAAATGGGAGACCAACAGAAGCAAGTGAAGAAAGATCGATCAGGTACTCCTTAATGGCTGGAGACGCCCCTGTTTATTATATTTCAGTTTAATTTTTTTCCTAAATTTAAAATTTTTCATTTTTATTTTTCTGAATTTAATTTACTTAGAAAGTGCTTAAACTTTCACAAATGTAACAACGTTCTGTGGTTCAGCAAAACACTGTGTGTTTTTCCAAGATATTTAAAAATATTTACCCCAATTAATTAACAAACAGAAAAACATTCTTCACATTCCAAAAACAGAATCTCACTTAATGAAGTTAATGTGTTAACTTAGGTTTGTGAGCAGGACCACTCTCAGGGTCGCTCCGACTGTTGTTTTGCAACCCTCCCCCCCTCCCTCGACCCTCCATCTTGTCTCAGCATTACATCCCTACTTTCCCATCCTTTCATCCCCTCCTTCATCCCTCATCCCCTCATCCCTTCCTCCCATCTCTTCATCCCCTCTCTCATCCCTTCATCCTTACATCCCTCCATTCTCCCATCCGCTCTTTCAAGTCCTAGCATTAACATCTGTTTCCTTCAGGTTCTTTGTCTGGGGGGGTCCTGAGCAGGCTCGAGAAGAAGGAAAGACAAAGAAGAAAAAAAAACAAATATATAAAACAAAAATAAAAAAGAAACTTTAAAATAAAATGGATTGCACTTTTTAACGGTTTAACTCCGTCTGCTTCACTCCCGCCAGCTTCAGTTTACTGCCTGAATGCAGCTGGAAGCTAACCGCTATTAGGCTAAGTCGTAGGAGCGCATATCACCATCTATCGTCAGGGAGTGGAACGTACTTCATTTAATAATTCGATTTTCTGATGGACATGTAAACTGGGACTCAGCTCGCTGCAGGAGGGAAGTCTTTAGTCCGATTACTCCAAAAAACTCGATTTAGCTGTGCATGTAAACGTACTCTCATTGTCCAAAGACCTGAGAATTTCTTTCTCAGTGCACATGAGCATGGATGCCTCAAAGTTCTTCTGGGTTAAAGTGCTCCCGAGTCTGTTTTTTATGAATTTCACTGTTGAGAAGCTTCTCTCACAGGCTACTTGTGTGATGGTGGACAGTGATAATAGCAACTTGTAAGTGAGTCCAATCACAATGCGAATGAAGAGTTGAGCTGTGACCACTCTCTCATACTTCAAAAAGCCTTCTATGAATCCTTTTGCCTTGGCCTTCACAGATGGCTTTTGTGTACTGTCGTCTCAACTGGTGTCTAAAGTCATGAGCACTTCAAAAAACAAGCCTTCCTGAGGATTCCCGAAGCACCCAAACACTTTACTTAGTGCCTGATCCTTAACCCACCACCTAGTTGGCCATATTGTGCACAGTCGTCTGGGATGCTTGTCCTGACTCTTCTCCTCCCACTTCTGCATGCGCTTGTATGACTCTCTTTAAAAAACTGCTACATCGTTAAGCAGTGAAAACAGAGACACATTTTCCACAACACTGCCTGTTGTCTCTGCTAGTACAAGATTCAAAAGATGTGCATAACACCAAATATGAACCTGATTTGGGGAATGCTCAGAGGAGTGTAGAAAACCCCCTAAACTGACCCTGCATATTAGCTGCACCATCTGCTGAGTTGCCCACACATGTGGCAATGTCAATATTAAGGTTCAGCAGCACTTTTTCCAGAAGCTCTACAAAATGCTGGCCAGTAGATGACTCACGGTCCACCATAGCAATCAGTCTTTCATGAATGACATCTGTTACATATCGGAGTATGATTGAACACTGGCCTTTGGAGGTGATGCCTTGGGATT
The DNA here is from genome assembly GCA_963556495.2 of Valencia hispanica. Lineage (NCBI taxonomy): Eukaryota > Metazoa > Chordata > Actinopteri > Cyprinodontiformes > Valenciidae > Valencia > Valencia hispanica. The sequence continues at coordinate 17,394,645 of OY747705.1, forward strand.
TTTCAATTTGAACTGAAAACATGTCAGCTTGTCTAACTTCTTCTGCTAGTCACCTTTACAACACCTTTTTTTTTGTTTGCATGTTTTTTCTCTTGTTTTTAATCACCAAATCATGTAAAGCACCTTGAATTACTCTGTTGTTGAAAGTGTGCTATACAAATAAAATTCCCTTGCCTATATCAGTTGGCTAATGACATCCACAACTTTATTTATTGTTTCTATTGACAGCAGAGTAACTAGAGCGCCTCTGCCTTTTGCACCTGTTTCATGCTGCTTTTTGCTGTTTTCAATGCAAGTGTTAACATGCTATTGGAGGCAAATGTAATATCTACTCAAGAGTAAAATCAACTCCAGGACATTACCATGATTAACGGCAATGTTTTCTAAGCTAAAGACTCCCTCTTCTTTGTCTCCCCTGTAGCTAAGGCTGCATTTGCCTATGACTTTAACAATGTCCACTATACACTCCATCACCTGGCGTCTCTTTTTCTCTTGCTCAGCACGTAATGAGATTTGGTTGCCAGTCAACAGGCTTTTCACATCTGTCTTTTGTATTTTCAGAAAGTAAGCATCTGCATCATCTCTGTGTGTCTTACTTTTTTCATGTTCCACTATCCTTTGGTAAATGTGTTTCCAGTCTTTCATGCCTCCCTTTATTAAAGGACCATTGCTTACCAAAGATGGAAATGTTAAACAAACTGAACAGTACAGAGATTTTTTTTTCCACAGTAAGTTAGCCACTTGTGGTTTGTTCCATCTTTGCTATTGAAAACCTTTGGAATAGGAACATTTGGGATTTGTTAAAGAATGATAAGAAAAAAAATTATGTATATCCTGTGACTGAGGTCAAGCAAAGTAATCAAAACAATCAACAGAATCATCTTCATCTGCCTTGTTCCTAGCTTGTGGTTCTTGGTTCTGCTGCTGAGTTGTTGACTCTGCTTTCTGTCCCTGAGTCGACTCTGCTCTCCCTTTCACACTTCCTTCTATATCCCTAGACTCGAGTGCACCTGTACTTAATCACAATAAAAACATATTGTAATCTTTAACATATTTGACAGGGAAAGCACATTCAAATTAAATTGAACTAAATCAAAGCAAATAAAAAATTTCAAAATGGCTAAATATGCTAAATAATTCATACTACTTTTATCCTATTCCCTTTCAGTTGTGGGCTTTGAATATTCACTATCGTTTGTTTAAAAACATAATGGGTCACTAGTAACACTTGGGCATACAAAGTTGTTACAGTATATTTTAACTAATGTGATCACTGCAAACAAAAAGTAATGCTTTTCTTACTTAGTATTTCACTAGCAAGGACCACACTACAGATTCAGAATTTAATGGTTTATTGAAGGCATGGAGAATTGAATTGTCTGGGGAAAGGCGTTGCCGGATACCCGGAGGAAGACTCAGTGTGGGGGTGCAGTCTTCAGGAAATTGTCTTTCCGACCCAGCTCAGTACCCCCCCAGACGGAACCTAAAAGAGAGAGACGTTAGAAGAGGTGGTACAGGAGTGAACTGGAGCGCAAAACAAGGAGGCTGTGCCCGATGGATGCTGCGAAAAAGGGGACGGTCGAAGTGCCGGGTCGGCAGGACCCAGAAAAGAGAATGCGGGTCGGCAGGACCCGGAAAAGAGAAGGTGGGTTGGCAGGACCCGGAAAAGAGAAGGTGGGTTGGCAGGACCCGGAAAAGAGAAGGTGGGTCGGCAGGACCCGGAAAAGAGAAGCCGAGTGGGCAGGAACCAGAAAAGAGATGGCGAGTCGGCAGGACCCAGGACCTAGAGAGAGGGGCATGGAGGGGTGAAAAAGAACAAGACAGACTAAGGATGAAGGGCAGGCAGAGTTTATATGTGTATCGCGGCGTGATTAGAGACGTGGAGCGGGCGCGAGGTACTGGGTGAATCGAGTCAAGACTGATTAGGATTTATGAAGCGGGTTTGAGGCGTGGCCTTGCTCCTGAACTTAAGTTGACCTGTTAACTCCATTTCACTAGCAAGGACCATGCTACAGATTCAGAATTTAACAGTTTATTGAAGGCATGGAGAATTGAATGGTCTAAGGAGAGGTGTCGCCGGAGACCCGGAGGAAGACTTAGTGTGGGGGTGCAGTCTTTGGGAAATCGTCTTTCCGAGCCTGCTCAGGACCCCCAAAAAGGTCTTGGCGGAGAGATTAACAGAGAAGCGAATGAGCGTGGCGCAGTGCAACGGCCAAAGATTTGGATGATGTTGTCTGATATCCCTAACCTGGCGGCTGAGGTAGCTGCACCTATGCGGATTGAATTAACGGCGAAAAAATCGGGGGAGATACCGGACCGGCAAAGAATCTGGTGGAAGTGATTGATGAACCAGAACCGGGTAGCGGGGCTACCCGATACGGTAATAAAAAGTGGGTCGAATGAAGAGGCGTTAGCAGATGACCGAGACTGAACGTAGCAGGTGATAGGTTCATGGGGACTTAGGCTAGAACTGAGGCGGAATAGGTGTATTCGGACGGAGGTGCTGAGCTGGTCTGTCTTACTTCTACGTAGGGTGTAAATGAGGGTGTCCTGACTAAGGATTGAAATGTCTAAAAGACATGGGTCAATGGAAGGGTCGTGTCTGGAAGAAGAGGGGGCAAACTCAGAACAATGCAGGAAACCGAAATAAGCGAGTAGGAGTATGGACTGAAGAGTTAGGTTGATGAAGGGGGATAGATAACCGGAACGAAGCGTGAGAATTCAACGGGTGGAGGTTGCAGGTGAGAGGAAAACGATGAGCGGCAGAGGGTTGTTTTAGCTTTTTAAGACCTTTCAAAAACATCGAAACGTGGCTGTGGTCAAAGGCTGGAAAGGGGTTACCTGTTGCCAGCTTGATAAAGAAGCTGATTCCTGATAGATGAGATTTAAGGGTAGATACACAGATTTTTGGATTGAATGGGAGTGAGAGATGAACTGGCAGATAGACAGAGGAATAAGAGAGGGTAACGAGAGACCATACATTACGTGAAAAGCCTTGAAGGCGTTCCAGCCGGACAGATGAACAGAGAGGGTACCGGGTGAGAGGCTGACAATGATGAAGTTCTGCGAGACGGTGGTGAGGTTGTGGAGCTGCGGCGTCAGTTGAAGATGGTGGCTGAAAATGGTGGGACTGGAGTTGGGTTGAGATCTGCAGCGGGAACTAAGGATCTAAATTTCTGAAAGGAGAAATGATAAGGAGAATCAGCAATGGAGTTTAGGTGACCGGGGATATGAGCTGCGCGGAGTATGAACTGGTGTTGGGCTGATAAGAGAGTGAGTCTGCGGATGAACTGCATGATAGCAGGGGAACGAGATCGACCTTTATTAATAATTTCTACGACGGCTTCGCCATCAGAGTGAATGTGGATTGAGTTCTGCGACCACTCGTGTCCCCAAAGAAGGGCCGCTATTACGATTGGGTAAAGCTCGTGGAGAGCAGAGGAAGGGAGGGCGGACTGGGGCTGAAGGGAATCGAACTCCAGGTGCCAACCTGAAGCGAACCACCTCCCTTGGTAGTAGCCCCCAAAATCGATGGAAGGGGCAACATCAGTATAGAGCTGTATGTCTCCGGGAAGGGAGAAAAAATCATTATAATATAAAGAGATACATTACCTGTGCTTACCTGTGTACATTCCAGGAGGAGAGGAAATTGCGCCAGAGCCGCATCTCGGTACGACAGGGCTCGGTTTGGGGCGAGCAGATCGTGGAGGCATGGCACGCTAGCGGCAGTGAATAGAAGGTGGGACACGAAGGACTGACCCTGGGGAATGATGCAGACGGCGTAGTTAAGATGACCCAGGAGTGACAGCAGTTGCTGTTTAGAGCAAGTGTTAGTGAGGAGAAAGTTGGAGAGGATGAGGGAGATCTGGTGGACCTTCTCAAGCGGCAGATAAGCCTGGAAGGAGACCAAGTCGAGGGTGATGCCCAAGAACTCCAGAGAGGTAAGGGGCCCCACTGTCTTCTCATCAGAGAGAGGGACACCTATGTTTGAGAAGGTCTCGGTGAGAGCGCAAAGCACCAAACGGGGGGGAGAAGAAGCGGGTGTGATGACCAAGAGGTCGTCCAGGAGGTGAAGGACATATGGCAGACTGTATGTATTAAGCAATACCCGGCAGAGGGTCTCTGAGAGTGGATCGAAAATCCTAAGATAACTTCTGCAGCCGAAGGTGAGCCGGACCGCGAAGTAGTAAGCCCCCTTCCGACGGACGCCAAGAAAACGCCAGAAGTCCAGGTGAAGGGGGAGGACCTTAAAAGCACTAGTGATGTCCACCTTGGCAAGCCAGGAGCCCCGGCCCGCCAGGTGGATAAGGCCGATGGCGTGATCGATGGTAGCGTACTGCGTTGAAAAGTCGGGGAAGGGGCTAGGGCTATTGATGCTAGGCACGGACGAGCCGTGAGGCGCAGACGGGTTGATTATTAAAGGCTTCTAACCAGAGTACTTTCGGGTGGCAATGCCCAAGGGGCTGACCCGGAAGACTGGGAAAGGAGGATGTCTGGAAGGGCCGATCACGAACCTCTCCTTGACTTCCTGGCGGGGGAGGGAAGTGACTACGTTGGGTTAGGGGAGCGCGTACTGCACATTAGTGCAGAGAGAAAGATGGCAGGACTGCCTAAGGAGCAGTCGAAGGGGCAGGCTCAGTGAAGCAAGCGGAGCTGATCACGGGGGGGATGAGGGTATCAGAAGGAAGAGAAAAAGAAATGGAGGAGGCGCCATCGGTGAGGACAGGGAGGAGAAAAAGCTGGCTGAAAATGAAGCAAAATCATTAACAGAGGGGGCAGGGGCAGGGTAACATGGTGGCCGGCCCCCAGCAGGGGGCGCTGGAGGCCCCGGGCCCGAGACGGCGGGGAAGGGAACTGCGACACCGGAAGACCCGCCCGAAGAGGAAGCGGGATCGACTGCGGAACCGGGAAGCTCCGAACGGGAGGAAGGAAAAGGAGCTTGAAAAGACAGGCCTTGGAAACAGAGCGGCTTAAAGGGATACCCTTTTCCCGAAGCGCACGCTGGAGCCACGACCGGAGAACGCCGAGCAGCGAGAGGATGGAGGAGGGAGAGTCCGGCCCGGCTGAGCCGAAGCAGTGGCATTAAGGCGCGTATGCAATGGCTCGAGCCGAAGACGGAAGCTCCAAGGTGAGGAGGGAGAGGGAGGAAGCCGGCCCAAGCGGCCGCGAGAGGCTGGAGCGAACGGCGTGGGAAACAGATCTGGCTACGAGATCTGGGGTAAGAGAGTGGAAGCCGGGGGAGACCGACCGGAATCCTGCTGGCTCGAGGAAAGCAGGACGCGGTGAGAGACTTGGCGGACCACGGGCTGCGAGGATGCCCTGACAGAAGTCTGTCCGCCGTCCGACTCGGACGGATCGACGCCGAGTGTGAGAACGTCCATGCCGGGAACAACAAAGCAGAAACTTTGAGCGAGGTAAGCGAGCACGAATGACACGCAGAAGTCCGAACTGATCGCGTGAAAACGAACGAGACAGAGGAGGGATGAAAGGAACGCAGAGTTTATATGTGTATCGCGGCGTGATTAGAGACGTAGAGCGGGTGCGAGGTACCGGGTGAATCGAGTCAAGACTGATTAGGATTTACGAAGCTGGTTTGAGGCATGGCCTTGCTTCTGAACTTAAGTTAACCTGTTAACTCCATTTTTGTCTTGTTTCCAGTCCAAATGCATTTACTGAACAAGTATGAAAAAACACCTCAAAATTAAGTGATGTTTTGCTTGAAACAATTTACATTATCTACAAATGAGTAAGAAAAATAATTGTTTTAGACTTTAAGCAACAACAAAAAATCACCAAATTTTTAGGTGTTTGTTTTTCAGAAAACAAGACAAAATGTCTTATGCCATTTCACTTGTCTAGTAAATGAATCTTGAATTAAGAATATTTAGATATTTGAACAGGAAACAAGTAAGATACCAAGTAAGAAAAACTTTTTTTTTTAGTGATAATGTTTGCTTATTCACACACTATGGTACAACAGCAGCTTACCTGTGTCTTTCACAGTGAGAGCATAAGTCTCTTCACAACTGGTTCCTGGCTCTGTTTCTGACACAAAATGGTTTTTTTTTCATTTATTTCTCACCACAAATATCCCCTTTTTACGAAGATTTCAAGTCAAGTCAATTCAGTGTTATTAATGTATTGCTGAATTATCAGATATCATTAATTATCTCAGGGCATTTTTCATTTAGCAGGGCAGTGCTCTTCATTACTATTAGTTGTTCTGAATGACATCCCTGCCTGCCCATTCCAGTGTGTTGGGCTCATGACTGGAGCTTGGTAACATTACTGGGCCTTGCTCTTCACTGTTAACAGCAAACTGGACTTGAGGCGGCTGCTGCTGAAAAGCTACAAGTAAAAGTTAGATACTTAAAAAAAAGAAAGAAAAAAGTTTGATACTTTAACGGTGGTTTGCAGATGTTGTTTTGCACAGTCGCTAGCATCTTGCACTGCTCCTAACTACCTTAATGTTAGTTTACTCACCGGCCTTGTCGTCTGTTTGTTTTTTTGAGAAAAAATTTGCTCACCTTAGAACATTTGGCCACGTCAGTTCCCATAGCTTTCTTCTTTTTTATTCTGACCGCCTTTGCACTTTCTGTTATCCATTTTTATCTGACTTTTTTTATTTTGAGCAATTTGCAAGGTGCCATGTTGGGGGCGGGGCTAGTGAGTCAAAAGATAATCACATCATCATTATCCCGCAGGCTGCACTCTGCGAGGAAATATTAAATAAAAAAGAGTGGGACTGCGGTAGAATAATAAATAAAAAGAGTGGAGCCGCTGTAAAATATATATATTTTTAAAATTCAACCAAGTGACATGACAATGACCCCCATGGCCAAAAAAACATACCAGCCTGAATTTTCCCGGTGCTCCCGATTAGCCAATCTGGGCCTGCAGATAACGAGTTCAAACAGGTTCCATTAATACAGGTGAGTGGAGGATAGAAGAAGCAACAGATCTGTGGGGGGCAGAATTCTTGCTTGGTTGTAGATACTAAACATTTAGCCTATTTTCTGCTCCATTATACACATAGATTCCTAAAAAAATCTTTGTGATTTTCTGGATTTTTCTGTTAGGGTGCTTTCACACCTGCAGCATTTGGTACGATCAAAACAAACTCAAGTACGGTTTGTTTGCTAGTACAGTTTGTTTAAGCTGGTGTGAATGCGGGCCAGTGAGATTTGGTCTGGACCGAGACCCACATTTTGATGTGATCTCTGTCCGTTTCCAAACGGACTCTGGTGGAATTCACTTCAGGTGTGAATATGAACCAGCCTCGGTTCGGTCCAACTTCCTGAGAAAAGCCACTTTTGTTCTATGTAGGCATCCGTAGCGCGCTGCGCTTTGCACTATGTGTGCATCGTTTCTGTGTTGTAACTTGTTAGCATTACCGCCAACAATGAATCGTGGTCAAACGTGAAGCCAGGAGGAAGTCCAGTCCTTCATCAAGATTTGGACGATGAACAATGTAAATATAATATTATACTACCACCACAACAAGAAGACAAGCGCAATCCATCTGTGTATGCAGAGCTAAGTCTGTTTATTTTCGGGAGTTTCACCACGTCTGCTGCAGGACCAATACGGAATGACTGACATCATGCATCCGTTTCCTGTTTGTCTTTTTCTTGGACTTTCTTTAGGTAATTCTTGCTACAGCGCCACCACACGCAAGGGGGATATACAACCATATACATTATATACATAGACGCCTATTGGACCGACACATTGGAGCTGACGTATCAGCGAGGCCGCCATCTTGGATGGGTCCTCATTCGCCCCCAGTGCATTAATTTTTACTGAGGAAGATGCATACCCAACTGCAAAAAAAATTTGTTTTATGTTCTTAAACAGAATCAGACATGTGGTATATCATGTTAATAAAAATAATGGATGATTTTATATTATAATAAACAAGTTTGTCATACTTTTCTGCTGTGGACATTGAATCCATCCACTGTACTAACTCTGCGTGGGCTCTTTACTTTCATTTGTCTGAAAAATCTTAATAAGTGGCCTGAGTGGTTAAAGCTTTTTGAAGATGGAAAGAATGTTTTATAAATAATACTGTTGCATTTCTTTGCCATATTGTCACTATTCTGCCATTAGAAATCGAAGTCTGGAATCTTTTTGTGTCCGCCTTTTGGTCTGCAGTACGAGCATGGAAAAACCAGCAAGGGTTTAACAAGTTCAAATTTTTAAGCAGGTGATACTGAGTTCAATAAGGAAACAACTCTTCGTAGAAAATGGAAATAAAAAGTTTCTGTGGGCTTATATCTCTGATATCAAGTCATCAGCCCCCACCAGACATCTCACTTTATACATATGTATAAAAATAGGACATATGTCAAACCAAGCAAGTGTGGAGCACACCTGCAAAGTTTAACATTCATAACAATTTGAAAAAAATTGTATTTTTACAGCATTTATGCTATAGCCTTATACCTTTATTTTTAAAAGCAATAACTGCACCCAGTGTTTTCTGTTTGGTTTATCTCAGTCCTCTTAATGTTCCGCGAGATCACCAGTTCGCTTAATTCAGTCATTACTGTGGTCACATCAACAGCAAAGGCCAGCTTTGCCATCCAGTGTGTATCCAAGAGCTCTGAGATGTCCTTGTCCTTCTCACAAAGCTCTTGAATATCTGTTTTCAGGTCCCAAACTCTTTTAAGCACCTTGTCCAGGCTGAGCCATCTCCCAGATGTCTGGTAAACTATGTCACTATGTTCACCTGTCTGTGATTCAGTGCTCTTGCCTTGATGAAATTAGCTATTTTAGTTACAACATGAACAACATGGTTAATTTTTAGCACAGACTTGCACAATGTTTCCTGATGAAGGACATGGTGGAAAACAAAAAAAAAGTAACAACTTGACCGGTAAGTAAGTCAAAAACACTCATGACAAACAGTTTCTGACAGAGAAACTTTATTCTCCACTGATATGCTAAAATGGGGAAATAACTACTGTAACTGGTCAACATGAAGATGTCATTTTTTTAAAATGCAATCAAAACCAAACTAGAAGTAAATCCTAGTGTTCGAAATGCTATTGGTGAGTGGGTGAAAAGGGTTACCAGGGCACTAGAGTGTGACCAGTTTGGTCGCAAATGCAATCTATTTGTTAATAGTACGTTTAAAAGAAATCTGAGGTCGCACCAGTGCAACCAGTTAATCGATGAAAAAAGAAAATCTCCAACACTCTCTTTGGTTCAATAACAAATCCACGGATCCATATTCAGTCCCTCCAGGATATTGCTGGACATTTTTTGATATTTGCAGCTTAAAATGCTTGATATGTCAGCTTTTGTGAAATGTTGCAACAAAAGTTGCAATGTTTTGTATTTGTGATGTTTTTATATTTTGCCAAATCACTTAAATGTTGTTTTAAAAATAGATTCTGAAATTCTAAAATTGTTTTTTGTAATAGCTGCTCTGGAGGAACACGTGACCATCCAGAGTACTCTCAAGTTGTAGTAGTTGTAGTTGACACAGAAAACTGATTTTGTGAAACTGTCTCATGTTGTTCATCAAGAATAATGATTGGTTCCTGGTCAGATGATGGAAGGAGTGATGGTTCATCATGAAGAGTCAGGTTTTCTTGTGGTTGTGAGAACAGAGTGAGACTTGGCTGGGTGGAGGTTTCAGACAACAGTGAGCGGGTGGAGGTCTCAGACAACAGTGAGCGGGTGGAGGGCTCAGACAACAGTGACTGACCATGGGATGTATGGTGTAGGGCATAAGCTCCATCATGTTGATCTGAGAGAATTTCCTGAGGACACACATTTACAATAGATCAGCTTGCACATACCAAAATACATTCCATTTTCATTTGAGAAATGCAGACATTTACCTGTACATCCTGATTTGAAAACCAAAGCACATATAGAGTTGAGGACGCTTTTATGCCATGATCCATTATTCACCTGGAGGAACTGCTCTCAATTGATCTTGATGATGTGGCTTCTTGCACCACAAACATTTCACTGGCAATATCATCTTGTCGCACAAAGTCAAACAAGATCTAAAAAGATGTGAAACAGTGTTACACCAGTCAAGTTTTACAACCCTCTGAACCACAGAGAAGACACTTGATATTTTCTCAAGCTGAACACACATTACCTGGATGGGCTCCGACAAGCTGAATTTCCTCATATTGATGCATCCATTTGGATATTTAAATTTGATCAACACCCCATCTGAGGGTTCCTCACATGCAGAAATTCGTTGTCGTCTTGCCTAAATTCCCTGAAATGTTTTTTCTCACATCAAAAAAAAAACAATCAGAGAGAGAGAGATTTTCAAACTAATCTATTACAAACACAAACCTTTTGACGTCTTTCCTCAAAGGCCTGATAGGCTAGTTTTTTCCTCTCCTATTAAAAAAAAGACTACATTAAATGTATGCAGTCTGTAAGAGAACGTAAATCCTACATAAATAGAACTTGGAAGTTTTACCTTCTCTTGATCCACCAACAAACTATTATACTCCTGGTCTTGCTGGTCACATATTGCTTGCCATTCTTGAAGAGCCTAAAGTAAAACAAAAAAAAGGCATTTCTCATTTCTCAGGTCTTTTTAGAACAGTGACGGAAAAATCTGGAGGCTTTCATTTTGACAGCTCAGTATTCATACCCCTGACCACTTGATGAACAGACATTTCTTAAGTTTAACCATGGAGTATAGTTAGCTAAATAAATAATTAAAAAAAGAAATTCCCATTAGAACTTTTGTGCATCATCTCATTGCATCTCGCTGTCAGTTACAAAGGTTTTGGAGCGGTCACTGTCAGGCTCTGAAGAGCCAGGTGTAGTTCCAACCACCTGTACAGAAGTGCCGTGTGATACGGGATTTCCTCCTGCTGAAGCAATAGCTTGGATCTTTTTGACTTCTGATTACTTCAGTAGGAGAAATTTCCCACTTTTAAAGCTATGGCTGAAGTGATGCTTGTTCATGTGACCAACCGCTTTGATGTTTTTCAGTCTGGTTTCCGTGCTCACCACAGCACTGAGACTGTCCTCATCAAAGTTTTCAATGACATCCGCATAAATACAGACTTTTGTAGAACCACAGTGCTGGTTCTGTTAGACCTCAGTGCAGCATTTGACACTGTTGATCATGATGTATTATTGGAACGACTGGAGATCTTGGTCAGACTATCCGGTACAGTACTTTGGTTTGAGTCTTACCTAAAGAACAGGGACTTCTTTGTTTCAATAGGAAATTTTTCATCAGAACGAATAGAAATCACATGTGGGGTGCCCCAGGGCTCCATCCTGGGGCCCCTCTTATTTAATATCTACAAGCTCCCACTAGCCCAGATTCTAACAACCAACAAGATTAGCTACCATAACTATGCAGATGATACTCAGCTTTACATTACGATGTCGCCAGACGACTTTGAACCAATTCAAACCCTAAGTAAATGCATCGAACAAATCAATGAATCGATGTGCCATAACTTTCTCCAGCTGAATAGAAACAAAACAGAAGTAATTACTTTTGGACCTAAAGAGGAACGATCAAGAGTCAGCACACAACTTCAGTTAATACAGCTAGAAACTACTGATCAGGCACGGAATTTAGGTGTAGTAATGGACTCAGACCTGAACCTCCAGAGTCACAACACCATGCGTTTATCTTTAGTCGGATTGATTACTGCAACAGCGTCTTCGCAGGTCTGCCTAAAAAGTCAATCAGACAGCTGCAGCTGATCCAGAATGCTGCTGCTGGTGTTCCTCACGAGAACCAGGAAAGTAGAGCACATCACCTCAGTTCTAAAGTCCTTACATTGGCTCCCTGTAGCTCAGAGAATAGACTTTTAAATACTTTTACTAGTTTATAGATCATTGAATGGCTTAGCACCAAAGTATGTTAAAGATCTGCTCTTACTATACCAACCCCTCAGACCACTCAAGTCCTCTAATTCCAGTCTACTCAACATCCCTAGAATTAGAACCAAACATGGAGAAGCAGCCTTCAGTTTCAATGCTCCTCTAATCTGGAACAAACTTCCAGAAAACTGCAAAGCTGCTGAAACACTGAGTTTTTTTAAGTCAGAACTAAAAACGCATCTGTTTAGAGCTGCATTTGAGTAATGTTTTTATGTATCATATGTTTTGTTTCTGCTTCTTGCTGTTTCTACATTATATTCTTTGTAATGTTTTGAAGTATCTATGTGTACTTCTTCTTTTATTGCTGTTTTTACTTTATTTGATATGTCTGTGTTTTAATGCTGTTTTTATTTTACCTCTAATCATGTAAAGCACCTTGAATCACCTTGTTGTTGAAAGTGTGCTTTACAAATAAATTGCCTTGACTTGCCTTGCAATTCAGTCTGCAGTGTGGGAGCAGAGCATGGATTCAGTTTTCAGAACATCTTAACCCCATGAGAAGTCATCAGTCCAAAGGCAAAAGTCCAAAACCTTAAGACAATAACCTTTGCGCATTTCTACTCCATTGGGATAGAGGAAGTTGTGAGACTGCGTATAGGCCACAGTAGGTGAACTGTTCATTTTTTACATTTAGATGGAAGTTTTAAATTGTTAATGTGTAGTTACTGGGGCCACAATCAGTGGTTTTCACTGTGAAGAAAATACAATTTCATCATCTGCTTGATGTGTGATGTGGATTCTATGTTCACCTTGAATATTAATTAAATGAAAAAATAATAAATACTATGGAATATGTCTATTATCATTTTAAACATGTGAGTAAAAATGGATTATGACGGGGGGTTTTGTCCCCGTCGGTCACCTCTGATGGAAAGTATTCCTGCTTTTCTCACTGATGAGCCATGAAACTGATCTGTAATACAGATGATTACAAAATACACAACACAATTTACAAAATAATCTTATAATTTGTCAGCAAGATACTTTAATAGTTTTCCTCTTGAGGTTTAACAAACTCTCATTTTACACATTAACTCGAGATGATAATCTAACAAATGGTTTAAACAATCTACATTCTTTTTGTGATTCAATACACTCATCATTTCTAAGAGAAACATTAGTTCATCAATAAACTATGTGGTAAATTTTGCAATACATCTATATATATATATATATATATATATATATATATATCCAAATACTCTTAAGTGATATAAAAGCTAAATCACATACCTGATAGTTTGGGTGCATACTTTAGTAATCAGTTTTTATTTATACATTATATGATTGACTGTATTCTCTGTAAGAATAAAAGTTGTTAATCTGACACAAAGGTCATGGGAATTCTGAATATATTGTGAAAATGAAATAAATTGAAATAATTTTTTTATTTAAAAAAATCTGTTTACAGTCTTTAGATTTAAAACACTATTATACACAATGCTGCCACATTATTTACATTGGTGACATGTATATGTGTAGTACTTCACACTTACTGTGGTTTGGTATAGAGCAGTGGTGTTAAATGTTGGTTATCAATGCCAGTATCCTGCATGTATTAGTTAACATTGACTTGCTGAGGTTTCAATCAGCTGTGTTGAAGCAGAAACACATATAAAATGTCATAACAGCAGACTTTGAGGACTGGAGCTGGACACTCATGGCATACTTTATTGAAGTTTTGTCATCAGATCCTTATAATCAACAAAGGCAAGGTTATAACCGTGGAACAGGTCCCCTCTTCTCCTTTTGACACCAACCAGCAAAGATTATTGATGGAATGCATGCTGCAGTAACTGTATTATAACATTTAAAAACATCCCTAAAAACAACTGCTTTCCTACCAGTGTCCAGTTGTGCTGCTTAGTCAACTGAGAAAAGATTAAGGTGCACCAAAATCCCTGAACTTCCACTTCTAGAACACAGAATCCCATCCCACTCTGCCTGGTAAATGGGTTTAAGTCCTGTAAGTACAGGTCCAAATGTCTGTTTGGATAACACATCAGCACATCACATATACATATATATATATATATATATATATATATATATATATATATATATATATATATATATATATATATATATATACATATATATATATATATACATATATACATATATATATATATATACATATATACATATATATATATATATACATACATACATATATATATATATATACATACATACATACATATATATATATACATACATACATACATACATACATACATACATATATATATATATATATATATATATATATATATATATATATATATAGCTACCAACTTACATTCCAAAAAAAGTATCAAACAAATGCATGGTTTCTATTCATATTTATTTAAAAACAAAAGTGTATTTTTTTTATTCACTTAGCCTGCAAAAGCTATTCACATATGGCATAGCCTGTAATACATTTAATCATACAGCAGATGGCAGTATTTTGAACCATGTAAGTGAGGCCTCAAGTGGTGAACCATTTGGTGATGCAATGTGTTAGAAGGCCTGGTAGATTCACTGGGCTTCATTTTTCCCATCACTAGACTTACATAACTCAGGAGGACCAGAACATGTAATGACGGGGAACAGGAATCAAAGACAGGTATGTTAGATGACAAACCAGTGAGTAGTGACTGTCTGAGGAAGGCTTAAGTGTACTAAGGAGGTGTGCAAGTGGCAGGGAGAAGGCTGAGGACTAATTAGGTAGAAGCAGTAGCAGGTGAGCGGGAGAGAGCAGGTGGAAACAGTTATGTTGATCTTAAAATAATCTGCAAAGCCCTCGCAAGAAGGATAGAGAAAGTAACCCCTCTTATAATACATCCTGATCAAATGGGTTTTATAAAAGGGAGACATTCATCCACAAAGTGACGTAGATTAATAGATTTAATAGATTTTTCTTACTGTAAAAACATTGAAACTAATATATTATCTCTAGATGCAGAAAAAGCATTTGATAGAGTTAACTGGAAATTCTTATTTGCAACCTTACATAAATGTGGCTTTGGAAATTCTTTTATAAACTGGTTGAAAATATTACACAGTTCACCAACAGCATGTATCAGGACTTGGTCTTGAGACGGCCTCTGGCTCCATATCTGAACAATCTCTCTGGGCTCTTTTGATCAGCTCCATCACCTAGTAGGGGTGGGGGGCACTTGGTTTTGTCATTTGAGATACTATTGCTGATGTGGGGGTTCTTGGGGTTGGGGGCCTCTGGGGAGGGATCCCTGGGGGTGGGATAACTGGGCGGATGGGGCGCTGGACGTCGTGGCCCCAACCTGGGGTTGGGCTTTGGGTGGTAACTCCTGAGGGCTGCATGCGGTGCCTTAGGGGAGTTGCACAGACGGACATGGGCGCGTGGCGGCCAGCAGAGGTGCTGGGCGGCCGGCAGGCGGCGGCGGCCATTGCAGTGGCGGGGGCCCCTCGTCGGTTGGTCCCTTGTCGGGTCCCTGCTGGGGGGTGGGGCGCCCCTGGGCCCCAGCTCTCCAGCTCTCCCAGTCCATGGACTGCATCGTAGCTGCTGGAGGTTCTCCTGGGGTTCTCCTCTGCTCTTCTCTTGGGGAATGCGGTCGGCTCTGGGGCTCTGGGGGTCCTTTGGATGTCTTTGCTCCGATTTCCTTCATGTCTGCATCAATTCCTGGGAGACGGATTGATGCCTGCTCACACCAGCTATCGAACAGTCTTATGGAGAAACCAATGCACCAGAATGCTCACACACACACATAGGTGTGGGGTCTCTGGTGTTTACAGATATATTCTTGGGCTGAGGTAATCATTGCTAGATCTTCATTAATCGGTACCATTAGTTTTTCCGTCACATTGTTGTATTTTTATATCCATTTTTGTGTGATGTGGTTGTGTAATTCTTAGTTCACAATGTTTGTTTTGTCGATGTTCCTTTTTAGTTTTTTTTTGTTTTGTTTTTTCCCCTCTCTCTGCCATCCTGTGGGTATGGAGGCCAACTTCAATGTTTTCCCGTGTTTTCTTTTTTCCCTTTCCTCTCTTGTATTTTCAACTCACCCTCTCTCTTCACTTTTTGTTTCCTACCCCTCTTCTTCATCTTCTGTCTTTCTTCCCCTTCCTCCATAACATCAGGAAATAAAAACCCCAGCAATTCATAATAAAGATTTTTCACACATATATATTAAGTACAGTACTATAGCAAAAGCTGTAGTGCTCTGCTTGTGAAAGTAAATCTGTTGGGCTTCTACTTGGTACTCAGACACCAATTCTGAGCTCAACACTGCCAAACAGGAAACGTAAAAAAAAAAATAACGTTTTGAAAAAAGGTGACAAACCAGCGAGTAGTGACTGACAGAGAAGGGCTTAAATATACTAAGGAGTGCGAGTGGCAGGAAGGACTAATTAGGTAGAAGCAGTAGCAGGTGAGAGGGAGAGAGCAGGTGGAAACAGTTAGTAGCTGGGAAGGAATGCAGAATGGCAAGGAAAACAGAGAGGAAGGCCAAGAACAAAACATAAGGACTAGACAGTACTATATTAAAAAGGAAACAGAACTAACCGGGACAAATAATGAAATTTGGAAATGAAATAACTGAAACTCGAAACACAAACACTTAATCCTGACCCGCCTCCCAACATAAGCTGGACAATAAACCCAAACTGAACTCTCAGCCCTGCGTCCTCTTATAAACCCAGTCATTTGTGTATAAATCTTAATGATTTAAACCCTCCCTCTGAACATCCATATACAAAATGAAATGATGCAGGAATAAATTTAAAAGTAGAAAAAAATAGCAAAAATACTGTAAGCTGATTAAGACTCAGTGTCTTGACCATTTTGATCAATAAATCCAATAAATCCAGTCATAATCTATTTTTGCCCGTGATTTTTTTAAAAGGATAATGACATATTCATTAGCATTTATTTTTATTAATTTCAATTATTATTCAATTGGAACAAGCTGAACAGAGAATCCACATCATCCCATCACACATCAAGCAGATTATTACATGCAACTTTTTCTCCACAGGGACAAAAACCATTAACTGTGACCCCAGTAACTACATTTAAAAAAAATTCTTGGGGATGAATCCGCGCTCTGCTGCCAAACTGGAGACTGACAAGCGCCTTTTCAGCCAAAGGTTTGAAATGAGGGAACAATTCTCCAATTGAAGAGATCAGGTTTCGGGAAGATTCTCTGAAGGAGTCGTTTCTTTACCCGCAAGCTATCGCTTCAGCGGGAGGTGCATCCTGCAGTAACCCACTTTCGAACTAGTGGTTGGCAGAAGAGCAGGCTCTTTGGAGCCGCACCGGTCACAGACGCACTTTCAGCTCCTGGATAGCGAGATGTATTGAGAACAGCGTACAGGTCTGATGTGATGCTGAGATGCTCTCATGGGAATCTCTCTTTTATGCATTGTTTTAGTTACCTGTACTCCCGTGCCGTGTGTAACATTGAAAATGTCTGCAAATCTGCATCAAGTGCTCAGGGATGTGAATTGTTATCTGTCAAAATTATGTTTTGTCAATTGGACACTTCTATTTTTGTTCAACCACAATATAGCATGGGGTACAAAATAATTGACCTACACTTTCATGTAAAGAATGAGGAAACTGTAGGCTATAGCACAGCCCTTGGCAGAGATTTTTGTTGGCAAATGCCACATTTTTCACTCAGGCTCCCTCTCACATAAGAAACAGGATATGTGACAGTGTCAGATATAAGGTAATGAGAAGTAGCATTGCAAATGGTTAAAGTTGGGATAATTGGATAAAATTGCGAGACATGAGAATGTGCCAGGATTGGTTGAATTTGCGTTAATATTTGCGATCGCAACATCGCGAAGTCCTGGAGAGACTGCATATTGTACTCTAAACCAATCAGAGATGGTTTAAAATGGGACCTACCTCTGATTGCCCATAGCAACTATTCATCTACATGTCTCTGATGTATGCTGCAATCATACAGAGGTGAGTAGGCTGGGCCTGTCAGATAAACAGAGGATGCAGTGTGTATTGAGGATAAAATATAGAAAAGTTAAGGTATGAACCATCAAAAAAGCATTAGTAGTGCTCTGACATGGAGCCATGCCTCCCAGGTTGTAGGCGTCGCACCCGTGAGGGGTTGTGGTTTTTTTAACACCCACACTTTTCCGAGTGAGATGGTAAAACATCTTCACTTTTTCTGCAGATTTGCTCTAAAACTGTCCTTCCAGTCTGGTCCCTCCTTATTGCGTTGCTGATTATTAAGCAGTTATATTTGTGCCACAAACCTGAGCAAGCAGTGAGGCTTATCTGAGTGCATATAAACTCAGCAAAAAAAGAAACGTCCCTTTTTCAGGACTGTGTATTTCAACAATAATGTTGTAAAAATCCAAATAACTTTACAGATCTTCATGGTAAAGGGTTTAAACAAGCTTTCCCATGCATGTTCAATTAACCATAATCAATTAATTAACATGCACCTGTGGAATGGTTGTTAAGACCTTAACAGCTTACAGAAAGTAGGCATTTAAGGTCACAGTTCTAAAAACGCAGGACACTTAAGAGACTTGTCTACCGACTGTGAAAAACACCCAAACAAAGATGCCCAGGGTCCCTGCTCATCTGCGTGAACGTGCATTAGGCATGCTGCAGAGAGGTATGAGGACTGCTGATGTGGCTAGGGCAATAAATTGCCATGTCCGCACTCTGATACGCCTAACACAGCGCTACAGGGAGACAGGAAGGACAGCTGATCATCCTCGCAGTGGAAGACCACGTGTAACAACACCTGCACAGGATCGGTACATCCGAATATCATACCTGCGTGACAGGTACAGGATGGCCACAACAACGGCCCGAGTCACACCAGGAACACACAATCCCTCCATCAGTGCTCAGATTGTCCGCAATAGGCTGAGAGAGGCTGGACTGAGGGCTTACCAGACATTACCAGCAACAACCCACCTTTGCTGGACCAGACAGGAGTGGCAAAAAGTGGTCTTCACTGATGAGTCACAGTTTTGTCTCACCAGGGGTGATGGACGGATTCGTGTTTATCTTCAAAGGAATGAGCGTTACACCGAGGCCTGTACCCTGGAGCGGGATCGATTTGGAGGTGGGGGGGTCCGTCATGGTCTGGGGCGGTATATCACATCACCATCGGACTGAGCTTGTTGTCATTGCAGGCAATCTCAATGCCTTGTGGTACAGGAAAGACCTCCTCCTCCCTCATGTGGTACCCTTTATGCATGCTCATCCGGACATGATCCTCCAGCAGGACAATACCACCAGCCATACTGCTCGTTCTGTGCGTGAGTTTCTGCATGACAGCAATGTCAGTGTTCTGCCATGGCCAGCGAAGAGCCCGGATCTCAAACCCATTGAGCACGTCTAGGACCTGTTGGATCGCAGGGTGAGGGCTAGGGCCATTCCCCCCAGAAATTTCCAGGAACTTGCAAGTGCCTTGGTGGAAGAGTGGGGTAACATCTCACAGCAAGAACTGACAAATCTGGTCCAGTCCATGAGGAGGAGATGCACTGCAGTACTTCAAGCAGCTGGTGACCACACCAGATACTGACTGGTACTTTTGATTTTACTCTATTTCTGTTAGTCACATGTCTGTGAAACATTTTTAGTTTATGTCTTATGGTGTTGACTCTTTTAGTGTTCATACAAATATTTACGCACATTAAGTTTACTGAAAGTAAAAACAGTTGAAAGTCAGAAGACATTTCTTTTTTTGCTGAGTTTATCTATGTGAACAAACAGTAATTTGTCATATTAGCTCATAAATCTCTCATACACTCGCTCAATACGTGTTCTTGCACACACTCCCCTCTGGCTCTCCTTCTACTTGTGCTCGCACTCTGTCCGATGTCTGCTATTCAATTTAAAGTGCTGAAGAAGTACATGTCATCTATAAAACACATGCCAGCGATAAATACACTGCCCAGGTGCCCCCTCTCCCTGCCTTTTAGCAGCAGGCAGCAGCAGACAGATCATCAGACAAGGCCAAGAACATGATCCACGTTGCCTCCAATATTGCTAAAGAAAAACTTCCTTTTACTAAGTTTAAATCTGACATATTTCATAAGAAAATGGCTTGAACCTGAAAAATTGCGGTGTTAAATGCAGAAAAAGTTAGGCACACTAGTGCAACCAGTTGACTGCTGCTTAAGATGCAATAAAAGAATTAATTATTACAGTTAGCCTAGACATTATCCAGGGGTCTGCCACTCCAGACCTCGAGTGCCACTGTACTCCAACTTTTATATATATACTGTATAGATCTACAGATTTGGCAGCCACCAGTTGTGCAAGTTGTCCACCTTAAAAAGATGAGAAAGGTCTGTAATTTTCATCATAGGTACACGTCAAATAAATCCAGGAAATCACATTGTATGAGTTTTAAAGAAATTATTTGTATAATAGCGCAGAAATTAAGTATTTCACACCTACAAACAACCAAGAATTCTGGCCCTCACAGACCTGTTAGTTCTTATTTAAGAAGCTCTTATATCCTCCACTTGTTACCTGTATTAATGGCATCTGTTTGACCTCATTATCTGTATAAAAGACACCTTCAAACAGTCTGACTCCAACCTCCACCATGGCAGAAAAGTTAGAGAGTCTTTCACAGTTGATGTGTACCTATGATAAAAATTACAAACCTCTCTTATCTTTTTAAGTGGGACAACTTGCACGATAGGTGGTTGCCAAAAACTTTTTTTTTCCTGTATCCCTGCTCCAACACACATGAAATCAAAAAGCTGATATATCTGATTGCATGTAAGCAAGTTTTACAAAGGCCCGGTCCCTAACCATTCATTTGATCAAGGAAATGTGAGCCAATCTCTGTACGTTCTGTTTACCTAGATGAAGAAAAGCATGCTGCGCGAGTGGGCGCACATGGTAGAGAGAACCTGTGGTGTTACTTCTGACATTACGTCACAATCATGGCATGCCGCTTTGCAGCTCCAACCAGACAGCTGTTTGAAAATATCACTTCCAATCATGATTTGCATGCGAGTTCACATACGAAGTATCATGGGGAAGTTTATTTTCTTGCAGAAGCAGATTACATGTTAGGCAGAAACTGCTTAATGTCGAGTATCTGCTGGCAGATTTCAATTGTAATAGCAAGTCCTTCATTTATACACAAAAGTATAACACACTGCTATAAAAAGTATACAGTAACACAGCATAAATATCCATTGCTGTTTGCAAAAAACAGCAACTTTTTTTCCTGCTCTTTATTACAAGTCAAAATAGCCAAACTCAAACTGATTTTTTTTTCCAGTGAAGCAAGAAATATAACCGTAGCCATAATTTCAGTGTCTATTTATTATTGATAATAACTGTAAAAACTTTTAGTTTAAGAGAAATACAAAACTAATTTCTGCAGTGCTAGTGCATTTAATTAGTACTTCTGCAGACCAATAGCAACAAAAACAAGGACATTCACCCTTAATGGCTACATTTGATTAGTTGCTTTTTTATATTTTATTGTGAATCTTTTTACAATTCATCACAGTCCAAAAAAAATTAGAATCATACCAAGATTGCTTGCTTGAAAGTCTAAATTACACTGAAACTTTACTGGACTGAAACCATACTTGATTAACATGTTTGGTTCAACAAATAACTTCCTCTCACACCTCATGCTTGCAATGACACAGCCGAAAATGCTTTATAACAGGTGCACATGTCATATTATGTCACTGCAGAGCAACAAAAAGCTGCAATTCTTAAGTTTTTATCTACATACATAAAAAGATCTAGCTAGATTATACAGCATCCAGTGTATTTACTGCATTACATTAGATTGACATCCCGATTTTGTCAACTCAAACTTTTTTTTATAAATACAAAACAATGTCATAATTTAAAGACAAATTTACAGAGAGAGGGAAATATTTTCAAAAATGCATTGAAAGATTCATTTGATCTTAGGCATTATTTTTACAGCATTATTTGCTCTGTTTTGGTTGATTTCACAGTCTCTTACCACCTTTTAATAAACTGTGCTATACAAGTCAGTTCACAGGTAAAGATATTCATCTTGAGGGATTAAGATGACTATCTGAGATCCTGTTCTTTTGATCGAAAGTGAGATTAACACCGGTTTGTGGTGCATGCTTTGCTATTCGAGTGGTGGCTGACAGGAAAGCAGAGCACATTATGAGTTGTTGTCAATATTTACCTGTTCTTAAAATACTTTCAAAAGGTACAGTTATTTTTGCCTTGTGTTGATCTGGGTTCATCACAGAAGGGGAGGCTGGTCCCATAGAGCAAAACTAGACTATAAAATAGCCTCAGGTTAAGTGAAACCATGTCAAACTTGCACAATCTCTGCACTTGCATAGTTTTACAAGTCAGAGAAACACTTCAAAATCCTTCTGATTATATGTTATAAACATGAAAAAGATATGAAACAGCTACGGCTTTGCCAGGAGGAGAGCAAAGACTTAATGTTGTGTTTCTAGACAGCTTTAACTCTTCAAAGAAGAAGATTTGTTTTTGGTCCATGTCCATCCTCTTCACTGTTCTTTTGTCACTGCCAGACTTCTGAATGAGAGCAAACTTTTGACCCGTGACCTCAGAAAACTTCACCCACCCGTAGACTGCATAGTTTCCAGTTTCTTTCGCTGTGAATATGTCGTGATCACTCTCTAAAAAAGAAGTGGAAATATTTTCAATAAGTGCACTCAGAAAACATAATATTTAATCATTAACAGGGAAAAAAGATCAATTGTACCTTTTAATGTGAAATTTTTCTCAACTTTGAAAGGATATCTTACAGTTGGAGCTTCCTGTAAACAGGTAGAACCAGTATCAATACATGAACAAATAGAAAGGGGAAACCACCAATAGTGTTTAAATCCTGCAAACGTTGTTCCTACCTGGTAGCTTGATGGTGTTGTGCTTAGATAAAAGAAGATGAAGGCAGTTATCAAAACCACAATAAGCAGTCCCATTACAGCAACTAAAGCAACCATCAACCTAAACCATTGCTTTGACCTCCTCGATCCATAGGGGGCTTCTAAACCCCCCAGAGTCATCCTCTCCCCCATCAATTTCTCCTCCAGTGCTGCTTGCTGCTTGTCCATGATGCAAACTGTGAAACCTCCAACTGATGGTGTCTTAATATAACAAGTGTCTTCCCACACACTGATAGTGGGAATCCCAGACTTATACTCCGCCCTTGCAATGAGGAAAGAAAGAAGAAATGATTGAGGGAATCCCTCTGCAGATAGTGCCAAAAGCCGTTCAATGATTAATCTTGGGTGCAGGGAGTCATCTCTACAGAAGCTTATCAGAAATCTTTTCTTGGGGGGGTGTCGACCTCCTGAAAGTTGGAAACAAGTCTAAGTGATGCCTCTTTCCAAATATAATCCTGCAACACATCCATAGATGTATAGCCCAAAAAATTACGATACAACCAGAAAGTGAATTTATTTTGCTGATTCAGTTCAGAAAGTGAAATTCAAGTATCATTTGAAGTCATTATACACACAGTGATATGTAAGCGTTTAGGTCTTTTAATTCTGGGGAAGACAGTTGTCCCGCAGTCATTGAGGCACAGGGAAATTAAATCACAGAAGCTTAATGTTAAAGGTGGTGGCTGTTCAGAGTCTATACAAGTAACTTAATGGAAAGTTGAGAGTTAGGAAAAATTCTGATTAAAAAAAACATGCACAAGAAACACAGTTGACTTCAGACCTGAAAAAGGACTGTGAAGCAAAGCCCATATTAGAAAAGATTGTTTTAATTCAACGTAAAGATTGTATTAATGAACACAATGTCCTGGAGAAATTTCAGTCTGGTTTTTATGAAGTCTAAAGTCAGCCTAGCCATCTACCAGGAAATTTTAGAGTGCTTCCCTCTTTTGACAAGATTTATGCAGATTCTGATTTCCTTTTTCAGCTGAACCTGGCAGTATCCCAGACTGCCCAAAGGACCAATATTTGCTAAAATGGCCATAGTTTCGCCGGTGCCCTGTGCCAGACTGGCGACCTGTCCAGGTTGTAGACTGCCTCTCGCCCACTGACCATTGGAAAAATGCACCAGTTATTATAGACACTGTTTCCATGAAGACTGAAAGATTTTTCTTTTTTGTACATTTTGCCAGCCTGTACAAGTGATCCAGATTAGAATGGGATATCAATTTCTAACCTATTTGCCAGGAAAAACTACACATTTCAAAAGAGAAAAACACACACTTTTGGGGAAAAGCTGGAGGCAGTAATGTGTACATGTAAACGTAACATGTACAACATTTTGCTCAGTTTCTTCCTGCTCCTTCATTATGTTCTCTTGTGATTTTTTATTTATTACAGAGTTTACAAGCAAAGAAAAAAAACCTCTAAATTGCTGTTTAACTATACGAATAATTAAATACAGTTTGTTACATTGTGATGTGTACATGCACAAAGTTGCACAGTGGTATTCTAGTTCTTGCAGATGAGCCAGCTGCATAGAAAATTGTTGATTCAAGCGATTTTATGCAATAATTAAGACCTGAAGCCATTGTGTGTCATCTCTGGTGTCTGTTAAGATTTGCAGCCTTTTTACCATTCCCATGTGTAGAAACTGAACAGACTGAAAATAAATAACAGCCAGCCACAGCACAAGTGATGCTGCACAGCTTTTCATTGTGCTACACCATGAATATTATTACTCCATTTCCACAGGACTTTTCAGTCAAAATGCAGAAGTGAGAAAACAGAAACTGTGACTGAAACACGAAGGTACAGTGAAACATTAAGGTTGGCCCCCTTCCATCTTTTCCTGTTCTCTGTTTTTGTGTTTTAGCTTTGAACCATTTGATAGCGTACTCCACAAGAGAAACTGCACTGTTGCATCACAGTTGTTGTCCCACCCACTCACAGAGATAAACTTCCCACTGTCTCTGCTGTTACGTCCTTTATCGGTCTTGACTGCCGTACTCACTGCCAGTCATGCTTGCACTAAGCATTTCTGACTGCAATAGCACAGACATCTCTGACAAAACCAGCACAACTTTCTGGTTGTTTACATTGTCTTCTTCCTTATCTTATGTGTGAGTGTCCTTAGTTTCAGGTTTGGTTTGAATATAGTGCTTGGAGGTGGTTTCGCACAATATTGTGTTGGAAACTGCTGATCATTTCTGATTGCTGCCTATTTTTTTAGCAAAACACATGAAGATGGAGATTGTTAAAAGATTAAATAACATAATGAAGAAGAGGTTCACTCAAAACTGTAGCTTTCAACTGATTTTTCCAACTGTCAATAGATTTGTTTAAGTCTGCATGTTAAATTTAACAAGAGGTGGCCTATTGTTTAAACCATGGATACAACTTTTTGAAAACTTTCATAATACTTGAGGGTTTATTAGGTTTTCTGAAAACTTTGAACCTTTCAATTTTGATCACATTACAACCACAAACTGAGGGAGGTTACGAGTGTATACATCGTTATCATTATATCGACATTGTTTATATTGAAGGATTTATGGATCGTGATAGAGAGCCTGAAATTTTACTTTAGGCGTGCATTTACAGTGTTGTGTTATGTCATGCTGTGTGCCGGGTGGTGGTGTCTAGGACGCCTGTTCTATAAGTTGTAGCTTCTGATGGAGTCTTTTTTTCACAATGTACCATGTTTGCAAATTGTATCCAGTTTATGGGTAAAATTGTGAAATAAATCAAATCAAACTACTGCCTAAATGTGAAGTGGAGGGAATACGTGGTTTTCAGCATATTTCATAAATAAAAATGGCAAACGGGTGGTGTGCTTTTGCATTCCGACCCATTTACTCCGATAACTGGGGGTGGCTGTAGCTCAGTGGTAGAGTTGTCAGCCTGCAACCCAGAAATTGTGGGTTCAATTCCAGCTTCCACCTGCTACATGTTGTTGTGTCCTTGGGCAAGACACTTTGCCTACTGGTGTTGGCCAGAGGGGCCGATGGCGTGATATGGCAGCCTCGCTTCTGTCAGTCTGCCCCAGGGCAGCTGTGGCTATAATCATAGCTTGCTTCCACCAGTGTGAGAATGAATAATGGAGTTGTAAAGCACTTTCAGAGTCTTGAAAAGCGCTATATAAATGCAAGCCATTATTATTATTATAACCCTAATTAAATAAAGTTCGGCTGATGAAAATGTGGTGGTATACAAAGTTTTAAGAAACTAACCTACAACTAAGTTATGTTATACGATTTCTTAGTTTTTCACCATGTTTTACATCCAGAACCAATATATGCAATTGAACATTAGTATAAAATACTTTAATAATAAATAAAAAAGGTAGCAGGAAGAGATAAAATGGTAACCCATGGGTACAATATTGGGTTATAAACTGGCAAAGGGACTGCTAATAGGTGTTAAAAACATCCACATAAAGACATACATTCTGACCAATAACATCCAAAGCGAGGGTGGGCTAACAATTATTGTTATTTTTTAATTAATTTTTAATTATTGAGCAGAAAGTAATTGTGGATATACATAAAGTGGACCACTCCATTATAGTTTCTCACCTAATGCTCTTTATGAGCAAGACAGGTGAAAATACAATAGAAAATGTTCCTTTTGCAAAATATCCAAGTTAGAGTATATATCGTATGTATAGTTCCAAACTATAGTACTGTAATAGGTTAGAATTCTTGGAAAACTTATGAACAATGTTTTAAGTGCAGTGGTTGTTTGGAGGGGTACTTTTTATATAGTACTTTCTCAAACAGTACTTTACCTTTACTTGAAATTATTTGTGCAGAACAACGTGTACTCTGAATTCAGTACAAATGATTACTACATTGATTAATGGTTTCATAAAGATCTAAAAATTATAAAATTGTCACAATTTAGAATACTTTCTAAAAAGTATCTATTCAGTTATACTTGTTAGATTTATTTTCATGTAACACTCTTATTATTAGAGTAGGTTTTTAGGCTACTTTAACCACCTCTGTAAACATTTTCCAGAAGAACCCAAGGTGACCAACTGAAGAGACATGCATTTTATTGCTGTTCTGAGGGCACGTCTTTTGTATATAAAAAAAAAGTTTACTTCCAGCAGCAAACACACTGCTGGTCATAAAACTAAAAGCAGAGACAAAAACACAAACCGCCAAAGAATATGTACAAAACAGCATCTTGGATGCTAGAACAATGGTTTTATATAGACATGTAACACTCTCATTACTAGTACGAGTACGTTTTTAGGCTACTTTCCACCAAAGAATATTTACAAAAAAGCATCTTGGACGCTAAGCAAACTAGTACGAAAAACTTTTGTTCAACATCTGCATCATGCATCATGCAGTGACTGAGATCCAGAGTTGACCAGAGGTTGGCATGTCCCATTATTGCACACAGCCAAGTAACAAATACCCACAATGCTTTGCTCGGCACGGAAACACCCGACAGAGTAAGTTATTTCACAAATCTTGCTGGCCACAAATTTCCCGAAGACATTTGCAGAGTCCTCTGGAGCAAAAGCCTGATCCACTACTTATTTCATTATAGTCACTTTGTCTTTCTCCAGACTGTCTGTGTTTTCTCTTTCACTGGGCTTGGGATTGCTCCTCTGCCTTTTTGCTGTGCGGGGTTGTGTTGAGGGCATCGGGTAAAGAGTAGATGTTAAGCTTTCTCTCGGCTCAGTTGTAGAAGATGTAGAAGTCTGGTATTCTTCAGCTTCTCTGTCCTTACAACATTGTTTACACCATCCTCACACTGAGACATAGGAAGCTGCATAAAACACATGACACACGATTAAACACCTGTACTTGAGCATTGACAGGTGTTTTATTGGGTGCATAGTTGCTGTTAGAGGAAATGTTAAATAACTATCAAAAGAAACAGATTTAGTGCATAATTCATAATTCGTAAAATAAAATAACTTGAATTAACTCAATCATTTTCATACCTCTAGTGTACTGAAAGCTGGGCGGGGTACCACATGGCTCTTCAAAAACTCAGGGTGTCTGATGAGCCACTTGTGTCGGGGGATCAAATATTTGTGGCCGCTCCTATTTGGTTTTGGGTGCATAAGCTTCCCATACTGTATCCGGGGGGAAGCTATACGGGTCATGACTTCTTTAACTGCTAAATTAATGGCCTTTTTTCAATAGAAATTTGACTAATGACTGATATGTAGAGCTGTGATCAAGGCATATTATCTCAAACTGTCCTCTCCCTTTAGCAGAGGGAGGTAATAAATCTTTGTCTTCTTTTTTAAAGACTTGAGATGGATATTAGTAAACATTAGCAAGTTTTTATTTTTTATCATGTTGCATAACACCTCAGCAGTGCCACAGGCTGATTGCCTCCATGCCACGCCGCACTGAAGCAGTCATTTCTGCAAAAGGATTCCCGACCAAGTATTGAGTGCATAACTGAACATAATTATTTGAAGGATGACTTTTTTTGTATTAAAAACACTTTTCTTTTATTGGTCGGATGAAATATGCAAATTATTTTAGATAGGAATTTTGGGTTTTCATGAGCTGTATGCCAAAATCATCAGTTTTAAAACAATAAAAGACCTGAAATATTTCAGTTGGTGTGCAATGAATCTAAAATATATGAAAGTTACATTTTTATCATTACATTATGGAAAAGAATGAACTTTATCACAATATGCAAATTTTTTGAGAAGGACCTGTAATTTTCAGGTGCAATGAATGATCACCATGGGTTAGGGTCAAATAGATAAAAACTTGTATGTATACGCCCCATGTGACTAATAACTAGATAAAGTTCCTTAAAGGTCTCATTGACTCGTTTTTTTCAAGGAATTTCCTGTGGTCTCTAGCCCAATTATATGCCTTGTGAGCCATTTTATGTGGAATAAATGCTCTCTCACTGTTTCAGGGGTTTGCAGTTTGTCGGAGGAATTGGTGGGGTGAAACGTCGGCAGTGTGCAAACTCAGGCGCTGCATCCTTTGAAGAATCTGTCCTACCCAGTCTTTGTAGGGCGGGTTCTTCATCCATCGGGTAGATCGGATGTCAGCGGCTGTGAATTTGGATGGTCTAGCCTTCATATTTATTCCCGCCCCTACCTCAGTGAAGGCCTTGTCGCCTAGCGACCATGATGATGCTAAACACAAGCTGGTAAATATGGAGCAAGAAATCTTCCTGAGTTTTTTTTATGACTTCTTTTAATTCTAGAGGAGTAACAACAGCTTTACCATGTTTTATATCTCCGGCTGAGATGTAATCATATCCAGGTAAATACATTTTATTCTATCCACAAAATTACATGTTAATTTGAGCTAGTTTCATGGATAATTTCAGCAACTGAATGACAGGTGGTCAAATCTACACACTTAACATATTGCAAATTGGCGCTTTCTGAAAAATTAACTGAATTTATTTTTTAAACAATCAGTGGGCAACATTAACTTATAACATTCTTATGTTTTTAACACCATTGCAGGTCATAACAGCATGAGCTCTTCTCCACAACATCTGCCTCAGTGCTGGTCACATTGCTGCCCCTGGGGATGAGCTTGAGGAAGATGTTGCAGAGGATGATCCTGGTTTAAAGAAATCAGCGGTGCTCTCTGGTTGGACAAACTGTCTTCTGAACACGTCTTAGTGATGTGGCGGCCGTCGATTGAGCCAGCCCTGGACGATGCAGTGCACAGTGCGAAGAAGCTGCCCTAAGCCCTCTCTGGAGACCAACCTGCATGATGTTCCCCTTGTCAACCAGAAAAGATTAGCCACAGGCCTCCGCTGGAGCCTCCATCCACATCCCTGATCTTTCTTCAGCCGATCCAGCTAAACTGCCTTTTTATTCTAATAAAGTTAAAGAACGGTCTAGGAAAAGGTCATTCAGGTTAATCCTGCATGAACAACTATAAATAACTACACAATAACTGATCCGAATGTCAATTTTTGTTGTTTCAGTTTCAATAGTCATTTTAAATTGTTCAAAGTTAGGTTTATGTTCATATCTTTGAAAAATCTGTAAATAATAATTCAATTATTAATAAAATTACCTAATGAGATTTTTTTTTAAAATTATATCACTTTATTCATAACAACCATCAAACAACTAAATAGCCAAAGTGACAAAAACATAAATTGACAACAATTTATCCATCTGGTCCCTCATATCCTCTCCTCAGCCTTCCTATGCTGCTCCATGTCCTAAACAATAAATCAAAAAGCACAGTTTACAAAAAGAACAACACAGGAAATTTAGATTTATTAATGTGATCAGTCATAAATTATGCATTCATTGCACTGATGCACATGTACATACAGTGCTCTTTAATTTATTTATTTTTAACAATCTCATTTGTTTTTGGCCAGGAAGAGGTGACATTCCCCTGCAGGCCCATGTTCTCCAGAATTGTCCTTACAAAATAGATAGAAAATAAGTAAAGAGGAGGAAGATGGCAACCATCTATTAATTTGTAAATGCAAATCTATAGTTTTTATAGCAGAACACAAGATAAAGTATACTGAGATCACAGGTTCAGTGCGATAGGGTGTTCTCATAAGCATAAGGTGCTATTATTTACCTCCATGCCAAAGTGGTCCAAATTTTTATTTGGAGGAGTCTTTAAATTTGGACAGTCTTCGTCGCGGCGCTGTGATGTAACTGTTCTTCAGATCCGGCCTTTGAAGGATGCAGCCCCTAAATTTGGACAGAGCCCACAGGATCACGAGTCTAACTCATTATTATCCATGACATGCCAACGTTTCGTCTCTTGATTGGTTCTCAGCAATGCGACTCTTATTCAATTTAATTCAATTCAAAATTACTTTTTAATCCCAAAGGGAAATTAAATGTTGTTGTAACTCATTATGCAAGTTCCTTCAAAGCTTTGTTGTAGATGCTGATGGCTGTGGGTAGGGATGATCTCTTGTAGCGCTCTGCAGATCTGAAGGAGCCTCTGACTGAAGACGCTCTGTAGTTGTATGACAGTCTGATGTAGAGGATGCTCTGGATCTATGGCGTCTTCTTTTCAACTCATCAGGGTTTTGTGGCTGTAGTTGAGGTATTACTTGAGCTTTTGTGATGTTAATCAGCTGCTGCCAGTTGTAAACCACCTTGTTGCCATGGTTATGCATCATAACAAATGTCCAAAAATAAAAAGTATCAGCAAAAATCCTTCCAGCTGCACAGCATTCAAAACCAGAGAGAACAGTTGTCCACAAAAACAATGTTTCTACCAGAAATGGA
Organism: Valencia hispanica; assembly: GCA_963556495.2. Lineage (NCBI taxonomy): Eukaryota > Metazoa > Chordata > Actinopteri > Cyprinodontiformes > Valenciidae > Valencia > Valencia hispanica. The sequence goes on from OY747705.1 coordinate 17,425,669, forward strand.
AGAATTAAAGTTTTAAAAAAGAAAAAAAAAATGCTGGCTTCAAACAAATAACTAACTTAACTTACTTCACAGGTGGTGTTTCAAGATAAATTAAAGCAGTTTCTTCTTCAGCTCTTCTATCTTTCTAAAAAGAAATGCAACACTGATGTGCTATGTCCGCAAATAAGCGCGACCCTGTTCTGCCATGCAGTGGAGTTGCTAACAGTTAGCTTTGTTGCTAACAGCTTTGGCTTCTTGCTTCCAGCAGCAGAGACATGCTGTGCTCTCTTCAGGTTGCAAAATCAGCCTTCCCATAAGCGGTCACAAACCAAGGTAGGCAAGACCATGAATGGTAATCCTCCCTGTGACGTAGAAGAGACGGGATTTTTCTGACTCGCTCGTTTCTTTCTCTGTGACTAATGCAGGCAATGGGGGTTGGAGAACATGTCCAAATCCAGCATGCATAAGCAGCTCAGAGTGACCAATCGTATTTTACAAAGACCAAGTATTACAGGGTTTCTCAGTGAATAAGACCTTTAAGAAAAAAGACTCCATCTCAGAAAGTACAGGAAGTTAGATCAAGTGCTGATCAGCTGTTGGTACCATTGGTTTCAGAAGTTCTACTTTAAGGATATGTATGGCACTTGACTGATATTCATAATGTTACATAATAATATTGAAGTTATTCATATGCTTGTTTACATTTTTCTAAAAAAACAACTTTATCTGTCAAGTATAGCATGATCAAAAAAGAGCAATCTCTATTTCTGGAAACAATGAACAACTGAGGAGTCATTCGTAGCATTACAACCCCCCACCCCCAACTCCCCTCCACCACTGCTTCTGGGTTCCAAACTCATTGATAGTAGTGACTGTTTTTGGAGCACACTTACATTTCCAAAATGAATACACACCTTGACTATTCCGTCAGGGAGCACACTGTTGAACTGGAGTCGCCTGGTGTAGTAGGCCTCCAGTCTTGTGCAAATGAAGTTGACCAGCTGGTTGACATTATAGGCCTACAACCTGTAGGGAAACAAAGAATAGAATGCACCTCTTTATAGAAGAACATTTAAATTATAGGAAATTAAAAGAAAAGAAGCAATTTCATATGAAACAGTATAACTGTGTTTGTGTATGTGTGTGTATGAGAGAGAACAATAGTAGTTTCTGTGTGAGAAAAGAGTGTGTGTATTGCTTTGATATCACCATCAATAAAGTTTAACATTTGCATAATTTTTCATCCATACCTGTGGAAGATGCTTTCTTTCAAGACCCTCATGGCGCTCTCAACAACATTATTTGTGTTGTGGCCCCGTGTAGGAAGACCAGTGCGTAGACAGATAGCCCAGTCCCTGCGTTGGGTACTATTGATGGTTCAGCACCACTGGGTCTTGTCTGGTCTGCAACAGCTTGAGTTCTGTTACAATGGTGTTTTGGGACTCGGATGTTGTGACTATGACTCTTACTGGCAACCCACCGGCAGCTGAGTCGGTCGGTAGGAGGAATATTCTGCTGTCGATGTGGTCACAGTTTTCAATCAGAAACGAATGTTTGTTTTTCAGAATGTTTTGAAACCCAAGTATGTGGGCCCTGGTTGAATTGATGTGGAATGACCCCTCAGATGTTGTTACTTAGGCCCTGGTTGAATTGATGCTAAACTTTCAAGAGAAAATGATGAAGAAAATGATGATGTCTTCGAACAGTGAGTTGGACATTATTTTGCATTTCCAAGTGGTTTGGGAAAAAAGCATTTACTGTGTCTGAAGTTATGATTGTTTTGATTGTCATACATCATTGGAATCTCATGAATCTTAGCTTTCCAGTGATTTATAATATCTATCTGAAGGTACATAGAGAGGGTATTGTACAAAAAAAACCTCATATTTGACACAGAAGTTTGTTATGGTGCCTAGCGCATGTGGGATGTAAAAATCCTAAGGGGTTAAGCAAGTCTCTAACTAGTAATGTGTTTTCATTAAATGAGACACTTAAACTTGAAGGATCAAGCAGAGAACTGTAGATTTTTGTAAACACAGCAATGACCCCCCCCACACAAACACACACACACCACCAGCCCCACCACCATGCTTTTTCCAGTTGCACTATTTTCCACTTTGTGCTTTTCCCGTCAAAAAAAGTGTGGGAGTGATTACACACTGATTTTCACCTGGGATCCAATTACACCGCTTGTTGGAGGAGTACAGAAAGGTTATCTGATTGTTAAATGTATATAATTTTTTTATTTCCTTGTTTAAAAATATATTGTTTGCTGCTTTTTTGTGAGAAAGTTTCTGATTCTAACTGCAAGCTTAGCAAATCTCATATATTTGTAGTTTTGTTCAAAGGTAATCAGGCAATTTGCAAATCTCTGTTGCAGAGTGAGACCTACGTTATCTAAACCATAAGTGGGTGCAAAGGTTTCTGATACTGCAGCAACATGTAAAATTGGTAACACAATCTGTGAAACAGATCATTTGAAAGAAGTCAAAAAGGCACTTCATTTTTTGGAAAAGCACATCAAAAAGAAACTCTTTGCTGCAAAATTGTAGAAACAACACAGCTTTTACCTCTGAGATGATTATTTTTGTACTTCCTGTGGTTGCAACAGGCAAGAGCAAAACAGCACTGCCGTAAAAGTCAGAGTTCATGGTCAACATTTTCTGAAACTGCTGCCAATTATAGAACATTATCCATTGGATTACATATGTTGTATAATAATGTAGCAAGAAACATTTTAGGAAGGTTTTAATAGTTTGTTTGGAAAAAGAAACTTGTCAAACTTGCTACTTAAATATGTGCCAAATGGAAAAGATTTTTCCACTAGGAAACTGCCCTGTGGAATCTGCCCTGGGAAAACATGCACCCCTTATATATATATGCGACAATATTACTTGTTCTACCAGCCATCTGTTACTGATGTAGCACACGTGTTCTAACATGTGGAAACTTTTTTAATGCGAAAGTGTTTTATGTGTTGATACCTTTCAGGCTTTCCTAAAAAACAGATTTTATATGGAACTTACTGCAATTGGAAAAAGGATCCATAAAAAGCCAATAAAAATAGGACTGAAGGACATTTAGTGCCAGTTTACACTGGACTGTGGTTCTGTTTAACTGTAGTTGCCCTATTTATGCAGCATTCTGTCGGCGTGAGTGTAGGTACACCCTGAATTAACTACTAATCCTATACAGGGCTAAAACACACCTTACAAAACAATTCCCATCCTCTGAAACCTAATGGCATAACAGGGTTAGAACCAAATGAACCAAAACATGGCCTTCCAACTGAACCATCAGGCTGCACAGAGAGAACATTAGTCAGTCAAAGTCTATGCCAAAATTCAATTGCGAAAATGTGGCAGGACTTAAAATGTATATTTACAGAAAACCCTTCTACAATCCAACTGATCTGGAGCTATTTTGCATAGAACAAGCAAGAATCTCACCTTCCAGTTTAAAGTTGGTAGAGACATACTGGCAGGTGTATTTATCTATATATTTTTGCATTAAGGTGGTTTTCCAAGGTTCTGACTTAAGGGGTCAAGTCGTATCATTTTCATTCCAGTTATGTGCTACCTGGTGTAGGTCTGTAACTTAAATTATCAATGGAATACTCTGAATTTTTTGGTTCTAACATAAAAAATGTGTCAGACACACAAGAAAAAACACATGCACACACAAACTGAGGGCAATTAAAGATGGCAACTAATCTAACCTGCATGTTTTGGAATTTTGATGAAGACTGGAGTACCTAGAGAAAGCACCTGCATGCATTGAGAATACATGAAAACTCCACACAGAGAAAAAAAAGCTTTAACTTGAACATTTTTATGTTGTGTGAGCACATATTTTGCTTTTAATGCATCAAAGAGATGCTTGGGTTTTGCATGTGTAATAAGTGTTTATCTCTGGGCTGCTATATATGGATAGTATGCGGTCTGGGTAGGTTGCTGATTGTCTTTGTAGGACATTTCAGACCTCACATTTATTACAAGGGGATTTTATTTGTATTTAGCTAATTCAACTGATTAAATTTCCACCTAAAAAAGTGACCTTCAGCTTAGAATGTAAATATTTTTTCAAATGACCTTGCCACAGGTTGGAAAGTGATGCAGATTATGCAAACGTAAAATACATAAACACTACTGTGTAATGGAAGCAACACTGGTTGTACTAATTGTTGATTAATTTGCATTTTTTAATATTTCCAAAAATGTATTTGCATCATTTTGAAACTTTAAATGCAAGAGATTCCATTGCAAATACATATTACTTTACACCATTTGTTGGGTAGCATGTTTTCTATTTAATTTGTGTAGCTAATGTGTCTACATTTATTCATGTCTGCTGCAAACTCAGATTGACAGGCGTACTTTGAGCTCCCTGTCAACCAGTGGAGTTTTATGGGATCTGACTCATGACCGTATCTAGGAAGCAACGTTTTGCCCATTACTGATTGGTAAAACAGTAAAATGAAATCCTTTTACACCTGAAACTCATTGTGTTACCAGAGGGCTGGGTTTTTGGGTTTCAGACTGTGAAGTTGGGAACTTAGGGGCTGTTTACACAACAAAGTTTTTCAACAAAACTGAGGTTTTTCTCTCCGATTTGGCCTCTCGTTTATACGACAACAGGAAAACGGGGGGGCAAAAACGCAGCTTTTGGGAAACGGCTTCCAGAGTCGAGAGTTTTGAAAACGCTGGGGGATTCGTTGTCGTGTAAACGCAAGCCGGAGACTTTTGAAAACGATGACGTCACTGCCAGCCACCTACGGACATGTTGCACTTGCGCGCTCTGGCTTTCTACAGCAAAACAACAACAATGGCGGATCCAGGTATGCTGTTGCAGCTGATGCAGCTTCTGAAGTAATTTGGTCTCTGTAATCAAAATTTAAGAGATCATCAGGCTTCTATGCAATCGCCAACGGAAACGCATACAGTACGTGCGTTAAATAATCAATACGCCTTTATTTAAGCGTAGGAGAACTACAAGAAGACCGCCATTGTTAGTTATCATGAAATGTTTCTTTTCCGGGTTGTGAGGGGGAAACCTTGGAACACTGCAGACACGGGGCACACTGCCATCTAAAGGCCGGGCATATGTACTACATCGTTTTCTATCGCGCGCCCTGTCGTGTAAACGCAGTGCGTTTTCACCGCGTATTCAAACAAAAACGGCAACGTTGTTGTGTAAACAGCCCCTTAGATAAATGACAAAAGTTAAGATTGCTGTCGCTGAAAGGCTGGTTTAATTCCTTTGAAACCACTGGGATTCTTCACTAAAACACTCTTGGTTTCACATCCAGTGGTACAGTAGTTTTGTGGAACAGCAGTGTGAAATGCCAGACATTCAGTTAGAAACCCAGTGGTTACAAATGATTTCGTTTTGATAACTAGAAACTGACTCTTATGTCTGTTTCAAAAGAAAATGCCAGCATCAGTGCCGGCATCAGTGAGCCTTTTCGTCATTCATAAGTGCTCAGCCTGTGACGAAATCAGGTGTTTTTCACAAAAGATTAAACAATGGCGAGATAAAGGGGGGTGTGGGGGTGTTGCCAGATTTTACACACAGGCAGCACATCTTCCATGTGCTACCTGTCGATGTGCAGGGTTGCATATAAATCGTGAGACGGAAGACTTTGTGATAAACGGATAAAATAGCTTGGATGTAACTTCTTTTTTATCCAGATTGAAGCCATGCTTCTCGAGTCTTTTTGTGAGCCTCTCTAAAATGTGGCTGTCCTTTACAGATCTGCTCTTCAGCTCTAAAGACCAGAGGCTCCCGGACCTCTGCATCACTCTAGTTTGCCATTTTAGCTGATAAAGTTTGCAAATGCTGAATGAACTCCCCATGTTTACTTGTATTATAAATACGATTGCCGACCGGGGCTCCGTGCACATTCCACACATCATCATTATATCACCCTCTGTTGAGGTAAGGAGTGGTCTTCAGTCATAAGTCCAGAGTTGTGGCAATATTGTGGTATTATTACTATCAAGCATGCCAGCACAAATGCCACAATATTCGAGCATCTCCATGCCACCACGGTGCATTCATAAGATGCACTGTGCCGGGAATATTACCCTAAGCCATGGTGTGTCTATTGAAAACGCCTTTAAGCTTTTCTGCAGGTATCAGCCAACTGGTATCGATAAGACAAGAAGTAACATTTGTCCTTTTTGGTTGAATAAACAATGGATTGCATTTTGGGCCATTTGCAAAGGTTTCCCTGTACATATAGGCTGCTGATGCACCAGAAATCTAAAGTCTACATAAAAGCTTTTCACCCTCCTTACACTAATTACAGCTGTAAGTTTTGGAGTATGTTGCCACCAGCTTTGCACATCTAGAGAGTGAAACATTGTCCATTGTTATTTCCAATATAGCTCAAGCTCATGTTGTAACTACTAATAATAAAAAGTTGTCTGGTTTTCTGAGCATCAATAATTATAATCAATAATTTAATATTAATATAATTATTGATGAAGTTCGAGTTTAAACTGTTTATTAAAGATATAGGGGCACCAATCTCATAAATGAGATAATTTTAATTAAACCAGACTGTCAGTCTCTCTGAAATGGCGTAGAGTTCGTCCGCGGGGTTAAAACAAACTTCACAGCACACATTAAAATAGCACAGGAAACTTCTCGTTACTTAAGGGAATTTATTAATGAAATAGATCAACCTTACAGATTACATTTCATTCATAATTTCCAAATTCTAACGCATGCAAAAATATAGAACAAAGTTAACGTCGAGGGAAGGGGGCGTGTGTGTGTGTGTGGCTGTGTGTGTGTGTGTGCGGCTGGGTGTGTGTGTGTATGTGTATGTGTGTGGGAGACAGCGAGCGAATGAGGGGGGTTTCAGCTTACCCCCTCAATGCAATAAATAACTCAAGCCTTATCAATTGGCGCGATCGGTTCACAAAGACAAAGAAAGACCGCGTGGGGATTCAACAAAGGCTAGTTTCATTAGCAATGGTGGCTTGGACAAAGGAAACGGGGGCGACGGAGAACGGGCCACGCGACCTGTCTAAACAGACACGCGCTGACCGCAGCGGACAATAAACAAACAAGGAAATAATACAATATAATATACTGCTTCTGCTTCTGGCAACCAAAGTCAAATAATAAAACACAAAAAGCATGCACATTCAGGGTCGGTGTACAGAGACAGACGACCAAGAAAAACAGTGGTTAACAAGTTGACAGACTTATTTTAACCACAGAAAACGGATATTAACCATTAAGACCTATTCTCCTCCACCCAGACCAAAGATATGAACCAGTTTAATCCTACTTGTTGGGGGCAGCTCTCCACAGTCCACAACGAAGAACGTAGAAAGTGTCCAGTTTAAAGGAGCGGTTTGCACAAAACTGAGGTCAGAAAAGAGGACGTCCGACTTTAGGCGCTGAGGGACTCAGGCCTGTTTTCAATAGAGCTCAGATGGCCAGCTGACTCCCTGGTTACCAGTACAAGAAGTCTGTTTGCTCGGCCGATTCACTTTGAAGTTTAAAAGGGAAGTTCTTCCTGGTCCAACAGGTTTGAACGGAAAAAGGGAAAATGCTAGCAGTGGATTAAAGCATCTCCTAACGGCACCGCTTGGGGACCAAAAGACGAAGATTTCAATCTTCGCGATGCTTTTATCAGCTCTGTGATGTCATCACTGGCCACAGACCAATGAGAATGGGTCGAGGGCAGCGCAATGGGTGCTGGGCGATGCAGTTCGTTCAGTGAAAGGATGCTGGGAGATCCAGTTCGTTCAGTAAAGGCCATAGCCTCAACACTCATTCACCTGCTTCCACATCTGCTAAGTCCGCCATGGCTTCATGGCTTCCTATGACTTTTTGGCATTCTTACATAAAAGCCAGACTTGTGGAATGAACAAATAATTATGGTCCTCTCAACATATTCTAAACTGTGGATCTCTGTAGGTCCCCCAGAGTTACTATGGACCTCTTGGCTGTCCTCCTGATTAATGCCCTGCCTTGTCAGTTTAGGTGGACTCCCTTTGTGTTGTGTTTACTTTGTTTCCCATGCTTTCTTTCATCTCAGATTCAATCAGATGATTGAATTGCCTCTTCAGCATGCCATCAAGTTTGACAAAGACCTGGTAACAAGCTATTTATCTAATTCAGCTGTGTTGGAGCAGCATTCAAAACCTGCAGGAAAGTAGACTCAAGGACCAGTGCTGGTGACCACTGCAGTATACAATACCTTTTGTATAAAAAATAATGGGAACAGGAGAGTGGGAAGCAATGTGCATTGGATGTCATAAGAGTATTAATATTAACATTAGGAATGAGTTAAATTGGAAGATGAAAACAAGGTTTTTTTAAGATGCTCTAAAGGGTTTCTAAATTCATAGATAACCCAGCTGCAATACTCTGTTAGAGAAAATGGGGAAGGGTCAGCAACCACACACACATATTTTGGGATTGCCCATAGATTCTTCCATTTTGGAAGGGCGTAAAGAACGAGATAGTTAAGACTAGGAATGGTTTTAATGTTCACCCTGAGACAATTTATTTTTTGATCTAACTCCTGAAGACATGTACACCAGCAAATGAAGTATCTGTTACATATACTTCTGATGTCTGCTAGGAAAATGGTGACAGTAAAAATGATGAACACTCAGCCAACTATACTGGCACAGCAGAAACAGAAACTGAGGGAGGTGTATGGAATGGGGGCTCTAGCTGCTCAGTTAAGTAACTAAGATCTGATGTTTTTAAAAGGATATCGCAAGATACCTCTCTAACTGAGTGGAACCCCCCACTATGCTGTAATGTCCTAAGTGGACACATGTCCTCTCACTCGTTCTACATTTACTGCTGTAAATCATCTTTCTGGACCCTACTGAGGAGGGGTTATAGTTGTGTTTTCTTTTCTCCTTTTTGATTTTTCTTTACTCTTCCATGTGCTGCAATTGATAATGCGTGATGTTTTTTTGGGAATCTATAGATCGCTTCTTTTGTGTCCAAAAAATGAAGAAAAAGACTGTTTAAAAACTGACTGGTTAGAGAGTGGTCTGTGAAATATTTTATAATCCAACTATTATTCTTTTAGTACTCTTAAACTTCTCCACAACTTTTTTTCTGACTCGTCCAGAATCAAGTTTTCTCAGAACTAATGCATGTATATTGAGAACAAATTACACACAGGTAGATTTCTTTTATCCACAAGGAAACTCCCTAAGGCAACTGGTTGCACTGGATTTTTTTAGGGGAGTAAACAAGGCCAGATTAAAATGCATGCTACACTTTTAATTTTGTTTTTGTAAAATATGTTTAAAAACATACGGGCTGCACGGTGACACAGTTAGTAGCACTGTTGCCTTGCAGCAAGAAGGTCATGGTTTCAAATCTCGGCCTCAGGTCTCTCTGCACGGAGTTTGCATGTTCTCCCTGTGCATGCTTGGGTTCCTTCCGGTACTCGGGAATTCCTCCCACAGTACAAAAACATGACTGTCAGGTTATTTGGTCTTTCTAAATTGCCCTTAGGTATGAGTGTGTGCATGCATGGTTGTTTGTCCTGTGTGTCTCTATGTTGCCCTGCGATGGACTGGTGACCTGTGAAAATTTGAATATTGTGAAAAGGTTCAATATTTTAGGCTCAAAGTGTCACAATCTAATCAGCAGATTAATGCAAAACACCTACAAAGGGTTCCTGAGCCTCTAAATGGTGTCTCAGTCTGGTTGAGTAGGTATCACAATCATGGGGTAGTCTGCTGACCTGACAGTTGTGAAGAAAACCATCACCGGCACCCTCCATAAGGAGGGAAAGCCTCAAAAGGTAATGGGAAAAATAGGTGGATGTTCTCATAGTGCTGTATCAAAGCACATTAATAGAAAGTTATGCAGAAGGGAAACGTGTGGAAAAAAAGGTGCACAAGCAGCAGTAATGACCTCAAAGTGGAGAGGATTGTCAGGAAAAGGCCATTCAAAAGTTTTGGGGACCTTCACTAGGAGTGGACTGAGCCTGGAGTTAGTGCATCAAGTGCCACCACACACAGACGGATCCTGGACATGGGCTTCAAATGTCCAATTCCTCTTGTCAAGCCGCTCCTGAACAACAAACAATGTCAGAAACGTCTTAACTGGGCTAAAGAAAAGGAAGAATGGAGAGGCACACAGTCCAAAACTCTTGAAGTCCACTGTGAAGTTTCCACAGTCTGAATTGATTTGGGGAGCCATGTCATCTGCTGGTGTTGGTCCACTGTGCTTTATTAAGTCCAGAGTCAACACAGCCACCTACCAGAACATTTTGGAACATTTCATGCTTCCTTCTGCAGATGAGCTTCATGGAGATGCTGACATCATTTTCCAGCAGGACTTGGCACCTGCCCACACTGCCAAAAGTACCAAAACATGGTTCAATGACCATGGGATTACTATGCTTGATTGACCAGCAAACTCGCCTGACCTGAACCCCATAGAGAATCTGTGGGGTACTGCCAAGAGAAAGATGAGAGACATGAGACCGAACAATGCAGAAGAGCTGAAGGCCACTATTGGAGGATCCTGGTTTTCCATAACACCTCAGCAGTGCCACAGACGGATAGCATCCATGCCACTCCACACAGTAATTGATGCAAAAGGGGCCCAAACCAAGTACTGAGAACAAATGCATAATTATATTTTTCACAGGTCCGAAATTTCTCTATTTAAAATCCTTGTTTTATTGATTTCATGTAATATTCTCATTTTCTAAGATTTTGAATTTGGGGTTTCATAAGCTGTAAGCCATAATCATCAATATTACAACAAATAAAGGCTTGTAATATCTTGCTTTGCATATAATGCGTCAATATCATATATTAGTTTCACCTTTTAAGATACATTTCTGAAGTAAATTAACTTTTGCACAATATTATAATTTTTCAAGTTTCACCTATAAGGTTCCACAGCTGGACCTAATCCAATATTCCGCCAGCAGAGTTTTGACCAGGACGAGGAATCACATTACACCAATTCTTAAGTAAAAATGCTGGCTTCCTGTTTGTGAAAGAAAATATTTCAAAAACAGTTGATGGTCCAGAACACAATGGAAAGTCTTGGGCCTGAATACATATCAGAGTTGCTGGTCAGGTATGAAACATGTAGAGAGCTCTGGATCAAACTGCCTGAAAACCTGAGATGTACAATACTGTTGGGTCTTTTGAATCAGGACTGAAAACATTACAGTGTAGTACAGCTTTCCAATAAAGGGAAAAGTTGCTTTATCATCTCTATCATGTTTCATTGCTTAAACTTTTAACATTTAGAATGAAACAAAGTTTCATTCTATTTATGTAATTAAGTGTTTTATACATAACTCTTAATTTGCCCTCACTGGTTTATTTTGATACATCAGATGTTTATTTTTTTTGTTTTTCCCATAAAGCACTTTGACTTGTGCCAAACAATCTTTCCCTGACGCAGGAGTGTCGGTCAGGTTTAAACTTGCTGCTGCTTTCACATATCAGTAGGAAATATTTTGTAAGGTCCCAGCTGATTTTTTCAGATGGAAATAACCACTGACATATTATTAGAAAACAAAACTGTAATGAACTCAAATAGACTCTCCTGTTCAAACAAGAATATAACTGCTCTTATGAAATGTAAAAACAACTTAATATCTTTAAGGTTGAGGGTTTTTTCCCTATTACATAAGGTGTCTTCGGTGAACTGGTTTCTATTTTCCACAGGCAGTATGTTTAAATGGGCTTATGCAACTCTCACTGAAAGTCTGAAGCATTGTCGTAACCAAAGTTTTAAACTTCCCAACCATAATAGCTATATAATGAACTATATGTCAAGATTTCTGCAACAGTCAGCCCATCTAAAGGATTTTAATGTCCAGAACTCAGTCGATTGCACTGGTTCAAAAACAAATGTTATTACTTAATATTAAAAGAGTGTAATCTGAACCATGAAACATCTACCACTGAGTTTTTAATCATTGAACCATTAATGGAGAAAAAAAATCTATATTTCTTTTCTTTTTTATGTTTACTAAAAAAATATAAATGTGAAAAGTTAAAATGTTTACTCAAGGTTAGAGAGGAGGATATCAATCCACGACAGTAATCCACAAGAGTCATTGTCATGAACAAAAATACAGTAATTATGGATAACTCTAATTAATATCAGAAGTTAACATAAAACCAAAGTCTGACCTACATACAGCACCTGTAAAAAGGGTTTTGATGTTACATATATTTTTATTTACTTCTCATTACTTTGTAAGAATCAGTTTTTACTTTGACATTAAAGTTTTTTTGTAATTTTGTTTGGTAATTTTTTTTAAATATTGATTGATTTGTAAAACCAATAAAAAGTGTAAAAGATCCAGGGGGTGAGTAGTTTTTATAGAAACTGTATTTGAAGAGCTACAGTGCTGTGAAAAGATACTCTACCCCTTCCAGATTTTTTTTTATACTAAAATGTTTCAGAGTCACAAAACAGTTTTGATAGGTGTATTTTATTTAATAAGAGAAAAGGAAATAATCCAAACCTACTTTGCCATATGTCAAAATATAATTCCCACCTTGCTGGAAAACATTAACTGTGATTAACCCAAAAATTCTGTTTTATTTCAATAAGCAACTTTTTATCAGAACAGACAGAAGTCACATGTGTGGTGCCCCAGGGCTCCATCCTGGGCCTATTCCTATTTCATATCTACATGCTCCCGCTTGCTCAGAATATAACAAAAAAGATTAGCTACCATAACTATCCAGATGATACTCAGCTCTACATTGAAATGTCACCAGGTGACTTTGAACCCATCGAATCGCTAGGCAAATGCATTGGGCAAATTAATGTATTCATGTGCCATCACTTTCTCTAGCTGAACAGAATCTGACGTTTTTACTTTTGGACCTAAAGAAGAGCAATCAAAAGTAGGCAAACAGCTTCAGTTAATACAGCTAGAAGCTACTGATCCGGCCTGAAGTCTGGGTATAGTAAACGACTCCGAACCTTCAGGGTCACATAAAGGCAATCACAAGGTCAGCCTTCCATCATCTAAAGCAGTGGTTCTCAACCCTGGGCCCTCATTTATCAAACATTCGTAGAAACTGTCCTATATTCTATCCTACGAATGAAATTTAGAATGTTCGTACGAACAGTCAAAAGTCTGATTTATAAAATGTGCGGTGGCCACCTGTACCATGTTCATCTGATGATAAATCCCACATGTGCATACCCAGGTGCTAGTGCCCGTTCTCAGTCATTTGCATACAGAAACGCCCTCAATTAACCATATTTGGTAACACCACATCATCTGTCACATACATTAAAGTGTAACTGAACCCCCTGAAAAGGCATAACCCCGCCCCCAGACAACATTTAAAAAAATTCTACAAAGTGGGCGGTGCCAGGAAGAACAGAGGAGTATGGCCAAGTGTTGAGGAAAAGCGGAGGGGGGAACGTGGGGGTGTGTTCAGGAGGACAGTGACAGCTCGCTTAATGTGACACTGAAACATGGACAGTGACCAAAGCGACATTGGCAGTTTTGCGACTGATCAACATTCATCTGTTTTGAGCGTTAGCCTATGTTAGCATTACCACTCAGAGACCGGACTCCTCCTGTCTCCCTCTGCCTCAGCAGCACCGAGCTCGGGCGGCGCTGGCTCGGCGCCCTGAACCAGCGGATCTCCTCCGTCGTCACCGGAGATAGAGGAGTAGAGGGAGGCTTTAAGGAGCCCAGCGGCCGCGAGCCGTATCAATTAGAGCCGCTGGCTCGGGGCGCTGAGTCAGCGCTGCCCGAGGCTGGAGCTGCTGCTGAGGGAGAGAGAGACAGGATGGGTCCAGTCTCTGAGTGGTAATGCTAATGTTCAAAACAGTATGTTAGCTATGCTAACTAAGTGCTAATGTGATAATAATTGTAACCTGAAAAACGCAATCCAACCCCAAACTCGCCACAAGGGGGGGGATGTCTGATAGTTTTATACCCAAACCCACGGGGCGTGTCTGTGAGACCATGGCTGCTGTGACATCCGCAATGCCTGTGACGTAGAGATGTACCGCTCTCCACCAATCACAAAATTCAAATGCAGTAGCCATCGTTCAACCCTAAGGGGGCAGCACTAAGATGTTTTTAGACCAAAAGGTGTAGAATTAGACAAGTTTACACCAAAATGTAAAAAAATCCCCAGAAACTGAAAGACTGCATTGGTAAAGACCCATTTATACAGTTTAGAAGCAAAAAAAAGTTGTTTTGGGGTTTAGTTACTCTTTAAGTCCTTGCTGTTCTTCCTTAAAATAATGCCCAAGACAGCGAAAAAGGAATTTCATTGACACCGAGATCGAGGTGAAACATAGGTGGGGGCAATAAAAAAAGAATTCATGATGAACAGACTTTAAAGATGTCATAGTTAATACAAATTCATTTCAACACCGATAGTTTTTGCCATCAGCGGTTTCTCTGCTTCATTTCCGCAGCACACAGCCGTTATATTTCTGCTGCAGAGCAGACATAAAAATGTGGCAAAGAATCATTTAATTTATTGTTATCAACTTCTTTTGAAACCCCTTAACTTTTTTGAACAAATTAAATAAGTTAAATTCGTACTGAACATTGCTGTTTGGTTTTATCAGCTCGGGGAGAACCAATATAAATTTAACTGCCTGGGAGAAAGTGACACAGGCAGTATATACGGTCGGGACAGTGGAAATGTTCCTGTTGGAATTAAAGGGAAAAAAGTGTTTGATATCAAACTGAATACAATAAAACATCCCTCGGCACACAGCTGTGCCAGATCTCCTACAGAGGGGGTGCAGCGATCATCATATTTAACACTTGTGTGGCCATGCGTAATTGGAGATACAGCTTTGGCTGCCAAGGAAAAAGCGACAACCTGCTTCACTGATAAGCGGGACCATTGTCACAGTACAGTTTCCAGACCTTTTAAATAAAAGTGTAACAACATCCCATTTAGCTGAAGCGCTTGATGTGACAAATAAAGGGTGTCTGCGCACGGAGAGCGCAGATTGCGAGTGACAGGATCTCCATGAATGATGACCCCGAACATTAAATTATGTATTTCTTGAAAAATTTTAAATATTTCCTAAAAGTTTAATGCAAACCCGTCCATAACTTCTTCAGTTATTTTGCTAAAAGACAGACAGACGCCAACATAAGTTCCTTGGCGGAGGCGATAAACTGCTGAGAGAAATATTATGTCAAAGTAAAACTGTTTCAGTGTTGCAGTTCCTCTGTTCTAACAGTAGATACTGTGCGTACGCACGATTAGAAGTGTACTTATATTTAGGAACATTTCCACGCCAAAGTACAAATAGATAAATACCACACAATGCGTAGAATTGTTCCTACTCACGAAATACGCAGATCTGTGCGTAAGTAGCCTACCGTTGATAAATGAGGGCCCAGAACGCTGCTGCTCTTGTCCTCACTAGAACCAGGAAAGAAGAGCACATCAACTCAGTTCTTACACTGGCTCCTTGTAGCTCATATAATACACTTTAAAATACTTTTACTAATTTATAAATCATTGAATGGCTTAGCACCAAAGTATGTTGAATATCTGTTGTCATTTTATAAACGTCCCAAACCACTCAGGTCCTCTAAGTCCAGTCTACTCAACATCCCTAGAATCAGAACCAAACATGGAAAAGCAGCTTTCAGTTCCTACCCTCCTCTCATTTGGAACAAACTTCCAGACCACTCCAAAGTTGTTCATTTAAATCATGGCTGAAACCCCAGCTTTTAATAATCAAAGCTGCCTTTGATTAACAAAGGCAGCTTGCTTCTGTCTATGTGCCCTGGCACACTGACAGAAGCGAGGCTGCCAAACACTGGCACCACCAGGCCCTCTGACCACCACCAGTAGGCAGAAGGGTGAAGTGTCTTACCGACTGAAACAGACAGGGCCTTGCAACGGCAACCCTCCGGTTACAAGACGAACTCCTAACTCCTGTGCCACAGTTACCCCCATCTTCAAAGTTGTGTTTTCCTGTTTTTATTGGTGTTTTCCTGTTGATTTTATTTTTTTCCCCAAAATAATGTAAAGCACCTTGAATTGCCTTGTTGCTGAAAGTGTGCTTTTCAAATAAATGTGCCTTTTCTTATCTTGTCTTGCCTAGCCACACATAGTACTGATTACTATTAGACCTGTAGAATGGAGAGATCATCTAAATACAACCCTTCTACCAACATAAAGTAAGCAAGAAATGAATTGTAAAGTGCCTTGAGATGACATGTTTTGTGAATTGATGCTATATAAATAAACTGTCACAAAGCAACACATCATCAAAAAAATTTTAAACAGATGAGGAACTAAGTAATTTCTATGGCTTTTGGACTGCAACGGACCACAGTCAGAGCCAATATCCACAAATGGAGAAAACACGGAAGAGTGGTGAAACTTCCCAGGAGTGGATGGCCTACCAAGATTTCTCCAATTGTGCATCAACAATTAATCCAGGATATTAGAGAAGAACCTCCTGGATGGCCTCAGTTCTCAGTTAATGTCTGTGTTCATGAAGCAAAAATGACATCCATGGGAGAACGCCGCGGTTATAACCACCGCTGACCTAAGAAAAACTAAAGGCTTGTTTCACCTCTTGTTAATAACCAAGTCTCCTGTTTACTTCCAACATTCTGGAAGGCATCCCATTACATTTCAGAATACATGATAGTGGATGTGTGATGGTTTGGGGCTGCTTTGCTGCTCTAACGCACGTTCCTGGAGAACTTGCTGTAATTGACGGAACCATCAAACTGTTTCTACCAGAAAATCAGAAAAGTCATAGTGTTAGCTACCATTGTGGCACAACCAGTTATTAGTTTTAGGAGACAATTACTTTTTTGCATAGGTCCAGGAATTACAGTAAATCATCATTTGAAAACTGATTGCGTACTCACTAATGCTCATCTGATGTAAAAATGCATTTGATGGTCTGAAACATTAGACCATAACCATAGCAAAAATATCTGCAAGGAAGCAAATGCTTTTACCCAGCACTGTATATATTCAGAGAGAGGTGTCTCACATTTAATTTGAGGGTTTAGGAAAGTCAGACTGCAGCCTGAAGCACACAGAGTATTTTGCAACACCAGGTCACTGTGTGACGTGGTTTCTGGGCTTTTTCCTCAGTTCACTTTCACTTTTGGTTGAACAGCGTGTGATGTAGCAGCCAGTGATGATGAAACTGTGTAGTCTCACAGAGCCACCCACACTCACATGTAGTAGGAGAGGCGGTACAACAATAACAAGGAACAAATTTAGCAAGAGGGAAACTTGTTTTTATTAACGTTTCAACACACAGACAAGCTGTGCCAAAGGTCACAGGAGGTATCAACACTATAATCCCTGGGTAAAGTACAATGATTGTATTACATCAGACATAGTAGCTTCAATAAAAAGCAAAAGGTTTGCTTTATTTTCCTTTTTGCACGACCTTAAGTGAATTTGACTATGTTCAAAAAAGAAGAGTGTACAGTAAACCTACGAGCTTCACATTTTACATTGCAGATACAATCAATTGATGCTTTGTAGCATTATTTATAACATAAAAAAACATACTAACATACATCATAATCCAGCGTTTAGGAAATGAATGTGTGCACCATAAGTGAAGAAAAAAAAGATCCATTCATCTCCTCTCTGGTTTTTTCCCTTGAGATGCTTGCGTCAGTCCAATTGCAACATCAAACCAGTCTGAGATGAGTTTTACTCCACAAAAACCTGCACGACATGAATCGGATCAAGTCCGGCCATGTGCAGACGGCAGACAGATGCGTCATCTTAGCTCACTGCTCACTACTGTTGTGGTTGTTGATGGTCTTGTGACTGATTGGAGGTAAAAGTGTGCAGTCATCTGGCACCCGTAAAGTTTACAGAGTTAGATAGGAGTTTCAGTGCACCAACAGCAAATACATTCATTTGGTACAATTCAACAGGTGAAATAAACTACAATTAGGGAGCACCTAAAAAGTGCAGAGGAGTTAAATCTCCTCACAATCGAGGATGAGCATCTACATGGTATCCAGCTGCACAGTCAGAAATCTCTGGTGTTTCATATGATCAAAATACAGTAAGTCAGACATTATTTGGCATTTAAATTAATTTTAAGCAATAACACCAAACACAATTGCTTCCAGCTTTTTAAATGGTTACTCTAAGCTTACAGAAGAACCAGCTGGACAACATGTTGGTCATGCAAGCAATGTGACATGAAACTGTCACCACAGCACCAAGAAACTGTGACATTCTTTGCTTTGTGTTTGAATATTAAATAATATTAATCATGTTAATAATAAAAATAAAAACAAATGGCTGATAAATTAAGAATTAGGTTCATACCTTGTTTTTACAGCTTGAAGTATAAATGTACAAAAAAACAAACAGAAAAAAAAACAGAACAAGGCACTTGTTAAGGAGGTAAAATAGATTTTTTTGTTATAGCATTTTCAGACCTACAAATTAAGACTAAATCATTACAACCAAGATGCATTGATTTGTTCTTGTTTGGACACTGAGTTTTCTAGCTGAAAGTCAAACCAGGAGACTCTGCAGCTTTGGCAGAAGTAGTAAAACCAGAGTCTCTTAACAGAAGTTTTAAAAAAACCCTGACTTGGCATGTCATCACTGGCTCAGATTAACTCAAATAGGTCTTCTTCTCTTCATCCATCCAGCTCAGATCGTCATCTCATCAGCATTGTTTGGATTTCGTCAATATTCACATTTATTCCCAAGCATATAGCTCAAACCCATGCTCAGGCTCTGAATCCAAAAGTTCCCTGGGGAGTGCAAATGGAAATTGGCCACATCTCCCGCTTTAAGATAGACGATACTCTGGAGCCCCCTGCAGACCTGATCGGATGTTGCATTCATGATGACAGAGCTGATGTTCTCATTTTTCACCTGCAGCGCAAGAGTACCGTTGACAGTCCCCTCGACATTCTCCGTCTTCAAATAGCATGCATACAAATGCCAAACATATGGCCCTGAACAACTTATGCTGATATCACCTTTGTTAGGCACCCACTCGAACCTATGTTTTCCCTTAATCCCCCCAAACTCCAGATGCTTGTTTCCTATGAGTTCTGGAAGATAAAAAAAATAAAACAGTAAGACTGAATGGAAATAGAGATAAAAGGTTTAAACACAAGTTAGATCAAATCTGACAATTAAGGTCATGTTCTCACCTCTGAGTTCGTTAAACTGTATGTACACGCCATCTTCTGGCTGTTTAGAGGGGAAAAAAAGAGCCATGTTAGAGACACATGGAAGTTATCTGCTGTTTTTTTCAGTTTTCATAAAGTTAGCTGGCCATCAAAGCCAGCATGCCTGACATTAAAAAATGTAGCTCACTGAGAGCTGAAGAAAAGGTCACAGAGCCCTGTCGTGTACATCCCTTGATGTTCATCTCAGGGAAGGAGAGACGGAACATCAAGTTTGTTTGTTTGATACCGTGGTTTAGTGATGCAGTGTGAAAACAGACATGTTGACAGAAACCAGGGAAAATCTCACAGTGGGTGATTAATACCAGTAGTGAGAGCTGCATATCACAAATCAATAGCACAGCGTGAAAGTAGAACAAATGTTAGTCATTAAACTCTTAACTGGGGAGATATCATATATAATATATAGATCAGCAATCCCCCGTGGTCCAGAGTAAACATGTTAATTTAGCCCCTATCAGTTATATTTATGTATTTATTCATCTAAAGCAAACTTCAGTCACTGCTCTGATTCACAGATGCTTTGGAGTCTAATAAGCATCTCTTACTGTACGAACCACCTGCAAACCTCAAAAATATATTTCTTAAACTGGGAAATCATGTGTGATAGTGACTTTTGAATTCAAGTCTATTTCACTGAATGCACCAAACTTTCACCTCAGTTGTTATCTTTTTAACCTGTCACACATTTTCTACAAATAGTTTTGTAAGTTAACTTTAAAATGATAGACTATTTACTTTTTCAGGTTTCTGTGTGAAAGGACACCCCAGACATCACATCTTCATGTCACAGGGATCGCGAGACTAATTTTACTGGAACATGTGCTGCTGGATACAGCTTATGTACAATCTCTCGATCCAATTTCAACAACAAAAAGTTCCCATTTTTACTCAAGAAAGTCCAACTAATGACACCGTTTGTGCCAATGAACATCACTAAACCAATTTATTATTTTTTTATGCAGAGACTATTAGAGGAATGTTAAATATACACCTCCAGACTTATCCAAAATGTCAGTTTTGCCTTTAAATGGGAATTTGGTTTTGGTTTTCCAAAATATTCTTGCTGTAAGGGAGACTGGGGCTGGTTGGCCCATTGGTTGGTTTTCACATGGCTTATTACAGCCATACCAGAGGGCACTTTGGTTTGATTTTGATATCAAACATTTGGTTTTTTCATCTGGTAATTTTGCACTATTCATCCTTTGATTTGAACACACAACACTCAGGTGAGGATACATTTTCAGTTTTTTATGGGTCAGAGTAATTTTCCATGTTTGTGTTATTTTTGTATGAAAAGTTCATGTTATCAGCTTTTAAAAGCACAATAATTAATCAAAAAGTCAAAGATAAGAGCTTTGATTTGAGCTAACATTTGGCAAAAACCCTGTGTAAGCTAGCTAAAATTATTTGTCAAAAGGTAACTTGGGGCTTTTAAAGTCCAATGACTCCCAATGCATTTGCATGCATTTTGAGCATTAGGAACAACGTTGGGTTGACGTTTTGTGTGTTTATATTAAATAAAACTAATTGCTTTGTTCAAGGCTATATTTTAGGGACTGAACACAAGGAAAATTAATTTTAAGTTATTCCTAAACCAAATCAAATCTATTTTTTGTCATTTTAATAAAAAAAAAGAAAAAAAATTACTCAAGTTCATAAATGTTATTTTTTAAACCAAAAACTCCTTTGAAATGAATACGGACCAACAACCCCCATACATTGTGACAACCAACCCCAACATGGGGCAAGTTGTCACAGTGGGTCAGAGTGTCTTTGATTGGTAATAACCTTTTATCACAATGAATTATTTAAAAAAAGAAAGGTGGGTGCAATTCAAGCCAAGATCCTAGACTTTGATTTTTTTAATCCACAAATGTCTCTTGAAATATGTTTAGATGATGAGGACACACTAGAGCAAAATGTGCAACAACCAGCCCCGGTTCTCCTACTGAATGAGAGAAGACTTGAAGTCTGATTTAGATCACAAATTCCGCTTGTTTTTCCATAAATGTCATATTGGTAAATGATTTATTCACAACCAGGAGTTGTGCCCCTGTACCGCTATGTCTCTAGCAACGGCCCTGCTATGTCTGTGCAGAGGAACCTATCTGAAATGACTCATTTCTAACAGAATGAATTCTCAAAATGTTATTATAGACATAACCTTTCTCATTAAAGACACCAGTATAACATTTCATGTGGTTATGATAAATCGATGGTCTGCGCGTCCCTGTATCCCCAGTGCTGTACTCACCAAAACCGGAGACAACATGTAAAGGTAGACGGTGACCAGCAGGCAGGTCACCACCAGCAGGTTCTGCACGGCTACCACCACCGCCAGCCTCCCAACTCTGCTGCCCCGTCGGACCGCGCGGCCTCCCTCGACATCCATCCTCCTCTGGTCCATCAGCGCTCTGAGCTCCCGGCCGGAGCTGCGGGGCTTTTCTAACACGAGTGGGCTCGCTGAAAGGTGGAGAGTGACTGGAAAGAAAGCGCTCATGATCTGCGCTTTAATTTGCTTGAGCTTGTGTGGGTGGGGGGGGGCGGGGGGTCCGACCGTGCAAACTCGCGCGACATTCTCACACGCATCCACGCTCCTGCGCGCGAACTCGCAGGAGAACCAGGAGCGAAACCAGCGCACCGGGTGCTGATTGGTTGACAGTGTGCTCGCGCTGCGCGGGCATCCTGATGGTGCGCTGCTGGCACTCGGACGAGCGAGTGAAACCTCCCACGTCATGCCGTCTTTACTCTTCAATCACGGTCATGTTCTCGTCGTTATCTTCAGTAGGTGTCAGGACAAAGGTGAGCCCGCTGAGGAAGTCAAGACATAAGCTGTTTCTAAGAAACCAGAGGCACAAAAGTGGGCCCACGGAGGGCTACAGTGCACTTCTCTGTTTAGTAGACGTTGCAAGAGTGCAAGTTTCAGTAATGAGTTAGAGCGAAGACAGTGGTCAGGGGTTTCAGTTCGTTTGATTAAGCCTGAAATAAGGTGGCCTAGAGTTCAATCTGATATTTAGAGCAAATTATGAATAGATTACCCCTCCTGGCGGACAGAAATACCTGGGCCTATACATATTTCAAGAATGAAGATGGCCAAACTGGCACACTGTCGGCCTATATCGGCAAAAGTATGAGCACCTCTTAAGCTATTTCAAATATCTTTAGGCTACATCATAACCAGAAACTGCAACTTTTAATCATTTTGTCAGATAAACCAACACAAAGCAGCACATATATGTGAAGTGGAATGAACTATACATTGGGCATTTATATTCAAACCCCTTTACCCTGCAATCCAGAAATAAAGTGCAAACTGTGACTTCCACTGGAGTCACAAAAGAGGTAATAAATGCCGTTTAGGCGTGCTAAATGATGTATCCAAAATGCATCTTTGTGGTTATAATATTTACATGACTTAAAGGTAATGATGTATCAGAGTCACTTTAATTGTATAATGCCAAATGTATCATTTGAGTATGTCTGAGACCTCTACCTCTGAATAAATTTAGTACAAGTAACTGAATTAGTAAATACAGTGCATGTGCCTTGGACTCGGAAGTTTGTTACAGAACATAAAGTCAAGTCAAGCCAAGTTAATTTGTATAGCACATTTCAGCAACAAGGCAGTTCAAAGTCCTTACATGATAAAGACATAAACACAATTAGCAAGCAGAAAAAGGATCCATACATTATGGAGGCAAGATAAAGAGAACTAATGAAAACCTTCAATCCAAACTACAATTAATGACGTTGCAGTGATTATTGAAAAAATAATAAAAAATAGTGAATAAAGTAAACTCTAAACAGATGGGGATTTAACATTGATTTAAAAGCAACTTAGTGTTTTGGCAGTTTTCTTAAAGTTTGCTCTAGATTAGAGGACCATAGAAACTGAATGCTGCTTCTCCTTGTTTGGTTCGGATTCTGGGGATCCGGAGTAGACTTGAACCAGAAGACCTGAGTGATTTGGAAGGTTAATACAATGACAAAAGATCTTTAATGTATTTTGGTGGTAAGCCATGTAATGATTATTAAATCAACAACAGTATTATCTGAACTACAGGGAGCCAGAGTAAGAACTTTAGAGCTGGAGTCATCTGTTCTATTTTCCCAGTTTTAGTAAGGAACAGCCTTCTGGATCAGCTGCAGCTGTCTGATTGATTTTGTAGGCAGATTTGTGAGGACACTGTTGTAGTTAATCAATCCAACTAAAGATAAATGCATGGATGAGTTTCTCAAGATGTTGTTGAGAAATCAGTTGATCCTGGAAATATTGTTCATGTGATAGAAGGCTGACTTTGTAATTGTCTTTCTGTGTTTCTGAAGGTTCAGGTCTGAATCCATCACTACACCCAGATTTTGGGCATGACCAGTGGTTTCTATCTTTGCTAACTAAAGCTGGATGCTGACTCTTGATCGTTCCTCTTTAGGTCCAAAAAGAATTACATCGGTTTTGTTTCCATTCAGCTGAAGAAAGTTATGGTACATCCACAAATCGATTTGTTCTATGCACCTGTTCAAAGTTTGAATTGGTTCGTAGTCACCTGGTGAGTAATGTAAAGCTGGGTATCATCTGCATAGGTATGGTAACTAATCTTATTGGTTGTCGTAATCTTGGCTAGTGGGAGCATGTAGATATTAAACAGAAGGGGCCTCAGGATTGACCCATGGGGCACCCCGCCTGTGATTTCTGTCTGTTCTGACGAAGAATTGCCTATTGACACAAAGAAGTCCCTGTTCTTTAGGTAAGACTCAAACCAAATACTGTAGAGTTTGACTTAGCTCTCCAGTTGTTTCAATAATATGTCATGGTCAACAGTGTCAAATGCTGCACTGATGTCCAACAGTACAAGCACTGTGTTCTTCCACAGTTTGTATATATGTGGATGCTTTTGAACACCTTGACAAAGGCAGTCTCAGTGCTGTGGTGAGGACGGAAACCGGACTGAACGACATCAAAGGGGTTGGTCATTGTTAGGAAGCCATTTGAAAATGAAAATCTGTGTTAAGATCCTAAAAATGTTTACAGACTCTCTCTCTCTAGTTGGACTAGGCTTAACTTATTTAGCGAAGAAGCAAAAATCTTAATGTCTAGATATGCACACCTACAGTATAAACATATTCTAGAACAGTAGATCCCGACCTTTTTTCCTTGAGGACCCACTTGCCTTTGTCCAAGACAAGCCTGGGCCCCCAGCCCTAACTCCTACATGCATACATACATTAAAAGTGATTATTTGCCAACTTTTATTTGTAAAAGATAAACAGCAGTTATAGGTTTTTGATTTTATTCTCATTGTTTCACATTGTAAGCTATATAGACCATTTTCTTTTTCTCTTTTGGATTTTATGAATGTAATATTAACAAATATAATTTTGGTAATCTACCAACCTCAGCACAGACAAAACTGTGCGGACCCCCTGCGATCTCTAGGGAACCCCCTGGGGGTCCCGGACCCCAGGTTGAGAACCACTGCTCTAGAAGACTTTCGAGAAACGTTTCTATAAATTACTTTTATATAGTCTTTTTTTTTTTTTTCTTAAACAGGATTTATTTTCCTTCACCTCAAAGTTTTTCTGTATTCCATACTGTTCTATTATATCAAATTCCAAAAAAAACATTAACATTTGTGTTTGTAACATGAAAAAATGTAGACAGGTTCGAGAAGTATGGTATACTTTTTACTTCTGTTTTTCTGTTTCCTGACTGAGTTTAGAACACCAGCCAAAAATTTCTAGACTTTAGTTATGGCAAGTCCATGTCAGCACATTTTAGACAGTGGTGAAAACCCATTCCCCTGGGTTAGAGCTACTTAATAAAAGGTAAATTGCAGCCTGATTACAGGCTCAAACTTTGGCCTTCATTGCCCCCCCCCCCCCCCTTTAAGTGAAACCACATAAGGCAGAAGGACGCTCAACAGACCCCTACTGACATGATTCAGCCTCCTCCCTGGTTGTTGTACTTCTCCCACAATTGAACTTATTGGTGCAACACAGAGAAAGCTGTTCTAATAATGGCTCTGAATTGTCATGATTCACCCTTCTCCATGGCCAGCCTTTCTCTCTCACACTTAGTAACAGCAAAATCCTATCTGCTGACATCTTAAAAAGTTATATGAATCAGTCTGAAGGTTTGAAATAGGTCAACTCTTAGAGAAACTTAAAGGAGAACATAAAGTGAGGCGTTGTATATATTCTTGTCACCCAAGAAACAGCCTTTACTGCTGCCAGGAGGCATAAATATTTTGAGCAGACATTTACTTGTGGGATTTCCCCTGTTGTTCTGTGCTGTATTTGCTTGTAAACCACCTAAACAGGTCTACATAGACAAGATTTCATCCTGAGATGAAGAACTTCTAGAACATTCCTCTTCTTTCTGGCTGTGCTCCTTGAAATGTTGTTTAAGTCATGAGGGATAGAGGAATTAACTGATAATAGTTGTACACATTAGGAGAGAAAGCTTTGTTCTCACAAATGAAGGAGTGAAAACTACAGAAACTCAGCTAATGATTAAATTACTAAAGGACATGTATCTGCCTTGCCAAGGTAATCTCCATAACTCCATGGCTAACTGTACCAGGTCTGATCTTTCCACTATCCAAATGCGTTTCAGGAGCCAAAGCCCACAGATCAAACAAACCAATTTAGCGAGATTTATACCATATAATTATATCAAAAGAACAATTTCTGTTTAGCTTGGTCACACCCAGCAATGAACACCTTTGTCTGATCCTTTTGTTAGCAGCTGTACAAAATCCAAATTTTAGAACTTCCTTTTTGATTCAAGTATAATCAAATCTCAAAGAGCAAAGCATCCCCAAATTAAATTTTTTTGCTGATAAACTATAAATGAGTGTCTAATAGTGCTGTCTAAATGTCTTGTCCTTATTTTTGGTGTTTTATTACATTTTAGCAAAAATATGAACTTTCTACCAAAACCATCAGTGGGGCGTCCTCTCCAGGTTAAAACTCTACACTGCACTTGAATTTGAATCGGGCATTGAAATCCGCCCTGTGATGATGGCTGCCGCTGTGGGGTATACAACAAGCCGAGTCTTGGACACGCCTCTGTAGCGAGCTGGAGTTGGAATAGCAAGGAAGTGTTGATGCTGCCCAGTCCTCTCCTCGGTTTGCCAGGGAACGCCTTCTTTTGCCGAATTTTTCAAACCAGAAGTGTAGGTGGAGTAAGACTCTGGTAGGGGGGTGAGTTGCTCTTTAACTTCTTTGAGAAAAGGTAGTGTAATGTAATGGCTCGGCTGGAACCATTTAACACGGTGCAACAGTCTGCCAAGACCGGAATTAGTGTGGAACCTGATACACTGATACACACATGTACCCATCCAGAGCTGCTGTGGCCAATGTTATGCTGTTGTTCTGTGTTGGCTGATTGGGCAAACCCTCTTTAGCACATAAGTAGACTGGTTATTCAACATTACATGGTGTCAGGAGGAGTCAGAATGGCAAAGTTTCCACTACCGAGAAACGACGACTCCACAGGTACAGGATCGCCATCAAGCTGGATAAAGAGTAAGGAGAGGTTCAGATGTGTACCCTACTGTATTCACTTGGCAGCGAGGCCAAGCAGATTGTAAAGACTTTTGTCTATATGATTGAGGGAGATGAAAATAAGTACGATATTGTACTGGAAAAACAGGTACTTTGTACTGAAGGTTAATATAATCCACGAGAGGGCGAGATTACACCAGCAAACACAGAAACATGGAGAAAGCGCGGAGGAATACATCCACAGTTTACACGAGCTAGCAGACAAATGTGATTTTGGTGCAGCAAAGAATGAAAATATAAGGGACAGACTCTTGATTGGTATCATAGACAAAAAAAACTATCCCAGAGGCTGCTAATGATGTCTGATGTAACCCTTTAAAAAAGCATGCAGACTAGCCAGACAGTCGGAACAGACAGCAGTACCCTGTGTGGTGACACACACATGGACACTGAATCGGAGCAGCTCAGTCAGGCCAAGGGGTTCCATTCAAACTGGAAAAGAAAGAGCCACGCTCTCACAAACAAGGCTTTATGGCACCAAATGCAGCACACGTGAAATGCTCACGGTATGGAAAACAACATAATAAAATTGACGTGAATCCAGCACAACGTGCAGATTGCTGCAAGTGCGTGAAAAGAGGACACTGTACGATCATGTGCCACACTCTGCAGATTAGTTTTGTGTTCACTGAGAGTCAGGAATCCAAAAATATTTCCCGAGCACCGTAACCGTGCAAGATTCCAGCACACACTGGCCATTTACCTTTAAACTACAAGCCAGTGAAACAGAGTTTAAGATTGATAGTGTAGCAGACACCTTTGTTATTTCACAGCAAACGTATGACTTGTTGCGAACAAAGGCAGAGCCTGAAAAGTCCCCAGTTACTGTAGACTGTCCCAGAGGCAGGCCGAAGAATAAAAGCACATTTAAAACATCAACATATTATAAAGGGACTGAATACTGCTTTATCATACATGTTGTGGGTGGCCCAACAGTTAATAAACTGCTTGGCAGAGGGGTGTCTGTGGCCATGGGTCTCATTCAGAGTCGAGGACGTCTCGAACACACAGAATGTGGGACTTTTGAGAACCACTCCTATAAAAATAAAATTGAAAAGTAGAGCTGTGCCATACTCTATCAACACAGCCCGGCGGGTCTCCATCCCCTCACTCCTAAAAGTAAAGGAGGAACTGGACAGGATGGTTGAGTGTGGAATTATTGAGGAAATAACTGAACCAGTGGATTGGTGTGCTCCAATGGTCTCTGTGCCAAGAAAAAATGGCAAAGTCAGAATATGTGTAGAACTTAAACCGCCTCAACAAAGCTGCAGAGCAGGTATAAAATATTTTACCCACTCTGCACGACATTCTCTCCAAGCTGGCTGACTCAGGTATGTTCTCAGGGCTCAATGTTGCTACCCGGTTTTGGCAAATCCCATTAGACAAAGAAAAGTGCCAAGCTCACCACCTTTATAACACCATTTAGGAGGTACTTCTTGCACTGCCTTCCATTCGGCATCTCTAGTGCTCCTGAATTTTTTTTAAAGAGATGAAAAACCTCCTAAAAGATTGTGATGGCACAGCGGCATTTATGGATGACATAGTTGTCTATGGAGAGACTCCCGAGTTGCATGATGAACGCCTGAGGAAGGTGCTGCAAACACTCAGAAATACGGGTGTTGGAAACAAAGCCATGGCTACTGGACCAAAGTACAGACCTCCCACCAGTAGGAGTGCTGATCACACAACACTTAGCTTCAACAGAAAGAGGGAGGGTGGCCAAACTCGAACCAAACCAGCTACCGCTCTGAACTTCTTCCTCTTTTGCCCGTGAGACCAACTGGACTCACATCAGGAGAGAACAGCGCACGCACAACTTCGCTGGCGAGGTTTGGAGCTTCTTCAATCCAGAAGACTCTACAGCCTCCCGATCGATCCGGTGAACTGTACTCGGTTGATAAAATAAGTCTTTAACCTGACTTGTTCAAACTCTGCCGAAGGAATCTCTGACTTACAGATTCCACCCTTGTTGACGCTGCTGCTGCCTGCTACGGGAGCCGATAGCTGAACGATCCGAGGACTCGCTGCCGCTGCACAAGCCGAGCTGCACACCTGGAGCCACAGAGCCCAGAGGTGCTAAGCTGAGGAGACAACCCAAAGTCTGAGCCAGCGGTGGCTAGCTAGGCACTGAACCCCAAGACCTCACTGCTAGCCATGAGCACATGCAGCTGTTAGCCCAACTGCTGATGGCTGGTTTTCTCCTCTTATGTCTCGAGTTTCCCTCGCCATCAATCTTCAACGGAGATCTAAGAGTCGTTCGACGTAAGGTTGTGTCTGGGCAGGGGTAATTAGCTTAGGAAAACAATCTTATGGTTTGTTTTTGTCTATTTGTGTTATTGCTGCATTTGTCAGATTTAATTCTTCAGATCGCTTGGGTATAACAGGCCGGTCGGCCTGGCGTAATAACAGTGTTTTAAACGTTTATGACCGACTGATGGTCATTTTTAAATCATGCAAAATGAGTAACTCCGTCTAACCAGAGTTTTTCTGTTGTTCTTTGGTGCTAAGCTAAAACAGAGTGGCTCTAAGCTGCACGACCTACATTAGCTCCCCGCTTGATCTGATTTTTCTAGAATTATTTTAGAATTGATCATTCTAGAATTGCGCCGCTCTGGGTGGCTGCATGTTGGAGTGGCTCTGTTGGCTACATATTAAATTTTGGTTTTTAGTACATTGGTACCTCTTTTTATTTGAGGAAGATTGCATTTTTTTTACCTGTATACTTTCAAGTTTTGGTGCTGTGAAGCTGGAAGGATTTTTGCAGTAAATTTTTCACTTTTTGACAACTTGTTATGATGCGTACCCATGGCAACAATGTGGTTTACAGCCGGGAGCAGCTGATCGACATCGCAAAAGCTGAAATAATACCTCAACTGAAGCCACAAATCCCTGATGAGTTGATAAGGAGGAGATGTGGATGCAGAGCAGGAGCGAAAAGGAGACAGAGAAAGAGGAAGTTCAAGCCATCTCTTCCATCGATCATAATGGGCAATGTAAGATCACTGGCTAACAGGTTGGATGAACTCCAAGCCCTCACAAGGACTCAGCCAGAGTACCGAGAATGCAGTGTTGTGTTTTACTGAGACGTGGCTGCTGGATCATATACCCGACTCCAACGTCTCTCTGTCAGGCTTCCAGAGATCTGAAAACAAGCAGGAAAAGAAAAGGAGGTGGAGTAGCAGTGCTTTTCAACAACAGATCCAGGACATGTTACTGTGAAGTGTCGTCTCTGCAGCCCAGATGTCGAACTCTTGGCAGTAAGTTTTTGTCCATATTATTTACCAAGAGAGTTCACCAGTGTAATTTTGGCAGTTGTTTAGATTCCACCCTCAGCCGTTGCAGACATTGTATTTAATTTCATCAGTTCCGTTGTTACTAAGCTACAGACACAGCACCCCAATGCATTTGTGGCAATATCTGGTGATTTTAATCATGCCTCGCTCTCTACTACACTTCCAACATTTCAACAGTTTGTCAGCTGCTCTACAAGAGAAAACAGGACCTTGGATATGTTTTATGCAAATGTAAAGGATGCTTACATGTCCAAACCAAGACCTCCTCTGGGACAATCAGATCACAATCTTGTTTTTCTTTGTTCAAAATATAAACCACTTGTTCAGAGGCAACCTGTTACAAAGAAAACTGTGATAAAATGGTCACAGGAAGCTGAAGAAGCCCTGCAGGGTTGTTTTGCAACCACATACTGGATGACTCTTTGCCAAGCACATGGAGAGGACATCAATGCCATGACAGAGTGTGTGACTCACTACAAAAACTTCTGTGTGGACAACATCATCCCCACCAGAACACTGAGATGCTTCCCTAACAACAAACCGTGGATCACCAGTGACCTGAAGGAACTGCTAAACAAGAAAAAAAGAGCCTTCAGGGAGGGAGACAGGCAATTACTGATGAGTATACAGAAGCAACTTAAGGTCAAGATCAGAGACAGCAAGGAGGCATACAGGAAGAAGCTGGAGAACAAACAACAGAAAAACAATATCTGAGATGTCTGGTCAGGAATGACAAAGATCACAGGCTTTAAGGACAGGAAGGATTGGATAGATGGAAGTCTGGACAGAGCCAATGAACTGAACACATTCTTCAACAGGTTCAGTTCAGGAACTAGCTTAGCATCCTCCTCTCCTCTTCCCAGCCAAACAGACATCCCACTCTCCTCTGATCAACAGCTTTCCTGTTACACCTCAGATGTTTTATCCTTCACCTCAGCCATGGAGTCATCTGATTCCACAAGTTTGACTTCAACCAAGTCAGGAAATGCTGCTACCCCCTTTGCCTCCTCTCCTACTTGTCTGTCTCCAAAAGTCAGGTGAAGAGGCAGCTGGAGAAACTGAACCGGAACAAGGCTGCAGGTCCAGATGGTGTCAGCCCCAGAGTCCTGAAGGCCTGTGCAGAGCAGCTCTGTGGGATTCTGAAGCACCTTTTCAACCTTAGCCTAACTCAGGAGAAGGTTCCAGTGTTGTCGAAGACATCCTGCCTTGTTCCAGTACCAAAAAGAACTCACCCATCAGTCATCAATGACTATAGACCTGTTGCCCTGACATCCCACATCATGAAGGTCCTGGAGAGACTCCTGTTGGTACACCTGAGTAAGCAAACAAGAATGTAGGACCCACTGCAGTTTGCTTATCGCTGTGGAGTTGGAGTTGAAGGTGCCATCATCCACCTGCTTCAACCAACCCACTGTCATCTGGACAAAGCAGGCAGCACTGTGAGGATCATGTTCCTTGATTTCTCCAGTGCATTTAACACAATTCAGCCTGATTTGCTTTGTCAGAAACTCCTGAAGACACAGGTGGAGCACTCAACAATAGCCTGGATCAATGGTTACCAGACCACAATTTGTGAGACTGAAGAATTGTGTGTCAAACCGGGTGGTCAGCAGCACAGGAGCACCACAGGGGACCGTACTCTCACCATTCCTTTTCACTCTGTACACCCCAGACGTCCAGTACAAATCAGAGACCTGTCATCTGCAGAAATACTCAGATGACTCTGCAATTTTCGGGTGTATCAGAGATGGACAAGAAGCTGAATACAGAGAGCTGGTGGACTGCTTTGTGACATGGTGTGGAAACTATCGTCTCACCTTGAATGTGAACAAAACAAAGGAGATTATTGTAGATTTCAGAAGAAACAGGGATAAGTCAAACATTGTTTCCATCATGGGAGAAGAAGTGGAGGTGGTTGAGGAGTATAAATACCTTGGAGTTCACCTTGACAACAGACCGGACTGGAGACTGAACAGTGAAGCTGTCTACAAGAAGGGACAGAGCAGACTGTACTTCTTGAGGAAGCTTAGGTCCTTCAAGGTTTGCAGCAAGATGCTGCAGATCTTCTACAAGTCTGTTGTGGAGAGTGTAATCTCTTCAGCCGTCATCTGTTGGGGTAGCAGCATCAGAGCCAGGGACTTAAAAAGGCTCAACAACCTGATAAAGAAGGCTGGTTCTGTTCTTGGGACAACTGTGGAACATCTGGAGATGATGATGTCCATAAAATTATGGACAACCCTGAGCATCCTCTTCATGAGACTGTCATACAACAAGAGAGCGTCTTCAGTCGGAGGCTTCTTCAATTTTACTGCATTACAGACAGGCATTACAGGAAATCCTTCCTGCCCACAGCCATCATCATCTACAACAACTCCTTAAAGAATTAATTATATGAGCTATACAAACACTTAATTTCCCTCCGGGATCAAAAAAGTATTTTTGAATTTGAATTGAATTTGAATTAGTGTGGCCTGCATTTAGCAGACTGCCGGCGCTTCATAAACAATAAAGATTGCTAGAGTATTCAAAATACAGATCGGCTTTAAAACAGATTTAAACACGGGAAACTAATCGTTTAAGTAGTTTCTGAAACCGCCTTCTTAGTATGTCGAAATACTAAATTAGATCAATCACTGCGGTGACGATTCATAGAATCAATTCTCTAAAAGGTTATTGATTTCTAATTCAGCAAATGGTTTAATTAAACATAACTTCCTCCAAAGAATGTCTTTGTCTTCACTTCTGCTTTGCATTGTGAATTGGTGGCTTGAACAAAAACCAAAAGGTAGTAATTAGTCTTAAACTAATCACAATTAGATTAAAACTAACTTAGCTTCACCTCCAAAACTCTTCGATACAAGCCTTAGTCCTTAAGCATAAATAGTCATACTGAACTGTGACATCACAATCAATTTGTTGGTTATTCTTTCTACTTCTTTGTATATTTGTCCATTTTATAGTTTTACTTTTGGTAGTTAGTTTTATTTGTATTTTTTCCTTAGTAGTCTAGTTTGGTGTTACTAGCTTGGTGAGTTTGTTGATTAAAGCATTTTAACTGAAGGTTGAATTCTTTTTGAAATAAACTCTTGTATTTTGGAAAGTCGTTGTTTGTCATTGTTCCACATACATGTGTAGTGACTTGCTGTTCAAAGAACGCCAGGAACTTATTCCTTCATCCATTCTTTAATAATTTCAGCCTTATCAGGCAGGTAATCATGCACATTAACTGAAACTAAACTATTTGGCATTTAATTATCCCTGGATCCCAGGTGGTGCCCCAAACGTTGTAATGTTTACATAAATTGTTAATCTTATTAATAATTGCTTAGGGCAATTATTCATAGCCAAAACCTACCTATCTGTGTCACAACACGGGCCTGAAGCTAAATGAGAAGTGTAAACTCAAGACAGGCTAAAATCACATTTTAAGGAGACATCGTTGAGAAACACGAGGTCAGACCGGACACTGGGAAAGTCAAGGCCCTTAAGAAACATGGAGCCACCTCAAAACACTACGGAGCTCAAACACATCCTAGGGATGCTTTGCTATTTGGGCTGGTTTTTTACCCAACCTGGCCAATATTACCCACCCACTCAATGATTTACACAAAGCATGGGTGTGGGGTCCACCACAAGAAGAGGCATTCAAAAAGGTTAAATGGTTGTTAACGGAGGCCCCTACATTAGCCTTCTATTATGTGAGCAAACCAACAACCGTAAGTGCAGACAGTTGCAAATACAGATTGGGAGATGTCCTGCAACAGGAACACAGACTAATAAGACCAGTTGGATACTGCTCTCACACCCTGACCGATGCAGAAATACGATATGCACAGTTTGAAAAGGAGTGTCTGCCTGTGGTCTGGGCATGTGAATAGTTCTCGAAATACCTGTATGGCCTGGAGAGTTTTACCATCCAGATCGACCATAAGTCGCTGGTTCCACTTTTCAACATCAAAGAGATTGATGTTGTACCTCTCCGGTGCCAGAGACTGCTCTTCAGGATGATGAAATTCAAAGCAAAAGCAGTGTATTTCCCAGGCAAACACCTGGTGGTTGCCGACTCACTTCAGCAACTTTACACCTCGACATGGTGGACCTATCGGCTAGTTTTCAGGCGCTAGAAGAGCCCACAGTGTCAGCATGGCCGTTGTCAAGCTCACTTCTGGACCAGGTGAAGGAGCAAACAAAGACTGATCCAGAGCTACAACAGGTGTTCCAGTTTGTGACAACCAGCTGGCCAAAATACGAATCCAAAGTGCCTGAGCATGCCAAATCATATTATGTTGTAAAAGATTCACTCTCCACCTGCTCTGGACTGGTTCTCCACGGTGACAGGATCATCATCATCATCCCCAACTGGATGAGGTCAGAGATAGTGGAACGACTCCATGATGGTCACATGGTCATGGTTAAATGCTGGGAATGTGCCAGGCAGAGTGTCTGTTAGCCTAGTCTTGGAAAAGCCCTACAGAAATGGAATGAACCTGGCAAATATTGTCAGGGAGCAGAACCTTCCCAACACAATGAGCCACTCATGTCAACACCTCTACCAGGGAGGCCATGGGAAAGAGTGGCTGCAGACAACTGTGAAGTAAAGAAAATAAGTTATCTGTTGGTAGTGGACTACTTTTCCAGATATATTGAACTAGCATACCTGCCTAACGCCACAGCTACTATAGTGAGGTCCTGCCTCGGCAGCATCTTTGCTAGGTGGGGTTGTCCCACGACTTTAGTAACTGACAATGGACCACAGTTCAGTGAGTGACAGTTTCAACAGTTTGCTGAAGCACATGATTTCACACGTCATGACAAGCCCTCATTTCCCGCAGGCCAATAGTGCCGTGGAAAGAGCCGTGAGGACCACTAAACACATTCTGAAGCAGAGTGATCCATCTCTCACTTTTCTCAGCTACAGAGCTACACCCATCCAGGCTACAGGATATAGTTCAGCCCAACTAATGATCAGTTGTCAGCCGCTGACCCACCATCCTGACCCTAAAGGAGAACCTTCTCCCACAGTGGCCTTTTGACTTAATGGCCTTACAAGTTTATACTTGTCCGTCAGCAAATTTGCACCCACACGCACACATATTAACAGAGATGTTTTCCTTCTATACTTTTCCGTTGGTTTGTCAGTGTTAGAAAAACTGTGATGTAGTTTTAAAGAAGGGTGTTGGGACAACGTGGCACAGCACTCGGTGGTTGGTTTATAACCGTTGGTGCATGACTTCTCGCCCCCCCTATCTCTATCAGCCCATTTCCTGTCTGATTACTGTGAATGAAGGCCCTTGGAGCAGCAAAAGAGGTAGTAATACATGCTGTTTGAGCATTCTATCGTGACACAAAATATATATTTGTTGTCATAGTACTTATATGACTTTATGATTATTTAATGATGAAATAGAATGACACTTTAACAATATGTTGGCAAATGACTTTTTTGTGAATGTCTATAACCTGTATCTCTTTGGAACAAAAACCTGCTAAATATCCTTTTACACATTCAAACAAATTCCAAATAGTTTAAAAAATAGTGTTATATTCTGTTAGCGTGCAATATGATTTTACATT
The DNA here is from genome assembly GCA_963556495.2 of Valencia hispanica. Lineage (NCBI taxonomy): Eukaryota > Metazoa > Chordata > Actinopteri > Cyprinodontiformes > Valenciidae > Valencia > Valencia hispanica. The sequence continues at coordinate 17,461,282 of OY747705.1, forward strand.
ACATTGAAAATGTATTTTTGTGACTACAAAATATGACAAGAAAAGCCTGATGTGTCAATTACACAAAAAACTAAAATAAAAGAGATATTTATACATTTATACATTTTTGTTGCAAACTTCAGGTTTTTTTATCCAATTTCTTTTACTCGATATATATTTCTTGAATCAGGCTTTAACAGGAAAAGATGGGGCTATGCCACTTTATTTTGTTAGGATTTTAAACCATGAAGGGTGGGATCCAGGTTAACTGGTGTGTAGCAGGCCTAGCTGGACAAGAACGTCAGTTCATTATGTACTTGCAAAACGTGAGAGAAAACAAATTTTTTTTTTTTTTTAATAGATACACTTAAATAGATACATGCATTTCTTCAGCACTGACAGAGGCACTGGTCAGAGTTGATGAGAGAATATATGGCGATAAATGAAGGATTATCCTGGAAGAAAACCTCTCAGAGGTAGCAAAAAAACGATAGGGCAAAGGCCAACTTCCTGTAGAGTATCAGATCAGTTTTCAGTTAAATTTATTTATATTGATTCATATCCAATGTTGTCACAAAGGACTTTACAAGATAATCAGATCTAGTTTAAACACAGACATACAGTGGCTTACAAAAGTATTCGGCCCCCTTGAACTTTTCCACATTTTTTCACATTACAGCCACAAACATGAATCAATTTTATTGGAATTCCACGTGAAAGACCAATACAAAGTGGTGTCACCGTGAGAAGTGGAATGAAAATCATACATGATTCCAAACATTTTTTACAAATAAATAACTGAAAAGTGGGTTGTGTGTAATTTTTCAGCCCCCTTTGGTCTGAGTGCAGTCAGTTGCCCATAGACATTGTCTGATGAGTGCTAATGACTAAATAGAGAGCACCTGTGTGTAATCTAATGTCAGTACAAATACAGCTGCCCTGTGACGGCCTCAGAGGTTGTCTAAGAGAATGTTGGGAGCAACAACATCATGAAGTCCAAAGAACACACCAGACAGGTCAGGGATAAAGTTACTGAGAAATCTAAAGCAGGCTTAGGCTACAAAAAGATTTCCCAAGCCTTGAACATCCCACGGAGCACTGTTCAAGCGATCATTCAGAAATGGAAGGAGTATGGCACAACTGTAGACCTACCAAGACAAGGCCGTCCACCTAAACTCACAGGCCGAACAAGGAGAGCGCTGATCAGAAATTCAATTCAAATTCAATTCAATTCAAAAATACTTTATTGATCCCAGAGGGAAATTACGTGTTGGTATAGCTCATATAATTAATTCTTTAAGGAGTTGTTATAGATGATGATGGCTGTGGGCAGGAAGGATTTCCTGTAGCGGTCTGTATTGCAGCGAAACTGAAGAAGCCTCCGACTGAAGACGCTCTGTTGTTGTATGACTGTCTCATGAAGAGGATGCTCAGGGTTGTCCATAATTATTTTTGATTTTATGAAGAATCCTTCTTTGCATCATCATCTCCAGATTTTCCACAGTTGTCCCAAGAACAGAACCAGCCTTCTTTATCAGGTTGTTTAGCCTTTTTAAATCCCTGGCTCAGATGCTGCTACCCCAACAGATGACGGCTGAAGAGATTATACTCTCCACAACAGACTTGTAGAATATCTGCAGCATCTTGCTGCAAACCTTGAAGGACCTAAGCTTCCTCAAGAAGTACAGTCTGCTCTGTCCCTTCTTGTAGATGGCTTCACTGTTGAGTCTCCAGTCCAGGCTGTTGTCAAGGTGAACTCCAAGGTATTTATACTCCTCAACCACCTCCACTTCTTCTCCCATGATGGAAACAGTTTTTGACTTATCCCTGTTTCTTCTGAAATCTACAATTATCTCCTTTATTTTGTTCACATTCAAGGTGAGACGATTGTTTCCACACCATGTCACAAAGCGGTCCACCAGCTCTCTGTATTCAGCTTCTTGTCCATCTCTGATACACCCGACAATTGCAGAGTCATCTGAGTATTTCTGCAGATGACAGGTCTCTGATTTGTACTGGAAGTCTGAGGTGTACAGAGTGAAAAGGAATGGTGAGAGTATGGTCCCCTGTGGTGCTCCTGTGCTGCTGACCACCCGGATTGACACACAATTCTTCAGTCTCACAAATTGTGGTCTGTTGGGCAGGTAGTCATTGATCCAGGCGATTGTTGAGGGCTCCACTTGTGTCTTCAGGAGTTTCTGACAAAGTAAATCAGGTTGAATTGTGTTAAATGCACTGGAGAAATCAAAGAACATGATCCTCACAGTGCTGCCTGCTTTGTCCAGATGACAGTGGGTTGGTTGAAGCAGGTGGATGATGGCACCTTCAACTCCAACTCCACAGCAATAAGCAAACTGCAGAGGGTCCTGATACGTTTTTGTTTGCTTACTCAGGGGCGCCAACAGGAGTTTCTCCAGGACCTTCATGATGTGGGATGTCAGGGCAACATGTCTATAGTCATTGATGAATGATGGGTGAGTTCTCTTTGGTACTGGAACAAGGCAGGATGTCTTCCACAACACTGGAACCTTCTCCTGAGTCAGGCTAAGGTTGAAGAGGTGCTGTAGAATCCCACAGAGCTGCTCTGCACAGGCCTTCAGGACTCTGGGGCTGACACCATCTGGACCTGCAGCCTTGTTCCAGTTCAGTTTCTCCAGCTGCCTCTTCACCTGACTTTTGGAGACAGACAAGTGGGAGGGGGGGGGCAAAGGGGGTAGCAGCATTTCCTGACTTGGTTGAAGTCAAACTTGTGGAATCAGAAGAGTCCATGGCTGAGGTGAAGGATAAAACATCCGAGGTGTAACAGGAAAGCTGTTGATCAGAGGAGAGTGGGATGTCTGTTTGGCTGGGGACAGGAGAGGAGGATGCTAAGCTAGTTCCTGAACTGAACCTGTTGAAGAATGTGTTCAGTTCATTGGCTCTGTCCAGACTTCCATCTATCCAATCCTTCCTGTCCTTAAAGCCTGTGATCTTTGTCATTCCTGACCAGACATCTCAGATATTGTTCCTCTGTAGTTTGTTCTCCAGCTTCTTCCTGTATGCCTCCTTGCTGTCTCTGATCTTGACCTTAAGTTGCTTCTGTATACTCCTCAATAATTCCCTGTCTCCCTCCCTGAAGGCTCTTTTTTTCTTGTTTAGCAGTTCCTTCAGGTCACTGGTGATCCAGGGTTTGTTATTAGGGAAACATCTAACTGTTCTGGTGGGGATGATGTTGTCCACACAGAAGTTTATATAGTGAGTCACACACTCAGTCATGGCACTGATGTCCTCTCCATGTGCCAAGAGGTTTTGCAGCCAATGTAGCCAAGAGGCCCATGGTGACTCTGGATGAGCTGCAGAGATCTACAACTCAGGTGGGGGAATCTGTCCATAGGACAACTATTAGTCGTGCACTGCACAAAGTTGGCCTTTATGGAAGAATGGCAAGAAGAAAGCTATTGTTAAAAGAAAACCATAAGAAGTCCTGTTTGCAGTTTGCCACAAGCCATGTGGGGGACACAGCAAACATGTGGAAGAAGGTGCTCTGGTCAGATGAGACCAAAATGGAAAATGCTATGTGTGGCGGAAAACTAACACTGCACATCACTCTGAACACACCATCCCCACTGTCAAATATGGTGGTGGCAGCATCATGCTCTGGGGGTGCTTCTCTTCAGCAGGGACAGGGAAGCTGGTCAGAGTTGATGGGAAGATGGATGGAGCCAAATACAGGACAATCTTGGAAGAAAACCTCTCGGAGTCTGTAAAAGACTTGAGACTGGGGCGGAGGTTCACCTTCCAGCAGGACAACGACCCTAAACATAAAGCCAGGGCAACAATGGAATGGTTTAAAACAAAACATATCCATGTGTTATAATGGCCCAGTCAAAGTCCAGATCTAAATCCAATCGAGAATCTGTGGCAAGATCTGAAAACTGCTGTTCACAAACGCTGTCCATCTAATCTGACTGAGCTGGAGCTGTTTTTCAAAGAAGAATGGGCAAGAATTTCAGTCTCTAGATGTGCAAAGCTGGTAGAGACATACCCTAAAAGACTGGCATCTGGAATTGCAGCAAAAGGTGGTTCTACAAAGTATTGACTCAGGGGGCTGAATAATTACGCACACCCCACTTTTCAGTTATTTATTTGTAAAAAATGTTTGGAATCATGTATGATTTTCGTTCCACTTCTCACGTGTACACCACTTTGTATTGGTCTGTCACGTAGAGTTCCAATAAAATTGATTCATGTTTGTGGCTGTAATGTGACAAAATGTGGAAAAGTTCAAGGGGGCCGAATACTTTTGCAAGCCACTGTATATTGTGAGTGAATACACAGGTTCAAAGCCAGTTACATACCAATTTATCCTAGTTATAAAAAAATACTTTCAGGTTTAGTTCAATATTCAAATTGGTAAAACATTTTCATGTCAAAGAAAACCCAGGTGATTCCATCGAGTTGTTAGCTTTAACGCATTCTCTCATACTGAGAATGGATGTGGCCACAGTGCAAAGAAAAAACTCCTCTTTAACAGGAAGAAACCTCCAGCAGAACCTGGCTCATTGTGAGCGGCCATCTGCTGTGATCGACTGGGGTTGAAGAATATAGAGCATGCACACAAAAACCAATGAAGCACTGATCCAGGAGTTATTTCTATATTAAAGTTAGCATTTATTGCAGCAATAACTAGTTTAGTGGCTTCATCTAGGAAAGAAACAACTAAACAGATGAGCTCTGAGACAATAGTTAAATCTATAGAACAAAAAGCTATGTCCAGTTAATCAAAAGAATAGCTCCTTCAATTGTTTTGTCTAGGAAAGAGACAGGGTTAAACCCAGAAAGACAGGGCCATGTGTATCATCTCTAGAGAAAAAACATGACGTCATTGGCAGCAGTAGCTCTGCAGATGCCCACCTCCAGGAGGGTGTCACAGCTAAACAGAACATCAGGCCAGATGTAGCCTCTATGAAAAGGTAAGAACAAAAAAAGCAGAATTTTAGACAAACAGCGGGACCGAAATTTACTGTTTCTAGACTTTCAGTTTTTGGATAGGTTTTCTGTTATTTTCAGGGTTTTAAAGTAAGGTAGATGGTAACAGATGGTGTTCAAATGCAGGGGCGGCTTCTTTTAAAGGCGGGGTATTATGCTTCTTACAGGCACATATTACCTTTCCATAGCACACTCCAATAAAATTGTCACCTTAAGTCTTTTAATCGTCAGTCATTAATCCAAATCCACCTTAAAGAAATTTACTTCCGTACTGGACGCCTTGATTTTCGCCTGTGCCTCTCTAAGACCCCCCTACTCTTTCTGACACTCCCCCTTCTGTTCGTCACATACCGTGCATCATCGCCGCATGCACAGAGTCGGAAAAAAAATCCCACAAAAGACGCGCAGCTGCAGCTGGTGAGTTATAATTACTGCACCTGGGACTCAGCCGGAGTTGTGTGAGGTGGGGAGGGGCAGGGGAGCTCTGCAGGGGCGAGGCTCTCGGCTGAGTATGTAAGGTCGGAGGAGGAGATGGGTGGAAAAGGCGGGGATGGGTGGGAGCAGGCGTTTCAGCAACCCCGAGAACTACCAGCAGAGACTCAAAGATTACTCTAATATGAGTGAATGGGTCAGAGCAACACTTCAGGCATGTTTTTAATGAGGGAAAGACAGGTTCTCAGGATATTAAGCTTCAGAAAGTCCATTTTGCATAATACCCCCCCTTTAAATGCCAAATTTCAACTCAAAAATACTTTACTAGAAGGTCGATTATATCACAGCAACACGACTAAGGCTGTCAAAGTTCAAAGGCTCCTCCAAATGTAGCCCACAAATGCATTATTTCTTTCGCTGGATTTGAAGGTGGGTCTGGTGCATCCTTTGCAGTCCACCCTATCTCAATATGTGGGAGAGGAGTACAGTTTTAAACATAAGTACATTAAAACCAAGCGGTAGAAAAATAAAAAGATTTAATCTTTCACTTTGGTGCTTTGATGCTTAAATAAGCCCTGTAAACACACTGGTTCTACCTTTAATGTATCTGTTGAAGGTTTCCCCCGTCCTCAAGACATGTCTCACTCGCAGAGACAACAGAGTGATGAAACCAGTGTACTGCAAAGCCTCCTACATTTGAATGTAGAAGCCATTTTGGCTATGTTGTTACATCAGCTGTCGCCTCAGTGGTCTATCAGAGGTGGATGAAATCTGTCCTCTTATGGTTTGTACTTTCACATGAGATCAATGTTGAACGAAGGCGTATTAAGCCTGGGTTGTGTGCTATAACGGTTTAATGAATCATAGGTCAGGTTGAGGTGATTAATTAGGAAACAGCTCTCTAAAAATGACAACATAAAAGGAAAGGACCCTCAGAGCTTGGCTACTAGATCCCTGTGGATGATTACAAGAAACTCTAGCTCACTGGAAGCTAAATAAAAAGAAACTAGGGGTGGGTGAAAGTTTCTATATACTTCAAAGAAAATAAAGTGAGAAGAGTTTTTTTGGTGAAATATCCCATGTGGCTTTTTTTCTCAGAGAAATGACCCCCACTGCCTCATTTATAAACTAATAGCAAGCGAGTTTGTGGTGCTGGGTTTGACTCAAAGCTCTCAGGGCTCCATTTCACTGCTTTAGTTTAAGATTCAATGCATGAAGGTCTGGAGATATCTGTAAGTGTTGGGACTTGTAGAGTAGCTGCTACATTCGGTGTTGAATTTAAAGAGCGTAGTTCTGGGTTTACTATACGCTTTAATCCTCATATTTTTCAAAATCTTGTTCACTGCTTAAACTCTTATCGGAAGACACTCGCAATGACAAAAAAATAAATAAAAGGTTGTTTTGAATGAATTCAATGCAAATTTTATCCATCTTCTAAATATGAAGATCAGCAGACGACCCCTTTTTCCGCTCCTGTTTAGAAGTGTTGTGTTCGCGTCGAATGTTTTGAAGCAAAGTATTTGCTCTGACATGACCTGACATGCCCCAACATGACAAACATTGTGGTTTTGATCAAAGTTTCAATGTTTTGGTGTATGTCCAAAGTAAAACACCTGCTGAGCAGAACCGAAACAGGTGTCCCACATCATCAGGCCACACACACACACACACGCACAAAGATGCTGGATGCAACGATGAGGCAAGAAGACAGCTGAGAAAGAACATCTGCTCGTGGGAAAAGAGAGAGGGGTGTGGGCATACCTCATGGTTTCATAATGATGCTTCCCCTTCTGTAGGTGCAAACAAATGCAGCTCAGACCATAGTGCTCGGCGTGCACGCTTTGTAGTCACGGTGCCAGCCCTGGCCACTGTTAAACATGTTAAAAGTAAATGTCAAGTGATAAGAATTAGCTGCTGTGGTGAAAGATGATGTGTAACAGAAGAGCATGCTCAGACGGGGAAAGTCCTTAACAAGAGATACTGTAACAGGGTCGGATTAGCAGGGATGAGGGAGTTTTTTTTTCTCTATCTTTGGACACAACACGGGTATTTTTGGTTTAGCTGACACACTAAAACGGACGAGGAAAGATTGAGTCTGTGTTGGAGCAGTGAGATTTGGTTATTCGTCGACAGCCCACACACATCCTGACGGGTGCTCGGCTGAGTTTCTAAAATGTGACGACTCATACTCGCACCTGCTTGCTTGCATTCATCCTCCCGGTTCTGGAGTCAGATCTTGAGACAGGTGGATGAGGTCGACCTGCTCGCAGGTGGCCTAACCACAACTGAATTCGATCAATCATAGTACTTTCCCCCCCCCAACACCTCACAACAATATCTCTGGTGGTTGTTTTGATGTTTAAATGAGCACCTCACAACACGCCAGACAGCAGGGATTATTTTAGTTGTTTGTCCAACCAATTTGTAATCAAAAGGCACAGAAACAAAATCTGAATCAAAGCTGGAAAAGTGAAAATAATGGTTTACTGAAGTTGAGTCCCTTTAAGATGAAAACGAAAACTGGTTATTAGAACTGGGAGGAAATTAACAAGTACTGCACCCGAGATAAGAGCCGTGACACATTCTGTGCCAAATCTGAGTGAAATAAAACTCGCCAAACAACAAAAGTAAAAGTAAAACGAAAGTCCCTTCCAGCAAATCCAGAATTTACTGTCTAGACATATACGGGGCTCTCAGTAACTATTAGCCATTTAACAGAACTTCTGCTTTTGTTTCTATTGTTACTTAAATGTTTTAGATCATAAAACTCATTTTAATGTAAGACAAATATACCCTGAGTAAACACAAAAAGCGGTTATTAAATCATTTCATTTATTACCTGAAGAAGCTCTCTAAAACAACCTGAACCTACCTAACCCTTGTAAGTGGTGACATCTCATCTGTTGAATCTCTTTAGATTTGGGCAAGATGTGCTTCTTTTTGAAACCTTTTAGCTTACTTCATGTCACCTGTTTCTTGTTTCAGTAAATTTCTTGAATTGAAAAGTCTGGCGGTAATCAGGCCTGGGTTTGGCTTGTGCAACTGAACACCAACAACGGGATTTATCGCAAGCCACTTTCGCTACCATTATGGAATATCTTTAAATAAAGGATGAGATCAGATTCCTTCAGCTGGTTGGAATTTATTATCACAACTTGTTACAAGTCAGATTCAGTGAACACAGAGATATTGTGTCTCGAGCTGACCTATCCCAACTTGCAAACGGAAACCCTTTTATAGTCCCATGCCGTATAGCTCCCTAACTCACCGTCTGAGCTGAGCAAGACCGATTCAAAACACCCAAATAGCTACAAGGAGTGAAAGTCACAATCAGTCCACTGCCTCCAAAACAGCAGATGAATCCGATGTTTATGACAATATATCTGACTTCTGTCCATAAAAAAAAAACAGTCAGTACGGTCGACCCAGGAAATATTTCCATACCACTACACGTGCAAAGGCACAATTAAGTCGCCTTTAGACGTCTCCATGTGAAAAAAAGGATTCAGCGAGCGGGGGGACCTCCAATGCAGATTTTATGTTTAATACTGACAGCCAAGTCCATTATATATATATATTTTTAAACTCCTATGTGGTTGAGGTCACCATCTCCTCCTATGATTAATGGTCAGAGGAAGCTCAGAGGCGGTTCATGACGGAAGTGTTTTGTGAACGAGGTTTAACGTTTAACATGGCGAGGAATATTTTCACTAAAGGCCATGTTAGGTTAGATCGATTTTTCCCCCTAAACAAATCATTTGAAAACTGCTGTCTATATTTATTCAGAGGTTTTTGTTTGATAAGTTGAACATTGAAGTGAGGGGTGGGAAAAACCCAAACAGCCAACAATGGTTTCTGCGGTGAAAAAAAATACAACTTGGACAAACAGATGTAGACCATAGTTTAATGCCAAAAATGAACCCAAACACCCCAAAACCTCTGACCCCACCCCCCCGCATGATTCAAGTCTGTCATGTCAGTAGCTTTCTGAGTTACGGCACAATATGGCACTCATTTGCATTCTCCCTGCTTTACTCACTCTTTCTCTCACACACACAGACACACTCAAACACACACTAAAAAGTTCATTTAATATTATAATCCAAATATTTATGTTCATCAGTTCATTATTCTATATCACTACTTCAATATGTACAATGCTAAGCAAAAATGAGTCAATTATCATTTCCATTTAAAACTCAAAATAAATTCAAAGAGTTATTCTTTTTTCATATTTAAAGCAACTTTTCAGTTTATTGTCTCCATTAGTTCCAGACTGCCTGATGTCTGGCTTTCACATAAATGTTCTTGTTTCCTCAGTGAGCTTCATCCATCGTCTGCAGCCAGTGAACATGGCTAAGCGAGCATTTGGCACGAGGTGGGAGCAACATCGAAACAAGTAATGAAACAAGTAATGAATTTGCTCGCAGTGTTTGCTTTTAATAACGATCCTGAGAGGATGTATGGGAAATGGCTGCACTTCTGACTCTTTGGCTAGAGTTCTCCATTTCTCAGAGTGTCAACAAACTGATCAAAGATGAAGAAACGCGCCGTCTTTGGTCCACCGTTTACTCTTTCTGCTTTTCCCTCCCTGGAGCTGCAGAGCCACTGGCTGAGGATGGCTGTTTAGACAAGTCTCTCTGCTTGTGTTTGTTTTCTTAAGGATGTGGGAGGTTCATTCGATCCTCTATCAGAGTGTTGTCTGGACCTTGTGCTTCCATGCATTGCTTCACAGTTGTTATGACTCCGGTGAGACGCCTGTCCAGAGCTGCAAGGTGGGATTCGGCCAGCACGGGATAAATGGGATCAAAAGCAAGAGCTTGTCGCATGGCTGAACTCAGAACTCCGCCTTTCAGGAAGCTCAGCCTGTTCCAGGTGGAAACACGAATCCTGTCACAGAAAGTTGAAAACACACAAAGGAGATTAGAGTAAAGACCAATCTGATAGGCAGTTGAATCTGACTGGACTTTGTGGGGACTTACATGCAACACTGATAGAGGGGTGCCAGGATGCTTCGCTCATCCAAGGAAGGATTGCCGAAGCTGCAAAGATAACACAACAGACATAAAAATTAATAAAAAACATGCAAGTAAAGAGAATAAAATAAGTTTGGGTGTTAAGTACAGTGTCTTGCAAAAGTATTCACACCCCTTTAACTTTATCTCCTCTTTTTTTCTATGTATTTATTTCAACCAAGTGCTATTAGCCATACCCTGATTAGTAAATAAGAATTATCCAGTAAGCAATTTAATCCAAGTACTACTGTATCTGTTCAGTCAGGCAAAGATATTACTACCGGAACAGACTTGATACCATGCTTGAGCTAATCCTTCCCAGAAAAAAATTGTTTTCTGGAAAACTGTGCACACTGTTTTTATGACTGTGGTCATAAAAACAAACAAATTTAAGAGCAAGTCTAGAAAAACTTGTCTTTACATCAAAAGGAGTGGGTGTTTGTCATGACTCAGTTATAAAGTGGTTTCAGTGGCGGTTCAGTTCTGAAAAAGACATGGGCAAACTGGAAGACATCAAACGAGGGCATGAGTGAACATTTAAAGGGATTTCAAAAGTACTATGTCAAAGCGGATGAACAAGATCCTTATTGTGCTGATACATTTGGTAAAAAAGGAGATTTTTACTGTAACTCCTCAGGAGTGACTAATTTGTTTTTCCATTGTAATGTTGCACACCGTATCCACTCCAGTATCACAGTTACTGTAAAACAAGGGATTTCTTTACATTTGGTGTAGGGTGCAAAACACGGCATCACTTCAAAAAAAATAAAACGATCAAAAGATTTGTATCCATTTTGAGATCTTTTTTTCCACCTAAAAAGGATGTGGGTTCTGACTGCTACTCCTCAGCATTCCTCACCTCTTTGCATTGTCGAGCAGGATGAGCATGCTGGCACCGCCGTCATCCTGGAAACTCTCGTAGTGATGGCGATCGGCGTTGCCAATCAGATAGTCAAAAATAGCCGTATCAATGACATCAAGCAGCCTCGGCCCCGCATCATACGGGGGCATTTTCTTCACCGCCTCACAGTAACTTTCATCATATTCCCACCTACATGAAAAACAAACATGAAAGTTCTTTGATATAATAACCTATCATTTGTTTGCAATGATAACTGGACGGCCCTTCCTGTCTACACTTAAAAGATAAGTCGACTGGTTGCAGTAGCATTTAAGAAATCATTTAACTGCAGAAAGGTCATTAAATTGAAACCATCAAAGAAACTGATGTGTTCTGCTGGATTTTACATGTATGAAATGTGATCAAGCATCAGGTCTCTCATTGGGATATTTCCAGCTCAGTTTATGTTTCCAATAAGATTCCCTTTATTCTCTTTAGCAGAATAGGTTAGAATGGATAAGAGGAGCCCGTATTGCCAGTGGAGCGTGCTCATACCTGCCCTCTATCTAACATGATGCTGCTGTGCACACATAGGGACCAGAAAACAAACCAGAACAGATGGGAAGAAAAATCAGTTGGGCTAAAATTTGATAAAGGGGGAACAAACATGTGGGCTCATATTAGAATCTGGTGGTATGATGATGTAATCAAAAATTAGATTGTAAAAGCAAGAAATCTAGGACAAAAAATTCACTGCAGGAAAAGTAGAAAATCACCTGCTGGTATAAAATCCATTACATTTTGCTATAAGATCATTTTTAATGCACTGATAGAGATATGAAGAGTTGGGTGACATATATGAGTGTATTGGCAGTGTATTCTTCTGCCACAATGGCTGTTATACTCTGTTGTAAAAACATGACTAAAGCTCAAACCTTTCATAGTAGCTGTGATTTCTACGCATGCAAATGCTTTGGGACGCTACACATTCTTTTACAAAGCAAAACATGAAGAAAGAATTTAGTTACATTTGTTAATAAGCTATAGAAAGCGAGGAAAATGTAACAAAAGCTGTTAAAAAAACAACTAATTTTATTTTACTTTACAAACCCCAACATTTCCTGTATAAAGTGAAAAAAACAGATTTTTTTTTTACTTTTCTGTGAGTCACTGTTATATTTGTAGCATATTTAATATGTATAAGTAGCCGTTTCAGAAAACTGCTTCATGTTTATTACATGGAGTCAGCTAACTTCTGGTACCTGTTGAATAGCTACTCCAGCACAGGATGGTTGGACTACTTTATATAATTCATCTGCTTTTCTTGGTTTTATCTCAGAAACATGTTTGATGTCAAACTGGGAACTGACCTGTCCCCATGTACCAGTATAGTCCATGTAACATCTCTTATTTAGCTCCAGCTCCAATGTCTCTAAAACTAAATACTAACAATTTTGAATGAAATCTGTCCTTGTATTTCAGAATATTTTTATTAATTGTTCAGTTATTTAAAAGTAACTACTACTACAAGAAATTTAAATGGAAAATGCAGCCCAGCCTTGACCTATGCTCTCCAGCCAGTGGAAGAGTTCGGTTTAAAAAAAGAATTATGTGATCTTTAAAAACATTTAGTAGAAGGTTAAGTTTCACCCAGTTATCCAAATAATGTCATTTCTGGTGCAGTAAATGGGCAAGAAAATGTCATCCAACTTTAACAGTTTATAAACCACTTAAAATCTGATGGACAAGTTCGGTCTTTTAGTACATGAAGGCCTTTATTAGGCCCGAGGAAGTCAGCCATTTTTGATCAAATCAGGCATTTTCGTATCTGAAGGAACTCCTCTTACAGCTTTCATTGTACGGACTTCAAAATGAGTCAGTATATTATTAAGGTATTGTCACGAGTAGCAATACTCCATAAAACAGAAGGTAGCCATACCACCAAGTAGCGTTACTTTGCCTCACCCTAGCACAAAAAATAAATAAAAATAACTATATATTTTTCTTTGTTGCGCCCTGCCACCTAGCTGCACAAACTATAAAGGGTTACAAGTGCTAGCACGAGCCATACTGTTAGATAACTATGGCAACATCAGAAAGCCCTGGCGTAGCCGAAAGTGCCCCGAAACTTTGCCCATGCTGCAATAAAATCTCCTCCCAGGATACTCAACCCATCTGTGTGGCCTGCCTGGGATTTGCCCATGCCCAGGCAGTCCTGACATCCACAGACGAGTGTATCCACTGCGTCGCCTTCTCGCGCAAGATCCTTCTCCACAGACTAGCACGCCAAGCTAGCCTGTCAGGCGGAGACCCGGTGTTGGGTGGAGCAGCAGCACCTGAAGGAGAGGCGGAGATGTTCGAGGGCTCGCTCGCCACGCCTGCTATGAGCTGGGCAGACACGGCTGGAACCGGACGAAGTTTGTGAGGAACTACCCGGGTCTCATGCTAATTTTGAGGGAGGTGGAGATGGGGCAGGGTTTGAGGATTCAGAACCGCTGATGTACGATGACGACGACTCTTCTTTTTGCCTCTGCATTTTAATTTATCTTAATTCCTGTTCCAGTGTTTCCTCTGTGGGAGCCCTCTGCCCCGGCAGCGGTGGTCGGCTGTGGCTGCCTGGGTGCTCTCCAGGTGGAGTTTGGGTGGAGGTGGGGGTCTTGGCCTTGCCTCCACTGGTCGCCCTGTGTTGGTGCCCCGGCTGCTGCTGTTGATCTACCGCTGCCGGTGCAGATGGCGTTTCCTTACCTGGCTGATCTGTTTCTGGGCCAATGTCCTTGTTTACTGTTGCTTTTAACTGTGTGTGCATGGGAGATGGGTTGGGGGGAGGAGGGTATAACTGACCATGCTTTTAAGTCTGTGGGGGAGGGATGGGAATGTGGTTTATGTGGGGTCATTTTAATCTGTAAAGCACTTTGTGATGCAATTTCTTGTATGAAAAGCGCTTTATAAATAAAGTTTGATTTGATTTGATGTACAGCAGGGTAATGTGTTAAACTAATTTACTAACCGTTAACATAACAATAACGTGCTAAGTGGCTAGCTTAATTTAGCTCATTGTTGCTATGCTTTATGTTACTGATATTAACCTATATTACCTATAGATATACAAGATCATTGGTATGGTATATACATATACTACTGTCTTATCAAGAATGTCTACAAACGAAGATATTCTTGTTTACAATTGCTCATTGAGTTGACAGTGCGGTCTGCCCAGGACGGGGCTGAGCGAGACTGAGCCTCAGGTCGATTGGCTTACTTCATGTTGTCAGAGAGGTTCCATGTATGTAATATCTTGATTCTACGGGTCGTTATCAAGTCTGGCCAATCAGTTATTTTTAAGGGTGGCTGCCCTTGTGCCTGCATAAATAAAACCATTTTAAAAACAGCTTTCTGAATTTACGTCATCTCTGTCTAGTAGTAAAGTTTGTTTGATCTGAAACATTTAAGTGGGATGAGAAAGCAAAAACTAAAGCGATCTGTAAGGCAAATACACTACCTTAGCTTTGTAAAATAGACACTCCAATCCTCCCTACTAAAATGTGGCACATTTCTTCTTTGTTCAATATCAAACAGAAGAATAATTAACAGAGACGCAAGCCAATACCATGTATACCACAACTTTCTAGTTCATTCACCCACATGAAAGACAGGCCAACCATCAGAGGACTCCTGGGAAATGAGGGGACGTTTGAGTTCACAGAAGGGAATTAGTTGCTGCAGTACTGAACTGTGTAGAACTTCCTTCACAAGTAGAGACAATATACACACCTAACTGTGTGAAGGCCACACCCACCTGGCCAGTTTTCCCTCTCTGTACGTACGTCCCCACGGGTGTCTGTGTTTCTGCAGGGGCCAAACGTCAGGCAGCCAGAGAGTCAGGGAGCCCTCCATGATTTCACCGTCTGCACACGCCGGCTCTGTCTCCCGGCAGTAGTAACACTTTCCATAGAAACATGTGTTATTACCTGAAGAGAAGCACAATGGGGAGGACAATATTACTGCTGAAGTGCCTTAAGGAAATCCACAGAGATTTGTCAAGAGATTGACCCAAAAAAAACCAATAACAATGAAAAAAAACAATGTACACTTTGTCAGGAATAAATCAGAGCACTGTCATTTCATGAAAAGTTCTTAAAAATATTCCAACTTGATGGGCAGCAGTGAAGCTATTTGGTTTTTTATTGTTGTAGAAACGTACTCTGAAAGTTGTAGGTGTGTGTGTGTGACACGACTGACGAGTTAAAAATTCTAATTTTGCTTCATTTGCATCAGGGTACACCAAAGGAAAAACAATAAAGCAGAATATTAACAAGAGATGAGTCAGTGTAATGTACTGAACATAGGGTGGATTCACAAGGTGTTCAGATTCCCTGGTGTACAATTATTTTCCCCTTAACCTGCAGTGTGATACAGAAAGCATTTCACATTTTTTACCTTCACAATTTAAGATCAGTTTCCCACAAAGGGGGGAAAAAAACCCTGACTCGGATATTCCATTTTTTAGATGACTTTGTAAGATTGTTCTGAGATGTTTTATCAAAACGCTTCTATGAGATTTTAGAGTTAACAATAAAAACAAACCCAAGGCATAATCCGACGGGTTCACAAACAGGACTGCCTAAAGCCGAACAGGTGGAGGGATTTAGGAAAACGTTCTCTGCTCAACTGAAAACCTTCCATTAGTCCAGCGGCCTCAGTTTGTCCTGGATGGGTTATCACTTTACACTCGTATCAAATCATCAATCGCTAACAAAATTGTCTTTCACTTAGCAACTTGAAGAGATTTGTGTACAAACAAGAAAAACCACAGAATGCCATTACTAAAATAAGCATTTAATACAAATCAAGTACCCTCTCTGCTAGCTAAAGGAAGCATATCTCACATTGGGCTAAAGGTTCTGAATGTCCAAACTGTAAGTTTTATTTCAATATGTCAAAATATAATTTTTAATTTCTAATCACCACATATGTGAAAACCTTACTCAATATACTTCAGAGGAAAAACATTTCAAATATGCAAAAATGTCCTTTCTACACATGCTTGGTTTTCACTCATGCAGTAAAACATCACTTTTAATTGAAATCAGAGGTAGGTAGAGTACCCAGAAATTGTACTCAAGTAACAGTAGTGATACTTAAAGAACATATTGCAGGCTCAATATTTTCTAAAACTCTTATAAAATGTTGTCCAAAATTACTATCTGAAACATTTAGAGAGGATATTTTTGCTTTTACAGTACATAATGGAAACGTTATCATGAAAAAGAGGTTTTATGAAAGCAGATTAAGAGCAAAAAGAGTCTTTGAGAAAAGGTCTATGAAACCCTCGTTTGTTCACAAATATCCAATATCCTACTTTTTTTTTTTAAATTTTTAAGATTATTAAAGCAGTTTAAAGAGCTTACAGTTAGATCAAATTCAAAAAGAGTCCCTGGAATGGAGTATTGATTTATTTTCATCAATCAACAAAAAGCAATGAATGAACAAAAGAGAAATCTAAATGAAAGCAGATCTTTTGTGGATGTAGACTTCCTGACATCCTTGTCTCTTCTTGTAATCCCAGACACACTCTGTGTTGAGATCAGGGCTCATTGGGGGCCAGACCATCACTTCCAGGGCTTATTGTTGTTCTTTATGCTGAAGATAGTTCTTAATTACTTTGGCTGTCTGTTTGGGGTCGTTGTCTGTCTGCAGAGTACATTTTGGGGCCAATCATAAGCCTCCCTGATGGTATTGCATGATTGATAAGAATGCCTTCTGCTACAGTCAAATATTTAACATTTTGATTCATCAGTCCAGAGCACCTGCTCCCATGTTCTGCACCCCAGTTCTTATGCTTTCCTGCAAACTTGTGTAGCTTGGCCTTGTTTCCACGAGGTATGGATTTTTGGCTGCAACTCTTCCATGTAGACCACTTCTGGCTGGACTTCTCCGGACAGTAGACGGGTGTACCTGGGTCCCACTGGTTTCTGCCAGTTCTGAGCAGATGGAACTGCTGATTTTTTTTCAGATTTTGAAGGGTATTAAGCTTGATGCGTTTTTCATCTGCCTCCAAAAGTTTCCTTGGCCGACCACTGCGTCAACGGTCCTCAACGTTGCCCGTTTCTTTGTACTTCTTCAAAAGAGCGTGAACAGCACATCTTGAAACCCTAGCCTGCTTTGAAATCTTTGTCTGAGAGAGACCTTGCTGATGCAGTATAACTACCTTGTGTCTTGTTGCTGTGCTCAAACTTGCCATGAGATGAAAATATCTTCCACAACCTCACCTAAGTAGCAGAGTTTGGATGTTCCTCACCCAGTTTTAAGCCTCCTACACAGCTGTTTCTGTTTCAGTTAATGACTGTGTTTCAACCTACTTGTGACGTTGATGATCATTAGCATCTGTTTGGTATAATTGGTTTATCATACACCTGACCATAATCCTACAAAATCCCTGACTTTACACAAGTGTAAAAGAGTTGATGCTGGTTTGAAGGCAAAAGGTGGTAACGCCAAATACTGATTTGATTTTTTTTACTCACTCTGTATTTTGTAAAGTGATCAAAATAAACAATCATAATTTATATTTCTGAAAGCATTCTTTGTTTATATCATTTTTTTTTACACCTGCTTAAAACTTTTGCACAGTACGTACATACCTACATACATACATACAGTTAAATATATTACATATATTTAACTCTGATGTTATGATCAGTTCCTCAGTATTTAAGTAGCCTTTTTACCGAATACTTTCTTGCTCTCGAGTAATTTCTTGGATGGCTAATTTTTACTTTTATTGCAGTAAAAACATATTGAAGTAGTAGTAGTACTCTTTGGTACAATTTTTTGTACACTACCCGACTCTGGCGTTAAGGAGAAATACACACTTGCGTGTTGCTGGCAGGCAGGATCGTTCCAGTGGTCACAGGTTTGAACCACCTGCAAACCTTTGGAGTTTTCTAATAAACATAATCTCAGTAGTGGAAAATTAAAAAGATCCAACACCGTTTGAAATTCTGTTCGTTTTACCTTGAAGCAACCAGGGTGAGACAACATGATTGTTATTCAGTGAGTTGGATTCAACTGACTGAGCTGAAGGAAAGCAGTTCCAGCAGTTACTTCTAATATTCAGATTTTGCTTGCTAGTTTAAGAAAAAGGTACAGTAAAGATAAATTGTTTGGATGGCAGGAAATTATAGGATTTCTTTTGGGGAGCAGAAACATAAATGGAGTCTGTTCATTAAGAGCAGCTCCACTTGCTAAGGCTGGTAAACAATAAAAATGAGTTTTTATCGTATTCCCCTGAACTTTAAATTACTTCTTGTTAATGGTTGAGCTGCATATACAGCTTATCTCAGAAATGATAAGAATCCCTAGTAAAGACATCTACAAAGCCGTTAAATAAATTCCGCTTTTCCTGCTGTAGCATAATCTCACTTTGAAACGTTCAATTTTAGTTCATTTATTTAGTGGGGAAATCCCATTTTAACAATACAGGTGCGTCTCAGCGAATTAGAATATGATCAAACTTTTTTTTAATTTTATTCATCTCAGTAGTTCAATTTAAAATGTTTGTGTTCCTTTAAGTAAACATGGGTTACGGCTAATAAAACCCATAAATTTAGCTTCTCAAAAAAGGCTGGCAGTTCACAGATTGTTGTATACAAGCATATTCATGGAAAATTGAGTGGAATGAAAAAAAAAAAAAAGGTGGAAGAGGCACTAGCGCTAAACCCGACTGAAAATAAATGGAGTACGGACAAGAGCAAGATGATGCACCAGAGCCAACGATGCTGACGAGCTGAAGGCTGCCATCAAGCCACCTCAGCCATCTGAACACCTCAGCCGAACCACAGGCTGATCACCTTCATGTCACCCTGCAGTGAGCTGAACATACTTTTTAATATGGTGTCATTTCTGAAACATTTTATAAGGTGGTCTTTTGTAACATTTACATGAATTATTACCTGTAACCCATAATCATTGAATTGATCAGAAATAAGGCCATGTCTACATTAGGCTGTTTAGGTGCTTAAACGAATAAATATTTAGTCAATACTCAGTCTCGGCCACACTAGCCCATCACTTAAGGTTCCCCTCCCCGGATATTTTTTACACGGGTAAGTGGGCCGTCTATTTCTTAAATCTTCAGCTCTTGGATTGGTGTGGATTTGTTAGGCGTGTCAGAATAGAGTTCGGTAAGAAAGTGACGTCAGAAAACATAACAACCGGTGACCACTCAGAGGTAAACAATAGGAAGATAGAGGCAAATCATCCAGACATGCCTTTGTTGCTCGTTCTTGTACATGTAGAGGCACTTGTAAAAATCCCACAAGAATACCTTAAGAGAAGGCACGGCGCGATTGCAGAAATTTTGGATACACCATATCTAAGACGGTGACGTCATATATGTTGGTCTGCCTTTTTTTTTTCCGCGCATGCCTACTAGGTCGGGGTTGTGCCAGCGGGTGGAGGCCGTAAACGATGCTTTGTGTGTGTGGACAGGTATAAGGTTAGGTGGGATATACCCTGTATAACCTTAGATGTGTTCGTGTAGAAGCAACCTAAGAGCTTGAAATACACTTTGAGCAGTTAATATACATCTGAGTTTCACTTTTTGAAATGAACTCCTGAAATTAATTAGCTTTGTGATGATATTCTAATTTCATGAGGTGCACCTGTACCTTACAGTTGATGTGAAACTGAGCTGCACAGTAATGTGAAAATTACATTATCATTCATCAGCGTTTCATCTGTCACCAACACATTGAACTTCATGCCGGTTTTCCTCAAACTAATCTTCTCAATCTTAAGTAGAACTGTATCCTCCAGTGCAGTGAGAAAGCATTTGCCCCCTTAAGGGTTTCTTTTGTTTTTGCATTTTTTTTTTATTCACACCTAAATGTTACAGAGCATAAAACAAATTCTAATCTTGGAAAAAGAAGTAAATGCAAAAAGCAGTTTTTAAATTATTTTCTTCATAAGGGGGAAAAGGTATCCTAACCAACCTGGACCTATGTTGAAAAGTTAGTACTTTTAGCATAAAGTTATTAATCTTATTAATCATTGCTTAGAGCAATGATTAATAATTATTCGTAGCTAAAACATACCTGTTGTGTCACATGCCTTTAAAGTGCACTATTTCAAATAACTTGAATATTTACATTTAAAATCATGAGTTTTGCTCTCTACCAGAACATTCTGCTGGAGAATCTCCCACCATCAAACAGGATCTTTCGTCCAAGCACAGTTTGGTTCTGCAGCATCACAATGACCCAAAGCACAGTAGCAAGGCCACCATAGTAAAAATTTTTTTAAAAAAGAACGAAATAATAAACAGTATATCACTGAAGGAAAGATGAAGAATCAAAAGCAGTTCATGTTATAGATCAGCCTGCACCCTAACAAGACTACCAGGGCTTTTTGGAAAACAAAAGGGCCCACAGCATCACAGCACCTCAACCATGTTTAACAGTGGGCAGTTCGGCATGTTCATCCTTTGTATCTCAGACCCACCTGGAGAGTCTGTGGCCCAAAAGCTTAATTTTAATCTCATCTAACCAAACTAGTAGAATTTAGAAAACTCCAGTCCGCTCCTATAGTACGGAACAGGCTTGACTGTATACAGATAGTGTGCAATGGCTTTAATGAAGACTTGGTGCCTCTAAGATCCCCCTTTAGCTGCAGAGCTTTGGTTTATTTACTTCCTTCACCATCCTAATCATGGTACGGAAGACAAAAAGGGAAATATCTTACCCAGAATTCAACTAAAGGTTGAATTTCTCAAATTAATGATAAATAGATTTTTATACAAGCAGCCGAAATGAGCTTTTTTCATAATATGGGTGAACTCAGCCTTAAAGATCCGGTGAGGAGCTCAAAGTAGAGCTGCTGCTTCTCAGCATCAAAAGGAGTCCGTTGAGGTGGTTCAGGCCTCTGATTAGGACACCCACAGGGTGCCCCCTTTTGGAGGCGTTCTGAGCATGTCCCACCGGGAGTAGACCCCAGGGAAGACCCAGAACTCTCAGGAGGGACTCGATATCCCATCGGGCCTGGAAACGCCTTGGGTTTCCCCAGAATGAGCTGGATGGACTAGTGGATGGATTTTTATACTGCCATAAAGCTTTTCAAGGCTCATATCTTTTACAGTAACTGTGGTGTTACAGGTGGAAAACTCTTGAAAAAGTTTACTATAATACTATAATACTATGCTATAATTTCTAATAAATATCTAAAATAGGAAATTTGTCATTTGTAAAGACACACCATTTTATTTCTACTTTTAGGTTTTAAAATAAAATAGAAAAAAAACTTTGACCAAAAGAGAATGGATACATGTTCTTCTACAAGACATTGATATTTGGGAAAATCATGTATAAAAAAAAAAAAAAAAAAAGCATAGTTTGCAGCCCAACAAAAACAAAAAAAAGATACAGAGAAGATATTACTGGTACTTTCAGTGTCTTTTTTTAGCATATTCAATGCCATTATTCAATGAAAACCTGAACTGAACTGCTAATATCTGCATTTATTATAGCTATATTTAAAACATTAGTTGGTGCTTTATTATTTTTGTGGTAGAGCCAAAGAGTCACAAGTTGCAGACCCCTGGTTGTATACAAGGCAAGGCAAGGCAATTTTATTTGTATAGCACACTTTCAACAGCAGGGTAATTCAAGGTGCTTTACATGATTTGGTGATTTAAAAGAAACACATAAAAGAAACACACATTACACATGATACACAATAAAGCAAGAGAAAAAAAAAAAAAAAAGCAAGAGAGCATGAACACATTTCATACATATAACATCAAGCATTTACTCAAAGGCAATTCTAAACAGATGGGTTTTTAGTCTCGCTTTAAAGCAGTTCAGAGTTTCAGCAGCTCTACACTCGTCAGGAAGTCTGTTCCAGATAAGGGGAACATAAAAACTGAAAGCCGCTTCTCCATGTTTAGTTCTGAGTCTAGGGATGTTTAGTAGGCTAGAGTTGGAGGACCTGAGTGGTCTTGGTGGTTGGTACCATGACAACAGGTCTTCAACATATTTTGGTGCTAAGCCATGTAATGATTTATAAACTAGTAAAAGTATTTTAAAGTCTATTCTCTGAGCTACAGGGAGCCAGTGTAAGGACTTTAGAACTGGGGTGATGTGCTCTACTTTCCTGGTTCTAGTGAGGATGCGAGCGGCAGCGTTCTGGATCAGCTGCAGCTGTCTGATTGACTTTTTAGGCAGACCTGTGAAGATGCTGTTGCAGTAATCAATCCGACTAAAGATAAACGCATGGATGAGTTTTTCTAGGTCGTGTTGCAAAATCAGTCCTTTAATCCTAGAGATGTTCTTCAGGTGATAGAACGCTGACCTTGTTATTGCCTTTATGTGACCCTGGAGGTTCAGGTCTGAGTCCATTACTACACCTAGGTTACGAACCTGATCAGTAGTTTCTAGCTGTATTAATTGAAGCTGTGTGCTGACTCTTGATCGTTCCTCCTTGGGTCCAAAAATAATCACTTCAGTTTTGTTTCTATTCAGCTGGAGAAAGTTATGGCACATCCATCCATTTATTTGGTCAATGCATTGATTTAGGGTTTGAATGGGTTCAGAGTCACCTGGTGACATTGTAATGTAGAGCTGAGTGTCATCTGCGTAGTTATGGTAGCTAATGTTATTGGTCGCTATAATCTTGCCTAGTGGGAGCATGTAGATATTAAATAAGAGGGGCCCCAGGATGGAGCCCTGGGGGACCCCACATGTGATTTCTGTTCGTTCTGATGAAAAGTTTCCTATTGAAACATAGAAGTCCCTGTTCTTTAGGTAAGACTCGAACCAGCCAAGTACTGTACCATAGTCCGACCCAGCTCTCCAGTCGTTCCAATAAAATATCATGATCAACAGTGTCAAATGCTGCACTGAGGTCCAACAGAACCAGCACTGTGGTTCTTCCACAGTCTGTATTTATGCGGATGTCATTAAATACTTTGACGAGGACAGTCTCGGTGCTGTGGTGAGCGCGGAAACCAGACTGAAAAGCATCAAAACGGTTTGTCATTGTTATGAAGCCATTTAACTGCTGAAACACAGCTTTTTTAATAATCTTACTGATGAATGGGAGATTAGAGATCGGCCTGTAGTTCTGCATTAACGTGTTGTCCAGATTTTTCTTGTTTAGCAGTGGTTTAATAACTGCTGTTTTTAAAGCCTGAGGGAAGACACCTGATAGCAGTGATGAGTTCACTATTTGAACAAGATCAGAACCAATAACAGGAAGAACTTTCTTCAGAAAAGCTGTGGGTAGGATATCAAGACACCAAGAGGAGGAGCTTAATTGGATAATGATTTTTTCAAGGCTGTTCTGGTTTAATTCGTGGAATTCAGACATTTTCTCTACATTGTTGTTGATTGGGGATGGCACTGGTTGTGGGTTCGATATTGAGGTACAGATTGACCGTCTAATTGTTAGAATCTTATACAGAGTTTAACAACCACAGGTTTAAATAAGCTTCAGTTTAAAATAAATGCAAAAGTGCATATGGCTTTTTTTTTACTTTGATCAGCATTAAACAAAGAACCCTTTTTTCCTGAATTTCTTCCTTTCAATTCCTGAAATTAATTTGATTTTGTTATGTTCTATAACTTAAAAAAGTTGAAAGTATAGAACTGACTGGAGATTTGATTGGATTGGAAAATAGCGCAAGCAAACATAGCCAGAGTAGAAAATAATATAACCACTTGAAAGCAGTCAGTTTTAACGTTTAGAAATGTTTAAGTAATACTGTGCCCATATTTGAGAATAAAACATGCCTAAATCACTTTGGAGTTGTTTTGATAGTTCAACAATCTAGTCTCCCAGCTGTACTTGAACGTAGCATGGGCAGCTGTTGGGAAAAGCCCTTCTCATCAATGGGGATTCTGCCACTTGTGTTTTATACAAAATAAGGAGTTTGTGCTGACTGGCTGCTACTGGTAACCATGTGGACGTCAGCTGGTTTTTCTCTAGTATCAGTGATGTTTACATTCAGCTTGACATTGTTTCAGGTGAGTCATTCAGTTCAATGCAGAGCGTGTTATGGACCTTATTGCTGTTGAAAGATGCGTTCGCTGACAAAGTTCTGGATCAGTCTATCTTTCTTTTTCTACTGTAGCTGCATGAGAAACCATCAATGTCCCCAAATAGCAGAGTTTAGTAATAGCTGAGAGTCCTTTCTGTTTTGGAGTCATTTTTTAAAGTTACGCTTCGGAACGTTCCACTGTGTTCTTGCGTTTAGCGCATAAATGTTCTGCATGTGTTCAAGTAAAAAAAAAAAAAGCTGTATTCCTTTGGTATGACAGGGTCAGAACAAAAAATCTAAATGCATGTACCATTACACCTCTTGAACATACTGATGGGTAAAATGTTCAACTCAAGTTATCGCAAATCAAAGTCACAAACTAAAGGTGTCGAATGTGAAAACTGCTCCATTTCTCAAGCATGATCAGTCTTCAAACATTTCTTCTTTCATTAGAAATGAAATATGAGTGTTTTTACCTCAAACTGATCTGATGCGTGTTTCATGGGAGAGTCGCACAACAGGTTTCTGATTATTTAGACTGCTGCACCCAGACTGGTCAAACACGTTGATTTACTATTGACATTCTCCAGAGTATTGTACTGATGCAGGCATTTGGACAGTTCTTCTGAGATTACAACCGGGCCTCACTTCTGCCACAACCCGCCACGCAGGGAGGATTTCTTGGTTTTATTCAGACTGATTGTGCTGACTAACAGAGCCAGAACATTTTTATTCGACTGTCATAAAGTTCAAAATGAACTCAGAACGAGAACAAAACTGGACACGAATACAGAAAGAACTTTCATTCAACATAACCGCGCTGACTCAAACTCAGAGGACGGAAAACGTTCACCTCTTACAAGAAATTTGCATGTGGAGAGAAAGGGAAGTGCAGATGCATGGAACATACTCACCCTGCATCAGGAAAGTGCTCAGCAGCTGATCGGTGGCCACAGGTTTGATCTCTGTTCGCAGGTTGACGTGTCGGCCCACCACCAGAGGCGCCCTCCTGAACCCGAGGATCCTGAGGACAGAACAGGAAGTAAACATCAGAGGATTAGGAATCCTTCCGAGCGAGGATGAACGATGGCAAGCCAACGGTGATGGACGCGCACACACCTGTCCAGGTGAAAAGCGGCGACCTCTGCGTTGTGCCTGTCATATCCTGCGTATGGCTCTCCTTCAACCACGTAGTTCCTGTTGTATCTGAGCAAGAAAATCATAACACGTAAGAAATCTAACCACCTGAAAGGACAAGACGATACACAGAGTAATGGAAGCTCTGACCTCTTGGGTTTAAAGACCACTTTCTGTCCTCCGTCCAGCACCAGCAATGCTTTGAGCTGCGTGCCCTTATAGCCCACATCGGCGCGCTCTATCCTGGCAGTGCTTAGCGAGGTGAGCACAGCAGCCAGCTCAGGGGTCTCCTCGGGGTACACTTCTCTGGGGCCCACCCACTGACTTGCTATCTCCCACGGAGACTGGAGAGTGTGCGCGAGGTGAGCTCCCCGAGGTAGAGAAAGACCCGACTCCATCTGTGAGGATTTTTGTTTTTACACAGTTAAAAGCGAATAACTGAACATGCAACAGATTGGGTGGATGAGCTGCCAAACACATGAGCATGAGGAAAGCTTTATACAACCGAGTGGGGAATAGGGACGTAAGAAAATATCGATACGCCAATATATGGCGATATTTTATGTCACGATATTGTATCGATATTCAAAAGCAATGTATCGATTTTTTATTTATTTAATTTTTTTTAGAATTTGAATGGAACCATTAATGATGACAGTAATTTATGTAGTAAAATTTAAAGTATGACTAGTAGTTTGTGGCTGTTTTCACCTTCTTCGTTCCAGTGGATCAACTAGATCTAGTAATAAAACTGGATGTGTTAAAGTATGAAACACGGAGCGTTTAGAATGCTGTGACAGTTTTTCTACAGTTAAATTCGGTGTTAAAAATCACAACATATAGTCTTACTCAGAGTATCGCAATATATCATATCGCCCCTCCTCCCCCCGTATTGTGCTACATATCGCATCACCAGATTCTTGCCAATACACAACCCTAGTGGGCAATAACGCCTGGAAGTACAGATATCTCTCCACAATCTCTAATTTTTCAGTGGCACAGGAACATTGACAACTAACATCTAAGAGGCAGAGCTGGGTGGGTGCTGACCTTACGAAACGCCCGGAGGTCCCGTCGACTGGCCGCAGATCCCTCCCCTCCATCTAAGAGGAAGATCTTGGCCAGACCCAGCAGGAGGAGCACGGCACACAGCACCACCATGCGCTGTTTGAGCTTCATCTCCAAACCACCTAGCCCCCCACCCCCCCGACCGCCACCTGTGTGTGTCCCTCGCCGAAAGTCCCCCTCACCGCCGACGCATGGCTCTCGCAAGTGACCGTCTCCAACCTGCCGAACCCGCCCCCGGTGGAAGAAATCCTTCAAGAGACGTTGGACTTGCTGCCTTCTCCCCTTGAAGTCAAACTGTGCGTTTCCTGGAGGGAGGGAGGGAGGGAGGGAGGGAGGGAGGGAGGAAAATGAGAGACAGAGCAGAACCGGCACAGTTGAGCTGCTGATAACATGTATTGAGAAAGAGATTGATTTGCTGCCCCGGTGGTTCATTCCCCCCCCGGGGACAGGGGACGACCCAGTTCTGCAGCTCAGTGGAAGCCTGACCAGCTTATCGCTTCATTTCCAGAAAGACGGGGACTATATTTCCACTGTACATAAAACACGAGGTACTGCTATGGAAACCTTACACAAACACAACACTACAAACACTAGAAAACACCTGGAGCTGAATACAAACATTGAGACCAAGTATAAAAACTCTCTTGCAGTCTGATGGGCAAACACTCAAAATGCTTTTTAGAAATAATGGACAGAGTCCTCGAGGCCAAACAAGGGACCATCAGGCTTTTTATCCCAGCCGTCATTATGGTGAATGAGTGCACATAATGTAGGTAGCCTGTATGTATTCAAAGCTCAGCAGTATAAAGAGGTTTTGAAGCAACATATGCAGCCATACATATGATAATAGCATGTCCTTTAACCTGGACTGTGCGCTTTAGGGGACTAAATAGGAGCTTTTCCTCCAAGTGTGTTTGGTGCAACATAAAGGATGAAGAATACAGTAAGTGGAGAAAGCAGCTAATGCCCTCTATCAAGTACGGTGGAGGACCTGTGGTGCCTTGGGCCTGTTTCTGTCCCACCATGTTATCAGCATCAGTTTATACTACTGCCAACATATGGCACTCTTTTATACCAGTAAGTAGGGCTCCATGACTTTAGGAAGATATTCAGTTGTTAAATTATTGCTAAGTACTACAATGATCACATAAGTTACGAACATCAATCCTCTTTCAACTGTGGCATGCAATGAAAACAAAACATGGCTTTAAATTAAAAAAAAAAAACAACATCTGAAAACTGTGAATTTGCCGCCATTGATTTTTTTCACCCAAAAAAATGTAACTGCCTTCAATGTACAAAAAAAATAAAAAATAAAAAAAAGCCCTAAGGAACGGGATCCTGCGTGCTTTAAATGTTGGCGTGATTTCACGAGCCTGAATAAAAGGGTGATTTAGCCATTTGAATAATCTGTGTTGGAGCAGGGACTCATCTAAAACATGCAGGACACCACTGGTTTAGATTGTAAAATATAAATGTATCAAAATGACCTAGACATGCAATGTAACTGTGAGTTTTAGGCAGCATTGAAGGCTCATGTTCACTGACGCTATTGTCCGGTGGAGCTAAAGAACAATGGCAGAAACGTCTGAGCAAAAAAAAACAAAAAAACAAAAAAACAGATGCATGCCACACTTTTCAGATTACATTTTGTAATTATGTGCTGCTTTGTGATGGTCATACCGAATCTCAATAAAAATATATTGAGGTCTGTGGTTGTTCCATGACAGAATGAGGGTGTAAATAATACTGCAACGCATTATATGACACTAGAGAACGTCATTCACATCTAAAACGGCAGAACGCCTTCACAGGAGATGAGGGTAAGAAGGATGCATCTCCATCAGGATCACACAGTCCGGTCACAACATAAAGACTTGGTTGTTGTAAACTGTGTCACAACCTTCCTGGATCCAATGACACCAACATCCTCACAGGTTGACTTCACGCTGACCCTGCCGGTTTCCACCGAGCAGATAATGGACAGATCATGATCCCCAGAGAGGTGGACACTAGACAGCATCAGCTGCAGGAGAGAGAATATTGATTCAGAACTCGGTCTGTCTGCTTATAAACATGGTTAAAACCCGGGTTGCAGTGTTGCATCACGTTCATTGTGTACCTGTTAGCTCAGGCTAACAAGCCCAGGGCAATCCTCTCAGGTAAACATTTACAACCTTATAAATATGTGCCGTGTTAGCCACGCAAGCAGGCGGTGCTGAACAATCGCTCTTTCATGCAGCTACTGCTTAACACCTCGGAGGAAAAACCAAACCAGGGAGCTAAGATCACTGACACGGCATGAAACACGTCTAAACCTCTCCGCACTGCTTCAAACGAGACGAACGCCTACGTTTTCCCTGTATTAGGTCACTAAACCCTCCACATCTCCCTGAACAGAGCTACCAGCCTAGCAACCCGCGGCTCATTTATTTCACTAGCTAAAAGAAGCCGCTAGCAGGATAGCTTCTTCTGCTGGGTTCACGGACAGGGCTAACTTACCTTATGGCCTTTTTATGCGGCTCATAGTCAGTCGGGCAGACTCTGGTTTTCTGTAATGATGTGAAAGCTAAATATAAATTATTTTAGGGGCTACATAAAATCCACTGTCATTTCCACAATCCACTCGGTTTGTTCCCGTTTCTCCGCCCTCTCCTTCGATCCCTGCGCTGCTGTGAGCGTCCACTACCGAAACACTTCCTCCTGTCGCTGCCAGGGCAGCCGCTGCCCACCAGGTGGCGGTGTTTCACCGCTACGCAGCGTGCATGTTGATCAACTACACTTGAGTCACAGTGGTTCACACGTGTGTGACCCAAAACCACACAGCTAATACAGTCAATGAGTTGTCCTGCAGAAAGAGGGAATTCCAGCGTGAATTCCAGCATTTTATCATGCTCTATATTTATTTTCATATTCATTTCTAAATATATATACATATTGTTTATTTGAATAATAAGTGTAACTTTTTATTTTTTGAACTGATGACCTGATTGTGTGGTAACCCCTTGATGGAAAATCAGTACATTATTTGCTGTTCATTTAACTCAAGTATCAGTTTAACAATGAAAAGAAGACATCAAAGGTGTAACCAGGGCCGGCGCTAGCCATTTGGGTGCCCTAAGCACAAATGTTTGGCAGTGTTGAAACATATAGGACAACATACTCCCATGCTGCAGATCTGTATCTATTTGTGGATGTATGTTAGTATGTGATTTCTTACATGCATAACGTGTTTCTTACTAAGCATGTAGGTTCTCCGATTTTTGCGACCTAAATTATTACCAGCTTTAATTCAAATAATGTTCATTAAATGCATATGTACAGTATGCTATTTGTTACATTCTAGAGCCTAGCTGTGGATCCCATTGTTACTGTAAACGACATTAAGTCCTATGGAGTATAAGGGGAGATACGGGGATAAAAAGGCCATTGATTGAAATAGGCCTCTCAGATGGCCTATTTAGTAGTCAATAAATCAGTCAAAATGTTAAATGAGTTGTTGATTACTCAGTTATTTTATTCCAGCCCTGCTTTCTGCAGCACCACTTTCTGTTCTGAATTTAAGATACTACATTATCACAAACTCCCTCAAACTGTAATGACTCTTCAAATGAAAATTTTATGAGTCAAAAATCAAAAACCTAGACCACTTTTAGATTAGTCACCTCCACTAACCCCTCCTGATGAGAAAGTCTTATGTGGATGATATTTTGTAATGAATAATAGCTTGAGTAAGAAGCTACAGTGGCTTGCAAAAGTATTCGGCCCCCTTGAACTTTTCCACATTTTGTCACATTACAGCCACAAACATGAATCAATTTTATTGGAATTCCACGTGAAAGACCAATACAAAGTGGTGTACACGTGAGAAGTGGAACAAAAATCATACATGATTCCAAACCTTTTTTACAAATAAATAACTGAAAAGTGGGTTGTGCGTAATTATTCAGCCCCCTTTGGTCTGAGTGCAGTCAGTTGCCCATAGACATTGCCTGATGAGTGCTAATGACTAAATAGAGAGCACCTGTGTGTAATCTAATGTCAGTACAAATACAGCTGCCCTGTGACAGCCTCAGAGGTTGTCTAAGAGAATGTTGGGAGCAATAACACCATGAAGTCCAAAGAACACACCAGACAGATCAGGGATAAAGTTATTGAGAAATTTAAAGCAGGCTTAGGCTACAAAAAGATTTCCCAAGCCTTGAACATCCCATGGAGCGCTGTTCAAGTGATCCTTCAGAAATGGAAGGAGTATGGCACAACTGTAAACCTACCAAGACAAGGCCGTCCACCTAAACTCACAGGCCGAACAAGGAGAGCGCTGATCAGAAATGCAGCCAAGAGGCCCATGGTGACTCTGGATGAGCTGCAGAGATCTACAGCTCAGGTGGGGGAATCTGTCCATAGGACAACTCTTAGTCGTGCACTGCACAAAGTTGGCCTTTATGGAAGAGTGGCAAGAAGAAAGCGATTTTTAAAAGAAAACCATAAGAAGTCCTGTTTGCAGTTTGCCACAAGCCATGTGGGGGACACAGCAAACATGTGGAAGAAGGTGCTCTGGTCAGATGAGACCAAAATGGAACTTTTTGGCCAAAATGCAAAACGCTTTGTTTGGCGGAAAACTAACACTGCACATCACTCTGAACACACCATCCCCACTGTCAAATGTGGTGGTGGCAGCATCATGCTCTGGGGGTGCTTCTCTTCAGCAGGGACAGGGAAGCTGGTCAGAGTTGATGGGAAGATGGATGGAGCCAAATACAGGGCAATCTTGGAAGAAAACCTCTCAAGAAAAAGATTTGAGACTGGGGCGGAGGTTCACCTTCCAGCAGGACAACGACCCTAAACATAAAGCCAGGGCAACAATGGAATGGTTTAAAACAAAACATATCCATGTGTTAGAATGACCCAGTCAAAGTCCAGATCTAAATCCAATCGAGAATCTGTGGCAAGATCTGAAAGCTGCTGTTCACAAACGCTGTCCATCTAATCTGACTGAGCTGGAGCTGTTTTGCAAAGAAGAATGGGCAAGAATTTCAGTCTCTAGATGTGCAAAGCTGGTAGAGACATACCCTAAAAGACTGGCAGCTGGAATTGCAGCAAAAGGTGGTTCTACAAAGTATTGGCTCAGGGGGCTGAATAATTACGCACACCCCACTTTTTAACTTATTTATTTGTAAAAAATGTTTGGAATCATGTATGATTTTCGTTCCACTTCTCATGTGTACACCACTTTGTTTTGGTCTTTCACGTGGAATTCCAAAACAATTGATCCATGTTTGTGGCTGTAATGTGACAAAACGTGGAAAAGTTCAAGGGGGCCGAATACTTTTGCAAGCCACTGTAAATAGCTTAAATTAGTCAGAATTATTTGTGTGTTCTGTATTTATGTTTATGTCAACCTTTGACCTTTATGTTGTGAATATCACGCAGTTTAGCCGCAGCCTCCTTTGTACAACAGTCCTGCTTCCAGCCTGGGTTTTAATCTAGGTTTGACACCCCAAGATCATCACTGGCCTCTATTTAGCCCTCTTAAAAAGCTTCCTAGATACACCCCTGCTCAGCAGTCTTAATGAGACATTTTCAAGCGCATATACACATTGAAATTCAAAAATTAATACATATAAATAATTTGAATATGATGCACTAAATTAAAACTCACTCAAAGGTAAACACAGCAGGTCTGGTGCACATTATTAAGTACCGTTATTAATTTCAAACTCTCAGCTTTGATGCGCTGTAGTCAAAGTCAGCCTTGATGTGAAGTAGCTCAGCCCAAAGAAATAAAGAGACCTGTTGAAGAAAGCTCGACCATGGAAACAGATATCCATCATAAATGATTCATGCATGTGCAAGGTTACAAGGGAAGCAGCTTGGTCAACAGGTCTGACCATTTAAATAGATTTCGTCTGACAATATTAAAACATGTCGGTAATGTCCGACTGTTGGACATGTTTTCACAAACACTGCATCATACGGTGGCTGAGAACTGCAAAACACACATTAACGAAAAATAAAACAATTTACAAATTCTTAAACACAAATACATTTCAAAAAACACATTATGAGTATATCTTATATTAAAAATATATATTATTCTATACTAATAATATATATACTATATATAAAATATATAATCATATATATTATATATTATTATACCAATATACTAGCATACTTATATAAGATGCAAATAAACTCAAAATTGTTACACATTTTCTTTTGCCTTTTAATGTGAAGCACTTTGGTCACCTTTTGGGTGAGTAAAGCTCTATATAGACAAACACTGATTGATTGAAATAGTTCTCCATGCCTCCACGTGCCTTCTTCAGTCTCTTGGTTGCCATGGTTACCTGTGAAACACCCCATATCAGATATTCACTAGCAGTGGCGGATCTAGAAAAATATTTATGGGGTGGCAAGAAAGGGGCAAGAATTTTTCAGGGTTGGCACCATGTGCCAGAATTTTATATATATATTGGTTTTATTGATCAGTCAAACACATGCTTCACCTCTTCACTCCCCAGTATTTACATATATGATAGATACATACATGTATTTGTTTTGCTTCAGGTTATTTAAGCACATTAAAGCTGCATTGCGCAATATTTGTTTTTTTTAATTAAACAAAACATTTTTATCTAGTCAGTTTTTTCATCTCCGGACGATACAATTGAATCAAGTGCTGTAGTTTGCTGTAGTTTGATTCTACCGCGGTTGCATGTAGAGGCAGCAATTCCATTTATTTTGAGGTGGTTCAGGATGCGCGTGTGGGCTTCTGAGAGCGTGTAGCGTGACGTAATGATGCACGTACGTACCCATGGATGCGGTCTAAGCTAGCTTAGATAAGTGTAGCTAGTAAGTCAAAGAAGAAAATTATTTTATCCAGCATTACAAAAAGAGCAAAAATGGCCTCTGACCGTCGCAGAGCTCGGAATAATGAGCACACGCCTGAAAGTCATGGGAGTGCACATTTTGCTGATTGCAGTTTGTCTAACGGCCACATGGTGCACTCTCTGCAGCACTTTCAGCAAACTAGCAGCTTTAAAGGTTCACCAAAGAGAATATAATGCAACGATTTTCATGTGCTTCAAGCTCCTAATGTCCAATTTTAAAAAGCACTGGGCCTAAAATTGAACCCTGGGGCACACCCCATGTGATCTTGTGGACCTTAGAGGAGCAGGTATCTAAACTTACAATAAAGGTCCTGTCTTTGAGATAGGATGTGAACCATTTGTGAACAGCACCAGAGAGGCCAATCTGTTTTAAAAGGGGTAAAAGAATAGTGTGGTCCACTGTATTAAAGGCAGCGCTTAGATCCAGTAGAACCAACACTGTCATCTTCTGATTATCATAGTTTAATCTAAAATCATTTAAAATCTTCAAAAGGGCCGTCTCTGTGCTGTGGTTCACCCTAAAACCAGACTGAAATTTCTCCAGGACATTGTGTATATTAATAAAATCATTGAGTTGAATTAAAACAATCTTTTCTAAAATTTTGCTTAAAAACTGTAAGTTAGATAAGTTAGAAAAGTTAGATATCGGTGGAAAGTTGTTAAAATCGTTACAATCTAAATTGCTCTTCTTTACCAGGGGCCTCACCACCGCCCCTTTAAAGACTTCAGGAAAGACCCCCGTCTGAAGGGAGCAATTCATCAAGGTTAAAATATCATCTCTAAAAGATCCATTAAATTACTCAAAAAATGAAGTGAGAATTGGGTCCAAAGACATGTGGTGGGCCTCACTGAGGAGAAAACTTTATCAAGAATCTCAGCTTCTATCAGGAGAAAACTGTCCAGTGTTTCCTCTGGTAAACACACTGCTCAGATTTGTCTAAAACCATGTTACTCTGAGAAGATATAATATTATATCTGATGGTGTCTACCTTCCCTCTGAAGTGGTCTGAGAACTCCTCACAGAAAGCGTTTGTGGCGGTTTTCTGAAATGCATTAGAAGCACGGTTACATTTTTTGTCAATGGTGGAAAAAAGAATTGTGTGATTATTTTTCCCAATCAAAAAGGATTTTGGAAAAATATACATTTTTTGAATTTTTTACTGCGTTGTTGTATGCTTTGAGAAGTTCTTTTATTTTTCCTTCATTTTCTCTCTGCCACTGCAATTTCTCTTTTGTTTTTTGAGGTCTTCATTTCTCCACGGCGATGCAAGTTTTGAGTGTGAACTTTTAACTTCTGGTGAAGCAAACAAGTCGAGAACAGACTGAAGTCTACTGTTAAAATCATTGACGATAAAATCACAGGGACCAGGTAAAGCAATAGGAGGTATCTTTTTTAAAACTCCCAAAACTTTCCATTTGCTTTAAGCCATAATTATCTAAATGGACTGAAATAACTGAACTGCATACAAACATTTTGAACATCCCACTGTGTGTAATGAATAGTAATAGGTTTCACATTTGAGCTGAATTACTGAAATAATGGGACATTTTAAGTGACATTTGAAATTCACCTGTAGCCTACTTTTAATAAACCTTTGAAATGTGGATACCATCAATTTACATGTCCCATGTTTGTTTGTTTTTGTGACTACAGAGGGAAATCACGCTCTTTATCACACTACTTCTGTTTTTAGAGTCACTTCTAAATTTAAAGCTTTGCATCATATATTTTGACCTTTTACATATTTATCTGCTCGTTTGATTGTGTTATAGCCGCTTGACGGAATATTGGTACATTTTGTACCTACTACAAAGACAAACCATAAAATTAATCTAATTTTTTATTGCAGCTCATATCTGTATGACAGCGTAAAATAGTTATTTGAGAGTGAATAACAATAGGGTGAAGTATTGTGACAATTTGTCATATGTTTGTGTATACATTCATGTAAATAAAGGTATTTGGAGACAGGATCACATAAGTTAATACTTCTTCACAGCAGCTTTTAAACAAAACAAGAAACAATGTAAGGCATACAGTGGATGTAAAGGTGTTTGTACACATATTTGTAGATAAATAAGTCGGCACTAAGCTACAATGAATATTTCAGTTATCTTTTTTTTATTTTCTTTGGCTT
This sequence comes from Valencia hispanica, assembly GCA_963556495.2. Lineage (NCBI taxonomy): Eukaryota > Metazoa > Chordata > Actinopteri > Cyprinodontiformes > Valenciidae > Valencia > Valencia hispanica. The sequence goes on from OY747705.1 coordinate 17,496,789, forward strand.
TTATCAAACTGTAGTCACACCACTTCGTGAAATGATTCTTAGATTGTTATTTATTGGTATTTTAGCATCAATAGAAGATGATGAATATAAAGAATTGATTAGGAATTGATTATGAGTTATTTCTTTAATGCAGCTCTTGCTGAAAGTACAACATGATCTGTTGTATTTAATTCAAAACAATGATTCCTTCTGTTACTAAAATAACACCAAATATAGGTTATTACAGTCATCAAAGAGTTAACTGTAGCACACGTTTTGATATTTATTCATAAAATGAAGTAAAAAAATCAGAATGAACATTAAAATGGTGTGCTTGTTGCAAGAATACAGTACATTTTTGTCACCAAGCTGAGATTGGCTGGTTAATTAGTCAGACTATTTGCAGGCTGTTGCTGAATAGATATTTGATATATAATATTGTAACTTGCCAATTGTAGTTTTATAGCAGTGCTAGCTTGATTTGTCTTCATTCTAAACGAGGCAAAGATTAGCAGCCTTCATTGACTTAATCTGAGCAACAGCTGGGGGAGGGGGATAGCTGCGCAGCTCTTCGTCCCAAACAGCAGAAGAAAACTGGTCACTCTGGCGGTTCCTCTTTAAATCTCATTAATTAAACTGACTTTGAACTGTAGGAACGACAAGATGAAAAGTTAATTAAACCTCGATAAACATTAATGTCGGTAACTGGCCCATGCTGAGATGACACATTCATTTTCAACAATAACCAACCATCCTGGCTCTTGAAGTTAGAGAAGTGCTCAAAAAGGTTCAGTTCAATTTGTTGATCGTTGTGGACACTTCTTGAAGTGAATATCATTAGGAGAATAGATGGTTTCACTCAATGTTGAGAAACAATGTACTCATGAACAAAAGAAAAACGTAAGAAAAACTACATTTTGTAGCTTTTTTAATGGCTTAAATTCTTTGAAACAAAGGTTTCACTTCTAAAAACCACAATCAGGTTTCATTATTCTCCTAACGCTGCTGATAGACCAGCTTTGCAGGCTGAACCACTGCCGTTTAATTTACACTACATATTTCCAGTTGGACTGAATTGTCAGCTGCCTGTCCTGGAGCTGTTTAATGCTGCTTGGTAATGTTTTCATCCTGAAAAATGTTCCTTTTATCATCATGTATCCTTCTGTCCGGTGCAATGGAAAAAGTGCGCAACATTTTCAGTGTGTGGCTGTACATTTCCTGCAGAGGTAATGAATGCCATCAGTCCTCACATGACGCTCCATGTCATCAATAACTGGGAAAATGGGACACCTTAATAAGTTCCACTGAGATGACACCAAAAAAACGTTTCGACATCTTCTCCTCAGCTAATGCAGATTTACTTTTTTGATCCACAGTCCATGAGCTCTTCAACCAACTCAAACTTTTCCCCCCCTCTTTGGTTGTTTTAATTAGTCTAATCTGTTTTTTCCGGATGACTGCCTTCACATATTTTCTTACAGTTCATTCAAAAACATTGACTCATATCTCCGTTTGTCTTACTTCTTTTGTGTATTTTCTATTTTGAAGGCACATTGCTTTGAGTTTTCTGCTCTAAAGCGTTGATGTCTTTCTTGTTTCACCTTACAACCTTCCCATGCAAGTTTTTATAATAGGTTTTGCTTCTATGGATGGCGGTCACATTTTCTGTCAATTAGCCTGAAGCAGCGGCTCATTAAGCTCTGCAAACACTCTAGGAGGTCCGGGTAGCAAATAATTTTGTTTAATATACAAAGTAAAACTTTTGAATGAACACTCATTCTATATTATTCTGCTCAGAGTTGCACCAACAAATCCAAGCTGCAACAATGGTTTCTACAAAATACACGGCAAGCTATTAGGAAGTAACCCAATTAAAGTTTATATTGTAAGACACCAGGCCTTCCAAAAATATGAATACCCATTAAACGTTTTTCATATTCTTTCCATGTTAAGTGGAATGAAAATCATACGTGGTTTTAAACATTGTTTATAAACCTAAGTCTAAAAGGTGCGGAATCTCAAAACAGTTGGATCCAATAACATTGCCGGGATGTCGTTAAAAATGACATCCCAGCTTTACACATCTAGACAGAAACTTTTGCTCGATCTTTACAAGGTAGCTTTAGCTCAGCCAGATCAAAAGGTTCAGTAAAAATCAATTTTCAAGGCTTGTCACAGATTTCCCATTGAATCAGTGATGGCCTTCCTTACATATGAATCTGCTTCGATCTGAACTAGGGGTCTCCAACTGCAGTCCTCGAGAGCTACTGTCCTGCCTCCCTGCTCTAACACGCCCGAAGCAAATGAATAGCTTACCAGGCCTCTGAATTCAGCATGCCATCAGGTTTGGCAATCATTTGATCCTGCTGTGTTGGAGCAGGGATGCATATAAAAGTTGCAGGACAGTAGCTCTGAAGGATTGGAGTTGGACATCCTTGCAACCATTGTAGCTCTGACTGTATGTTTTGGCTTATTGCACTGCCGGAAGGTGAACCTGTGTTGTGTTTGTATAATTGTTCTATTTGATTTTAATCTGTTATTTTGTACTATGTGATGTAATGCTGTCTAAAATGACCCCATGAAGAGTAGCTGACGCAGCATGCTGCAGAAGCTAATTGGGATCAAAACAAATAAACCTCAGTCCTAACCTTAAATCTTCTGCAGCCTCTAAAAGGTTTTCTAGTTTTGCCCTGTATTTAGCTCAATCCACCTTCCCAATCAACTCTGGCCAGTTTAAATGTCCCTACTGTAGTTTCACAGTGGGGATGGTGTCCAGGGTGATGTGCAGTACTTTGCATGTAGACCATAAAGTTACATTTTTGACCCATCTAATCAGAGCAGTTGTATCCTTTGCATGCCTTGACGCAAACTTTACACTGGATTATTTGTCTTAATCTTCAAGTCAGGATCTGTAGAGGGATTGACCAATAGTATCCTCTTATCTGATTCTCGAACCAAAGCATTGGATCTTTGCAGCTCCTCCAGAGCTGGTCTCTTGGCTGCATTTCTGATTGATGCTCTTTTTGCCAAGTCTGATCGTTTATGTGGATGGGATATTGTTCAATAACCTCACCCCATATTAAACTTCACCTTTCTCCTTGACCTCTCTGCTGTGTTTCTTGGAGTTCATGATGCTGTTTGTTAACATTCTCTAAATCTCTGATGGAAATTAAACTAAATTGCACAAAAGGACTATATGTACTAATCAGGCAACTTTAGAAGGCAATCGATTGCATTTGATTTTGTAGTATCAGTAAAGATAACTTCATGCCACACTTTTAAATCTCAAATAGTAAAAATTATTTTAAAAATCCTCTATCCTTCTCCATCTTAGTCATGCACTACTTTGTGTTGGTTCTCTGCATAAAATACCAATAAAATACTATGAAATCTTGAAGAAAGAAATCAAGGGGAATGAATAATTTTGCACAGGACAGTGATTTCTATTCAGTGTTTCTGGTAGGCGACAATTTGAACAATCTAAATCTTTTTTTCCCCCTACTTCAGCACAGCTGATTAACAAGCTTTGCTGAACTGCCGTCAGAATCACACGTGTTAAAGCAGGGAAACATCTTAAACATGGAAGGCCATGTGCCTTAAGGACCAGGGTTAGGAAACTGGTATTAAAACTTCAAGTGAACAAAACACACAACGAGCTGAAGTGTGGGGTAAAAAAAAAACAAAAAAAAAAAACAGGGCAGAGTGTTTATTGGTTCTCAGTCTTTACACCAGGCGGCACATCACTCAGAGGAGAGGTCACGGCGCTCGCCACAGTCATGACACAGGTAGACAGGGACACTCAAAGTCAGGTGAAGGTCAAGCTGTTGTAGCTGTTCTTGGTAAACAGTGAATGATACCCGACAGGTGGCACAGAGTCACATTGGTTCAAAGAATAAACTAACACTTCCTCAGGTTGAACGCTTCGCTTGACTTAAATCAGGTTAGCGACTTAAAACAGTTAATACAGTGGAAGCTGTGCATGTGTAGAGAGTATGGTCAGTTTAAAGAAAACAATCTAGTAAAGCAGAGGAAAGTAAAGCATAGAGCTTTAAAGGGTGACTAATACTTGCAGTTTCTACTCCTAAACAAAACGAAATGGATCTAAAGTCAATGTTAGCTCAGTATCCAAGACTGAAACATTCCAAATTTAATTCCATGTGTTTCCATTATGTTGACCATACGCTGTACAGGAGTGAATAAAAACAACTAATAATGTAAACCCAGGTAACAGTGAGTGGAAACATCACAAAAAGTGCTTGTCATTATCATTAAACTCAAATTCACAGATGCCCACAAAGCACTTATTTGCTCTGGTATAAAACTCAGTTACATAGGTTGTTATTTCATTTATCATTGTCAATTAGCATCAGATAAAGCAAATGCAAAGAAAGGAAATGTGATTGCTGTCAGGATTGGTATCCATGCCAGCTACTTTGCTCCACAGTCCTTTCTGCAGATACTCACATTCTTCTCTTTGACCCCCTCTCAGCTGCATGCAGTCACTCGGTGCCGTAGCAGTGACAGATGCCTGAGGAGGCCTGCACACATCAGTTAGGAAACAGCCACCACCATTCATGGTTAAATACAGTTTAACCTTCTTTGTCCCTTTGGGCCAAACACCAGCCTGTCTCCACAGTTTGTGGCACTGTCCCTTTAAGCAGTCTCTCGCTCTGCAGCAGATCCCGTTCAGTTTCCACTTCCAGTCCTTTTCTTCACACGTCCAGAGCCAAACAAGCCGGCGTGGAATCATAGTGTGAGCCGTCAGTCACACGGATGATTGGGTAAGCTGGTCGCCCGCCGCCGCCCCACCGCTCAGCAGTGACAGGCGGCCTTCGTCTGGCTTTGATTACATTGCTTTTTAAAAAAATAGAGAAGTATGAACAGGCACCCAAATCCTCACACACGCATACTTGCAGAGACTGTCACATTACACATGCCTTTCTTTGGCTTCCTCATTCATTCTTCCACAGGTTCATCCACCATAACATCTCTTTTTTTTTATTTTTTACCTAAACTGATCCTATCCAACTACATAATGTCTGACCTAAACAAAAGTGGCTAATTTGAACTGCTAAACTGTACAACATATTATGCTCAAGGGCAGATTTACCACAATGGTGTGTCTCTAGGACGAGGGTATAAAGTAAGTTGAGATTTTGGATATGTCTAACAGTGCCTCCCATCATCTCCCATTAGCGACCTCAAAAAAGCTCTAATCTAGCACGGTACCTCAGTGGCGGGCTAAATATGGGCCTGTACACAAACAAATTTGCCACTAATAAAGTATAGTAGGAGGGGGTTGAGCTGTGTAAACATACAGGTGCATCTAAATAAATTACTATTTCACTGAAAACTTGGCTTATTTCAGTCATTCATTTTTGTATAATTCATATTATAAAGGTCTATTATAAACCGGGTGATTCATGCCAAGGTTTGCTTTCTCTTCATTTTAACAAATTTAGCTTATAGCTAATGGAAACAGATACTGACACCTTCTTCAGGTAGACACAAGGTCAATGGAAAAGAAGCTGGGTGTTCACAGGTTTACCTAAACATAATAATGGAAGGTTTGGTGGAAGGAAGAAATGTGTGGTAGGAAAAATATGCCCATTCAAGAGTTTGGGAGAGATTCAGAAGGCGAGCCTCCCCACTCTTCCTCCAGAGGAGGGTGAGCAAACTGGCCTCCATTGAGTATATATGGAGTATTGTTATCAAATCAACCTGGGCTTCCTGATCACCTCAGCAGAACCACACGCCGATCGTCTCCATGCAACGCTGCATTGATGCAATAAATAATGCAAAAGGGTCCCATGTACTGAGTGCATATGCTGTACAGTACATGGACATACTTTCAGTGGGGGCGCTATTCTTTGATAACAATTACTAATGTTCCAGAAACTGAGTTGTGTGTCTTCATTAGCTGTCAGCCAGAATCATAAAAATGACCAGAAACAAACACTTCAAATATAAAGCATTCAGTGTGAAATCTAACAATTTTACAATTTAAATTGAAATAAGTCAACTTTTCGACAATTTTCTAATCTACTGGGATGCACCAGTACAATGTAAACTATCGCCGGGTTATAAAATGAATTGCTGAATATCTGAATACCCCCACCACCCTGCCCCCTCCAGGCTCTGCTTATGTTTTCACATTAGGATTTCTGTGGCCCAGCGACTTGAACTAATGACGTTCAATGTCTCGTCAACCTGAAGGAAAAAGCAGTGAAGCTGACATCACTTGGCACTCGTTGCAACCTGCTAGACTTCTTTTTCTCCAACCAAGACGCCACTTCGTTGGGGGCCTAAAACTGAGCTGGGACCGGTAAAAGATCCTTTTTCAGAAAATTCACACATGAATAATAAACAATTCAATGTAAATGTTCCAAAAGTAGAAAAAGAAAAAACAGAGAAAAAAACCCCCAACATTCGCATGTAACAGACAAACCTACGTTGCTGTGCAATGTCAACTAAACGGTAATACTGTGAACCGCACCGCCCCCAAAAAGAAAATCCCAACAGAAACGAAAACAACAGAAACACAACACAGAAAAAAAAGCAAAAAGCAAAAAAAAAAAAAAAAAAACAGACTAAAAACAGACTCCGTATGGCTCCGGGTAGCCTCGAGTGTCTGCTCCAGAACAGAGGCTCCAACAACCAAACGGACCAAAGGGGAACACAGGAGATAAAAATCACGAGTCATTAGTTCTTGTTTCTTTCCCTCCTGGACTTTTCACAGCTTCAAGTCTTTAGTGTTTTGGATGAGCGAGTCCAGGAAACCCAGCTTTTCCTCTCACGTGAAAAAATTCTAATAATTCTAATACTAAATAAAAGAAAGAAAAAAAAAACAGGAAAACATCTGTCCGACCGCTAACACGCCTTAGCTTAGATTCTGGGTTTATCGTACCACTGTGGACCACAGACAAGATCTCTGAAAATCTAAAGAAGCGCCATCCGCCCTGATGCAGCTATACAAACATCTAGTAAATTCAGTAAATCACAGAAAAACAGGGTATGTTCTCCACTAAAAACTGTACACATTCACGAAATGAGTAAATGGTTTCTGCAGGAGCTGGAGCCCTTACGTTCACACCGATGTAATGAGAGAACGTTGCCCAAGTGTGTGTGGGAGGTCTAAATAATGCTTTCTTCAAGCCAACACAAGCGACTAAAACTGTTGAAATGGTTCTGGAGCCATCCAAAGCCAAGCATGTTCTGACTGTGTGCACAACCGAAATAGAGCTGGAAATCTGAGATCTGATCATGGAAGAAGATGTGATTAAAAGAAGCTCGCCCCTTCAGAGGAACGCTAAAGAAGCGGCAGATGTTCAGTCTGAGTGTGAAGGAAAGTGTGAGGGCTCCACTGAAGTGCTGAACAAAAGACACAGAGAGCAGCTGGGAGACGGGAGCAGTGGTGCAGGTCCTTGTTGAGTGGTCAGCACATCCAAAGCGGTCACTTCTCTCCACACAGACCCGCGCTCACACACACACAGACAAACTAGGAACTCTGGTTAAGGCAGTGGTGGCAGGTGAGGTTGCAGTGAGGTCGGGGTGAGAGTCGGAGAGTCGGTCTGTCGGGGCTCATGGCAGTGAAAGCTTCCACTTCCTCGTCCTCCCTGTTTCCGTTTCCTCATCCCTCTCTTCTCACTGTACGGTCACTCAAATGACATCAGATTGGCTGGTACCTGGAAGAAACGTGACATTTACAGAATGCAGGTCACATTCGGCCCTGGGTGTCTTTGTGACCCTGATGGTATGTGTGTGTGTGTGTGTGCTTACCTGTTGCCTATTGCTCTGACAGGCAGCACTAAGATGTTTGAACCAGAGCAAAGCGTTCATCCTGTTCCCTGCCTGGTACTTGTAGGTGTTACCTAGGCAACAGAGACAAAAAAAAAGAGCATGAGATGTAGGGAGCCTTGTTTCCACCAGTGCTCTCAGTGGTCTCCGAAGACCGCTGAAGTCCTGCTTGACTTTCAATGACCCAGTAAAACTGAAACAAAGACAACGGATAGTGGATTTGAAAAGCATGCATGATTTTCTCTCCCCAAAATAAAATCTAGCTTGACCAATTTTATGCAGAAAATGTTTCTGTCACCTAAAAAGTAAATAAAGAAGGGAAAAATCGGTTTCTTCGGGAAGGTGTGAAGGCGCGGATCAAAGAAGCGAACTCTTGTCCACCAAAAGAAGTGGGTCTCAATCGGCTTTAAGGGACCAAATCCAGTAAGCGGACTACGACATAGGGTATTGTGGGTAAAACATATCCATATCCAGAGGCAAAGCTGCAAAACTGTAACAAACATCAATGTAGTTAGAGACATATTTTTGGTGCATGAGTCTCACCATGCTCAGAGTCAGTCAGCAAGAAGACATCTGGATGTTCTGGATCATCAGCCATCATGGCCATGAGACCCACCACGCACACGCTCTTGCTGGATGTGGACTTGAACTGACAGGAGAACAAATAAAATCGGCACAATTAGCTTTTGCACAATGTCAGAAAATGCATCAAATGCAGCAGGAGATCAGAAGATTCTGCCACAAGGCTTCACAAGCTGACATCTGGCTTACATGCTCCACAAAATCACCACTTTGGATAAAAACAAAAGCGTTGCACAATTACCATTACTATTGGGGTTTTCATAAGCTGTAAGCCATTAATAATCAACATTATAACAAATAAAGGCTTGAAATGTCTCGCTTTGCATACAATGAGTCTATCTCATATATTAGTTTCACCGTTTAAGTTGAATTACTGAAATACATTCATTTTTGCACAATATTCAAATTTTTCGAGTTTCACCTGTATGTTTCTTTCTTGTATGTCCTTTTTTCCTGTACGTTTTCTCCTTCATATCCGTACTTCCCTAAAAGCCACTTATTAGCGTAGGAAGCCTAGAGGCTCAAACTGAAGAGGAAGAATTACTGACAAAAGCTTTGTGTGAAGCCACTTAGTCACAGCTCCAATTATTCACTGAGAGCTACCATCTGTGTGTCCCCCAGCTGCAGCAAACTGCGACCGTCCACTTCACACATGAACACAACAACCTCTGTATATCCTTTTCACTCAGTTATTTCCATCTCCCACTTCTCCTGAGTTTTACTGAGCCTCGCCTTCCTTCTAACTTCTGAGCAGCACGATCCTCTGCTCATAACACCTCGTTAAACGGCAGAAAAAGAAAGCTGTAGCTTTTTGCCTTTTTTCTTGCGGTTAATAAGCACAAGCACAGCGTTTTTCTCTGAGTCCATCAGGTACTTGAACTGTTTTAGAGGTGAGTAACTAACGGCTATCATGTGTTCATTCCTTATAAACCAAACGGATGTCTTGAAGCCGCTTGGAGCATTCCTCTCACGACTGCAGCTCATATGGAGAATCAGAGACTCTCCTATGTTCTGTTTGATGTACTCGTCTACCGAAAAAAGCCAAAATAACCCCGAGCAACGGACAGAAAAATGCCAGCAGTGACTGAAAGTTTCAATACGACTCACATGCTTCCTCTCTGTGGCCTTCAGGGACTTGGCAGGGTAGTAGAAGAGCTGAGTTCCACAAAGCGCGACCCAGTATTTGGTCCAAGATGCCACCTGGATGCATAAAAACAGATTAAGATAAATGCTGCTAACCAACACTGGACAAGTATTCTGAGGCAAAAGAGAAAATAAATACACACTAATTTAGAAAATATTGGAAATCTGAAAAAGAATAAAATGGGGACGACGCTAGAAAAGGAAACCAAAAATGATTACAGTTGGGAGGCCCAAAAAAAATGATTAAAAATAAAGATTTCTACAAAATTATTTCATATTTTTCTTCCAGCTGAGATACGTTTTAAATAGATAACACATACTAAAGTAGTTACTAAGGGCTCCCTTGTAGATTATTTCTGTTTTTGTCACAATTACAAAAGGGGCAAAAAAGTATTTGGCAGCCACCAATTGTGCAATTTGTCCCAATTAAAAAGATGAGAGGGGTCCGTAATTTTTTATGATCGGTACACTTCAACTGTGAGAGACAGAACGTCAAAGAAAAATCAAGAAAATCACAGTGTATGATTTTTGTAAGAATTTGTTCATATAGTAGTGCAGAAAATAAGTATTTCCCACCTACAAGCAAGCAAGAATTCTGGCCCTCACAGACCTGTTTCTTCTTCTTTAAGAAGCTCTTCTGTCCTCCAGTTTTCACCTGTAATAGTGGCACCTCTTTGAACACCTGTCCACACCTTCAAACAGAGCCTCCCAACTTCCACCAAGGCCAAGACCAGAGAGATGTCTGAGGACACCTGGGACAAGATTGTAGACCCAACTACATGAGGGGAACTGGTCAATGACCTGAAGAGCGCTGGGACCACAGTAACAAAGGTTACTATTAGTAAAACACTACATCGTCATGGATTAAAATCCTTCAGCGCTTGAACAGTCCCCCTGCTTAAGCCAGCACATGTCCAGGCCTGTCTAGAGTTTGCCAAAGACCATTTGGATGATCCAGAGGAGGATTGGGAGAATGTCATGTGGTCAGATGAGACCAAAATAGAACTCTATGGTACAAACGCCACTTGAGTTGCATCCCAAAAACGCCATACCCAGTGTGAAGCATGGGGGTGGAAACATTATGCTTTGGGGCTGCTTTTCTGCAAAGGGGGACGGGAAGAATGATCCGTATTAAGGAAAGGATGAATGGGGCCGTATATAGTGAGATTTTGGGGCAAAAACCTTTCATCATTGAGAGCACTGAAGATGAAACGTGGCTGTATCTTCCAGCATGACAATGATCGCAAACACCGCCCGAGCAACGAAGGAGTGGCTACATAAAAAGCATTTCAAGGTTCTGGAGTGGCCTAGCCAGTCTCCAGACCTCAATCCAATAGAAAATCTGTGGAGGGAGTTGAATTTTTTTAATTTCCCTCTGGGATAAATAAAGTATTTTTGAATTTAATTTAATTGCAGGTCTATGTTGCCTAGCGGCAGCCCCAGAACATCACAGCTCCAGAGAAGATCTGCATGGAAGAATGGATCAGAATACCAGCTACATTGTGTGCAAACCTGGTGAAGAACAGGAAACATTTAACCTCAGTCATTGCCAACCAAGATTACTTTAGTATTGAGATAAAGGTTTGTTATGGGCCAAATGCAAATAAATTCTTTAAAAACATTAAAAGGTGATTTCCTGGAATTTATTTTCATATTCCGTCTCTCACAGTTGAAGAGTAGCTATGATGAAAATTACAGACTTCTCTCAGCTTATTAAGTGGGAAAACTTCCACAACTGGTGGCTGCCAAGTACTTATTTGCCCCTGTGTAAATGTTTCAGACAAAACTAACATTAATATCAAACAAAGATAACTGGAGTAAATACAAAATGCAGTTTTCAGATGAGGATTTCATTTATTAAAGGGAGGAAAACATGCTATCCAAACCAACCTGGTCCTACATGAAGAAATTATTGCCACTAAACCTAATACCAGCCATTTAAATGTGAGTATGTGAAAATGTAACTTATGAAACTGGTTGTGCTCTTCTAAAAAGTCTTTAACATCATTATGGAGTAGTTTTGGCACACTCTTCTTAGCAGAACTGTTATACTTCAGCCAAATTAAAAGATTTTCCAGCATGAAAAGCCTGCTTAGGTTAAGGCAGTGGTTCCCAACCTTTTCTCCTTGAGGACCCCCAACCCCACATACAGACATTAAAAGTAACTACAAACTTTTATTTTCAAAACAATAAACAGAAATTGTATGTTTTTGTTCTTCTTGTTGTTGTTCTACACTGTAGGGTTATATAAAGAATTTTCAATTTTATAAATGTAATATTTAAAAGTATAATTTTGGTAACCTCAGCACAGACACAATTGTGAGGACCCCTACGATCTCTAGGGACCCCAGGTTGGGAACCACTGGGTTAAGGATACACCATAACAAGTACAGACTTTGACTAAGCTTCTCAAAAACCTACCTGTTTGGATCAATGTTCTGCAGTTTAACCCAAGGACATCTGTGATTAAAGTCACAAACCGATAGATATACTTTCTTCTTGCAGATTTTCCGCAAGAGACAAAAATTAATGGCTCCATTGATTACCACTTATCTAGATCCTGAAGGAGGCCTGAAATCATCACACTACTAACACCAGGTTTTACGGTCAGAATGGGGTACTTTTTTGAGTTGCTGTTATTTATGGTCAGATGGCTTTTGAACACTCTCATGGATGCCATTTTTACCCAGTCTATCTTTCTTATTGTTGAATCTTCAACACTGACCTTAAATGAGTTTATGACTTGCACTTTGTTTTTGTTTTATGCAGTTTTACCTCGCTTTGTTAGTTTCTTTGTTATTTATTGCTGTAAAGTGTCCTTGTGTTTCTTGAAAGGCGGTCATAAATAAAATGTATCATTAATAACTGAGGCAAGTGAGGTCTGTAGGGCTTGAGATGTTCTTGGTTCTTTTGTGACCTCCTGAATGAGTTGTCGATGCCCTCTTTGAGTAATTTTGGTTGGCATGCCAAAATTACTGTTTTCCTTCCATTCTTAATTTTCCTTAAATCTGTTAATGATGTGCTGCTTTTTAGATATTTTATCCTACTTCATGTTGTCAGACAGGACCTGTTCATATGAATTTTCTTTTTCTTCAGTCTGCCAGTAATCAGGCCTGGATGTGTCAAGCGGAACTGGAGCAAAAACTGATCAATCAATCAATTGTTACTTCATGATTCAACAAAGAGGGCTTCTATATTTTCCAATAAGGCCAAGTTGATTTTGATAGATTGTTCTCTTCATAGATAGTCATAATTTGATGTTTTTTGTATTTACTCAAGTTATCTTTGTCTTATATCAAAATCTGTTTGTTAATCTGAAACATTTAAGTGCAACAAAGATGCAAAAACAGAGCAGGGAGCAGATGTGTTCAGCAGGTTACAGTCTCTCTGAGGCCCAGCACCGGTTCTACAGATCCAGCTTTTACCAGCCAGGTGCTTCTGTATCAAATGTATGTATAACAAGCACATGAATGCACACAGGCTGATTGTTAGATATTCTCACAGTTGGCTTCTTGCCCTCTTTGAGCACTGTCTTCCGTCTCAGCACCCCTTGGACAGTGACTGCTCCAGGGTAAAGATGAACAGCAAGTTCCTCTGACTCAGCCGAGCTGCAACGGGACAGAGACAGACATCACAGGCCATATAAACAAACAAAGTCCCATGCATTAACATGCAGGACAATGTACCAGAATAAATCAGAGAAAGAATAAAAAGAAAAGCAGAAGCAATCTGCACAGTTCACTCTATCCAGTCTTTATAGAACTGTAATGTTTTTATGAAACATTTTTTCTGCCTTGCTTTGACAGAACTGAATTTCACAGACATAAATCTTAAGGCTTGCTGTCTGCAGAGAGAGCAGCAGACGTGGGTAAGGTGATGTGCAGATTGTGTCTGTCTGGAGGATCAGAGCAGGAAACTCAGTGAAGAAGCCTGATAAAGAGAACCACGTCCAGAACCCTGATGTTAAATATACACCCTACAAGAGAAACATATGGAAGCAGAAAGCAGCCGTCACCACAGCAAATATCATCTTATAACGAGATAACGACTCTTGCTATCATGTCAGATTGACAGATTTTGAGCACACAAGATGAAATAGACTGTGAAATGTGTCTTCAATTCAGTTTAATTCATTAATATCTGAGTTCTAGACGAGTTAATCCTCTCCACAGCTTTCAAAGGTTCCTACACCTTTAAAAATACCACACCTGCCAGGGTTCTCAGTCCATTATTACTCATTTTAAAACCGAATAGTAAAGCTCCCCATGAATTTTTGACAGATGCATTTACAGCAGACAAGCTTTAAATATTGAGCCAAAAACTATATAGGAAGGAAGGACATAAAGAAAGACAGAAAGGAAAACATGGCATTTAGACAATGACATAGGGACTTAAGTGTTAAAACATCCGCATTTCTCCATATTTATTTTGTTCAAACGTGGAAAATACTTAAATTCCAGACTTTCCATATTTTAGCAGACCACATAGGAAACCAGGCTTTCTGTGGCTACACATGCAGACAGCTGTGACTGTGCATTTAGGGACTAAAAACATTGGGATTATGGATTATTTTGAAACATTATCAGTGAACAGACTGGTGTTGTGGTCAAATTACTTAATTTAATTCATGCATATTTTTAAATCTTTAACATGCGCTTTAAGCACAACTGTATCTCTGTATATGGGGCTAGTTGGTAGCCCTTCTAGAGGATTCATAGCGATAGATGCTATATAGGTCGGTATTGATGAATTGGAGATTTCTGTCAGAGATTATGGGATTCCATACGTGGAATCAGAAGGCCTGCCACATTTTCTGTTGCATCACCCAGAAACACAGGAACAAAGTAAAGCCTCCATGCTCATCTGTGCATTTGTTATTTCATGGTTGGAGAACTGTAGTTCCTTATCTATTTTGTCGAAGGAGCCTTGTGCAAGGCCTCCTCCGTTGAACCTAAAATATTGTAATGGACATTAAGTTTTAGCCCCTCTCTGCTGGTTCTGGTATGCATTTTAAATTTATTATCTCCTTACAACATGAAAAATCTGAGATAATAATGGCTTTTATTTTCAATTGATAATGAGATCTCAAGAAAAGCACATGAAAAATAACAGCAGGGACGGCCGGTCTCTGCTTCTGTAGAACCTGATTCTAGAAGCCGTTTGTCTCTCCTTCAGCAATCAGGATCTACTTTGTGTCCATTAATATGTGGAGCGCAGCATGTCTGCAGGGATTTATTATGACAACTGGCAGGAAAATACTTTGGAATTGCATTAACAGCTAAAGTTTACAGTTTAAACGATGCCCCACCCCCAAATGGTCCAATTTAATTTATTACCAGATAATATATATATAAATCCTTCAACATAGGAGTGGGCAATATAACAGAAATATTAATATCATTTTACAGCAAATTCACAATCATTTTCACAAACTCTTCCAACAAAAAGACAAGAAAAACATTTAACAGAGCTTTCAGGTTGAAGAACATTTTTCCAATTTCGCAAACTTAATACTCATTTGTAAGTCTCTTTGGATAAAAGCGTCTGCTAAATGACGGAATGTAAACTGAAACAGGACAATCAGCTTCAGTCTGTTAAGTCAAACTCAAAGCCTGCAGTCATCAAAAAGGTGAACACCACTTAGGCAAAGCTCACTAACTGTTTAAACCTAGTTTATGAAGCTAATGCAGAAAGCTGCATTTGCATGAGATCCTTAATCTGCAAGACGCAGGAGTCTGCCTCACTTAGGGTCCCACAGTGCAGTGAAAAAGTATTTACCCCCTTACAGATTTCTTTTGTTTTGCTTTTTTATCAATTGTAAATGTTTCCGATTAAATAAATGTTAATACACACAAAAAGCTGTCCAAATCAACCTGGTCCAAAATAAAGAAGGAATTGCCACTAAAGCCAATATTAGCTATTAAATGTGATGACTACCCATGAGTAAACATGGTTGTGGAGGAGTTATTGCCCAGTTTTAATTCCGACACATAACAGGGTTTAGGCATAAACAGTTTGTTTTAGAGATTAAAGTGAAACTGATGTCCAGACGTTCCCCTTCTGGATTTCCAGGTAGACAGCAGAATTCATGGTTTCATCAATTACAGAAATCACAATACCCCCACCATGTTTCTTTTTGACAAGATACGGGCCATTGGGTTCAGCAGTGATTCTGGCCTTTAAACTCGCGCATCGACCATTTCTACCAGACTCGTTCTTATTGTTGAACCATAAATACTGACATTAACTGAGACAAGCGGAGGCTACAGAGCTTCAAATGTTGTTCTGGGTTATTTGTGGTCTGGAAGAATCTTGGATGGCCTCCTAGAGCAAATTTGGTTGCTTGGCCAGTGCTGGGAAGGTTCAAAACTGTTTCATGTTTTCTATATTTGAAGATAATGTGTCTCTGAAGTCCCAAACCTTAACTGATAGATATTCTTTGCATTTGTTCTTTGATAAATTTAGATCAATACACGATGTGCTGCTCTCTTAGCGTATTTCATGCTGTCAGAAATTTTTTTTTTTTTTTTTTTAGAGGACTGGCAGTATTTAGACGATCTGATAACTTATTTTTTCACCTAAAGCTTGTTTCCCACTGTGCGTTTTTCCGCCGTCGTAGACAAATCTTTTGCCTTGAATAGAGTAGTGACGAAAAAAGGTGCACGTGAGTCGCTGGTCTGTGGCCCCGGGCCCCGACGACTCTCAAGGTCAAACCCAGCCTCCGAAAGTCTTCAAGAGGAGTCAGAAAATCTACAACTCAGTCGACCAATGAAAACACCCAGGGGGTGAGCAAGAAAACTAGTGACGAGAGTACAATGCGACAGTAGTGGTATCAACATTGGCAACAATGGAGACAACACACAAAAACATGTGGAGCAACAAAGACAAATTCTTTGATATGACAGTTTGTCATTGCCATCTGGGGTATCTTTTAGTGATGTACGTTTCTAGGGGACATATGCTTGTGATGACGATGTGTCCTGTCAGAGCGAGACGTCGAGCGGTTTGACTCACTGAAATCCAAAGTCCTACAGTGTGCCACCTCTCTAGAGCTCCCACAGTGTGACATTAGGAAGTATTTTGCGACGGCCAAAAGGAGCACAGCGTGGACCCGGCTTTAGACATGACACCATAATTTTAAAACTGCTTTTTGTATTTAATCAGGTTATCATTGACATTAAAATTAGTATGATGACATGAGACATTTACACATGACAAAAAAGCAAAATCAGAAGAAATCTGTAGAGGGGGAAATACTTTTTTTTCTTCACAGGACTGATTTTAATCTGTTGCATTTTTTTCCATTGAAACACGAAGCTAAAGCAAACAACAGACTCTCTTTTACCGTAACCATCATTGTAAAGGGAGAAAACCCACAGATTTAATCAAAACTACAAATTGTATGATTTTATAGATTTTACAGTGGATTCTATTTCATTTTTCGACCTCTATGTCACCTGCTGTAACTAGGCCACATAGCACGATCGTTCTGCTCTGGTAGATCAAATATTGAATGATATCATATCGCACACTCCTACTTTAAGCTGCAGCTCTAGTTATCCTTTTTGTTCATCCACTTTAGCCCCCACCATGTGTGCGAGTGACAGACATGCAGGAAATTGAAGAAAGCTGTAGTTAGAATACAGAACCACTGCAGCAAAAGACAGGAACCTGCAACCCCATCGAGAGCCTCTTCTCTGCGTCTCACCAACACCCGCACTATTTCCAAATCCCCAACACTACACAGGCCAAGCGCCAGCACGCAGTGGCCTGGCAGTGAATGAAGCGTGCAGGAAACAAAAAGGCTCAGAGAGATTTTGGAAGTTGGTTCTGGTTGAGGTGGGTGTACCTGCTGGGCCTCAGGACTCCTCTGTACGGGATGCGGGCCACACGGGTCACTGGGCCCAGAGAGTGATAGAACCGAGTCCTGTTCAGAAATTGGATGAGATAGGACAGGATAGGATACGGGGCACGGGACACTGTTAAGCTGTGTGGTTTATTTAGCTAATTCTCCTGTTCAAACGGCACAGGTTAGCTATGAATGAGGAGCACTCAGTTGGTTAGAGGATTTAATAATGGATGTGAGGTACTTTAAAAAAAAAGAAAAAAAGAAAAAAGAAGCAAAACAGAACAATGGTGTTTTGAAAAAGAGGTTAGGATGATCTTCAGGCTAGTAGACTTATTTCAGATCATGTTAGTGTGGCTCCTTACACTTCACACACTGGGGCATTAGTAAAAAGATTTATCCAAGCACATAAATGCATCTTAGGCTGCTGGAGAAGCAGTGGTGTCTGCATATAATTGCTCATTTTTGAGAGCAGCAGGGGGATGAGGCAAGATGGCCTGAAAGCAACGCTGCGCATGGTGATTTAAAATTTTTATTGCAGTTTATTTGCAGAGGCTTAACAAAAGAAACAAACAAACAAAAAAAAACAAGTGATCACAGCGATGAAAGTGTTTATGATTTGCTTTTTGCATGATAACCTGATGGGAAAAGCACTGCAGAAATGGATGCATTACCTCTCAAAAGCTGGCCAAGACATCTCTTCACTGAGCTCGGAGCCCTCACTGCTCCCTGTACCGGGGACAGAAACCATAAGGTGAATGTCACCGTGATACAATCTGGGTATCGTTTCGTTTTTAACATTACAGGCTTTAGTCTCACCGAGAGAAATGCCACTGGACAGAGTTGAGCTCTCTGCCTGTCCCCTGGTGGGACTGTGGCTCTCCAACACACTGTCATCCAGCAGATGACGGGAGCCAGCGTTGGGAAATGTGGCACTTTTAAACTCTACTGTGTTCATCTTATGGATAAAACTGGGGAGACACAACACAGCAGAGGGAGGGGTATAAAGGGAGCTGCCAGCATTGGTGTAGGATAGAAAACCTTCGCTTCTTGCCTCCTAGCTAACTTAAATGCCATGAATGGAAAAAAGTAATGAATGAATAACATAAATACATGGATGAATAAATGAATGAAAAAATGGATGAATGGCAACAAAAATCAGACTGACTTGTAGCCCAGACTGTGACACTTCCTGTGTCCGTAGGGCAGCAGATTCCTGGGGGATGGAGGAGTGGCCGGGACGTCAGCTGCTATTGAACCCTTGCGGCCACAGAGGGGAGAGGATGATGCTTCCTGGCCTTAAAAGTAAAAAAAAAAGAAGAGAAAATTACAAATGTAGAAGAGAGATGTAACAGGAAGAACTTCTCACCGCTGATCTTAAACTCTGACTTACCAACAAGATCCTCTTTGGAGGCGTTGGCTCGAGGGGTGCTGGTGCCTGGCTCGATCTTCTGTGACAACCTGGGTAAAAACAGTGAAATAAGTTGCTTCCTTTGAATTGAATAAGGCAATGAATATTGATTGTCATAATAAAGAGTCAGAATTTTTTCTGACTCTTTATTAAGATAAGAACAATGAATAATTTTGGCGGCTCAATGGCAGAAAGTTGCTTCAATTAAATCAGCATAACGAGGGAAACGGTTGCAGCTATATATGCTTCTCTCCTCCGAAGCCTCGATCAGAGAAAAGCAACCCCACATCCTCATACTGCCACCACCATGTCTGGGATGGTGTTTTTCAGGGTGATTCGCAGTGACATCTTAAACATGGCTATCACCTAGCTTTGTCAATGACTCTCATATGCAGTGCTGTGCAAAACTTTTAGGCAGGTGTGAAAAAAATGCAGTAAACAAAGAATGCTTTCAAAAATGGAGGTGTTAATCATTTATTTTCATCTATCAAAAAGCTGTGAATCTACAAAAGAGAAATTCAAATCAAATCAATATTTGGTGTGACCACCCTTTGCCTTCAAAAAAGCATAAATTCTTCTAGGTACACTTGGACACAGTTTTTGAAGAAACTTGGCAGGTAGGTTGTTCCAAACGTCTTGGAGAACTAACCACAGATCTTCTGTGGATGTAGGTTTCCTCACATCCTTTTGTCTCTTCATGTAATCCCAGACACACTCGATGATGTTGAGATCAGGGCTTTGTGGGGACCATACCATCACTTCCAGGACGTCTTGTTCTTCTCTACGCTGAAGATAGTTTTTAATGACTTTGGCTGTTTGTTTAGGGTCGTTGTCCTGCTGCAGAATAAATTTGGGGCAAATCATATGCCTCCCTGATGAAACTGCATGAAGAATAAGTCTGCCTGTATTTCTCAGAATTGAGAACACTATTATTCCAAACCAGATTTCCAACTCCATTTGCAGAAATGCAGCTCCAAACATTCAAGGAACCTCCACCATGCTTCACTGTTTCCTGCAGATACTCATTATTATACTGCTCTCCAGCCCTTTGACGAACAAACTGCCTTCTGCTACAGCCAAATATTTAACATTTTGATTCATCAGTCCAGAGCACCTGCTGCCATTGTTCTGGACCCCAGTTCCTAGGTTTTCCTGCATACTTGAGTAGCTCAGCCTTTTTTCCACGTCGGAGGTATGGCTTTTTGGCTTAAAACTCTTCCATGAAGGCCACTTCTGGCTAGACTTCTCCAGAAGGCAGATGGGTGTTCCTGGGTCCCACTGGTTTCTGCCAATTCTGAGCTGATGGCACTGGTGGACATTTTCCGATTTTGAAGGATAATAAGCTTGATGCGTTTTTAATCTGCTGCACTAAGTTTCCTTGGCCGACCACTGCGTCTACGATCCTCAACGTTGCCTGTTTCTTTGTG
Source organism: Valencia hispanica (assembly GCA_963556495.2). NCBI lineage: Eukaryota > Metazoa > Chordata > Actinopteri > Cyprinodontiformes > Valenciidae > Valencia > Valencia hispanica. The sequence goes on from OY747705.1 coordinate 17,516,974, forward strand.
CTTCTTCAAAAGAGCTTGGACATCATATCTTGAAACCCCAGTCTGGTTTAAAATCTTTGAATGGGAGAGGCCTTGCTGATGCAGTATAACTACCTTGTGTCTTGTTGCTGTGCTCAATCTTGCCATGACATGAAACTATCTTCCACAACCTCACCTTGGTAGCAGAGTTTGGGTGTTTCTGTTTCAGTTAATAACTGTTTCAACCTACGTGTGACATTGATGATCATTAGCACATGTTTGGTATATTTGGTTTATCATACACCTGATTATAATCCTACAAAATCCCTGACTTTGTGCAAGTGTACCTATAAGAATTTATACTGGTTTGAAGACAAAAGGTAGTAATGCCAAATATTGATTTGATTTAGCTTTTTTGCTTGTTTGCTCACTTTGCATTTTGCAAATTGATAAAAATAAACAATCATAATTTATATTTCTGAAAGCATTCTTTGTTTACAGCATTTTTTCCACACCTGCCTAAAACTTTTGCACAGTACTGTACAACCCAAGTGAAGTACGTTTCAGTTATTATGGGTAAGAACTTTTTTTTGCAAAGCCCTGTAAACTGATTCTACATGAATGGTTGCATGAAATCTCATAAATATAAAAAAATATGGTACATTGGATTATACTTACGCGGCAGAAACAACAAATATTATCCGTACATCATGACTTTACCTTTCATTTTTCCATACGTCATCCTCCACAGTCACTAACTCTTGGCAAAAGTGTGCTTTGCTTAAAATACAACTTGTTGTTATGGAGACTGAGATCTCCTTATTAGGGAAACTTGGCCAATTCAATTATTTTGCAAACCTTTCCTTACTATGCCGGTTCGCAAATGTTAATTTGGGTCTTTGAGTTAGGCTCTTTGTTAAATCACAGTCAAGTTATTTTAAACTTTTAAATGCTTGGGTTGACTGTAATTGTGTACATTTAAGTGAGTGGTTCATTTCTTGCAGCCATTTTCCCCCCCATTAAGATTTAAGGCTGTTTCAAAAGAAAATGCCACCATCAATACCGGCAACAATAAGCCTTTTGGTCATTCATAAGTAGTCAGCCTGTGGCGGCAATGTGCCGCACTCAGGTGTTTTTGACAAAAGATTACGCAATGGTGGGATAATGGTGTGTGTTTTTTTGTGAGCCGCTTCAAAAAGGTGGCTGTCCTTCACAGTCCCCATGAACTGTCTCACTCCAGTTAGCCATTTCAGCTGATACAGCAATACGGCAATATTACTATCAAGCATGCCAACACAAATGCCTCAATATTCGCGCCATGCCACCACAGCGCATTTAAAAGACACACCATGACGGCAATATTACCCTAATATGCCGCCAAGGTGTGTCTTTTCAAAACGCCTTTACATACATGATTGACATTTACTTTTGTTTATCCTATGTTCAACACCTGTGTATTACATTATAACACCTCAGTGAAACAGGATGATCAAGGAAAGTGTTCTAGAAATTCTGATCTAAAAAAGGCTGCAGTTACATTTACTTGATACGAATTGTAAGTGGGCCCATAATTGTGGCTCTGGTGATTTTGTTTAAAGATAATTTTTTTTACCCAACATAAAAAAAAAATCTCAAAGGAAGAAAAAAAAAGGTACTCACAGAAAATAACAGTATTTTTCAAGTAGCAATTATGATAAAGACAACGGCTGAACTTTTCAACACATTCACTGAAGCATTAAACGGAAAACAACAACAAAAAACAACTAATTTGTTTCTTACTTGTAATTTTCATCCTCCACAAACTTCTGAAGCTCCTCGATATACCTGACAGAGTTCAAATACTTCTGGATGTGAGGCAACACTGGGATATCTGAGAGAGAAGACACATTCATGCTGAAACACATGAGCGAGTGAATTCAATATACAACAAGATTCTGGTCTCAAGAGCTGGAACAGGAATTACACATTTTCACTTTGCGCTCTTCAGGAAAAATTGGCCACGCATAGTGATGCTAGGCAGCCACTGCATCTTATTCACTCAATGTTTTAACAATTATGTGTACTAATTAGAAAGTGAAGAAAATGCAAAGTGTTGCTTAAAATAAGCATGGACAGCAGAACTTGAATGAAGCAAAAGAAAAGATGTGGCTTGCATGTGTTAAATGAAAAATAAACGTAATATGTATAAATATTTTTTTATTTGTCTTTTAAATTCAAAATACTGATTTAAAAGAATGACTTGTTTCTGTCTTTTCTTTATTTCTCCGATAGAAATGGTTCAAAAGTTGTAAAATGCCAATTTTTGTTTCTATACTGACTCTGAACACACAAAGGTATTTACCCTCTGGGATTTAGTGGAAAGAAAAACTGGCTGAAATATGCAGAGGTAACGGCACATTCTTCCCTCTTAGGGAATAGGAAATTTAGAGATGAGGCTATGATTCTTTTTTTACCGCCTCTTTATTTCCTCTACTTGTGAACAGACATGATCGGGACCGTTGTGAAACAGAAATATGGCATGATCTATTTAGTCAAAAGGCTTGAGGAAATCATTTACTATTTTATGTATGAATCAGGATAACCTTATTCTGGATTTTATTCCAAGTGTTTTCAATCAACTTTGATCATTAAGAAAATAAATAATTGTAATAAAATAAATAAATACGTGACATATAACCAGTGATGCATGATGTCCACTCTAATGGACCAAAAAATGATTTTAATTTCCTCTTGTTGGAAACACAGTCATGTTTACTGGACCAAAACACAGACCTCCTGAAGGTAGGAGTGCTAAATCACACATTGCACAAGTTTCAACAGGAAGAGGAGGAGTCATGAAAGGCCAAACTCAAAACACACCAGCTGCCAATCTGAACTTTTGTCTCTTTTGCCTGTAAGCCCAAGACGGACTCACATCGGGAGAGAACCGCAAGCAATCCGTCCTTCACAGGCGAGAGAGGAATCGAGTTTCTGTAAGAAACTCATTGGATCCGAAAGACTTTTACTGTCTGCCGATTGATCAGGTAAACTGTATTCGACTGCTAACTGGTACCTGACCAGCTATAACAGCTGGTTTCTCTGCTTTATCGCCGGTCTTTTCAGACAACGGAGCCACCCCCTGAACAATGTTTTCAAAGGTTTCTTAGTGATATAAACAGTCGTAAATCATCCGAGATGAGTAATTCCTTCCGAACTGAGTTTTTTTTCTTTATTCGCTGATGCTAAGCTAAAACAGCTCTAGGCTCTAAGCAGCACTACATAAATTAACTGGGCACGCACGATCTGATTAGTGTGCCTGCTCTTACAGACCGCCAGCGTTTCATAAACAATAGCAATTGCTACCTACAGTTTTCAAAATAAATTTCGGCTTTAAAATATATAGTTTAAACACCGAAAACTTATTGTATAAGTCGTTTTGAAACAGCCTTCTTAGTATGTCAAAACACTAAATTAATCACTGTGGTGACCAATCCACAAAACAAAATCAATTCTCCAAAAGGTTATTGATTTCTAATTCATCAAATGATTTAATAAAGCATTACTTCCTCCAAAGAATGTTTTTGGTCTTCACGCATGCTTTCCATTGTGAATTGGGTGTTTGAACACAAACCAAAAAGGTACTAATTAGTCTTAAACTAATCACAATTAGTTTAAGACTAACTAAGCTTCACTCCCCAAACTTTTCAATACAAGCCTTGGTCTTTAAGCATACATATTCATACTGAACTGTCACATCACGATCAATTTATTGTTTATTGTTTCTACTTCTTTGCTGATTTGTCCATTTACTGTTTTACTTTTGGTAGTAAGTTTTAATATTCATTCTTATTTTACTTAGCAGTTTAGTTGTGTGTTACTAGCTTAGTGAGTTTGTTGATTAAAGTATTTTGACTCTGAAAGTTGAATCCTTTTTTAATAAACTCTTGTACTTTTGGAAAGTTGTTTATTATTCCACATACATGTGTAGTAACTTGCTGTTCAAATTACGCCAAGAAACTTATTCCTTCATCTATTGTTTAAATATCTCAGCCTTATCAGGCAGGTAATCATAAACATTAAGGGAAACTGAACTATTTGGCTATTAGTAAGTTTCCTGGATCCCAGGTGGTGCCCCAAACGTGCTAATTTTCACATAACCTCATAACTGATTGATATAAGTAGTTATTCATAATTATTCATAGCCAAAACCTACCTATCTGAGTCACAACACTCTAAACATCAAATCAATATTAAAATGCAATCATTAGTTGTTAATTGATATCAAAGTGCGTTTTCTTCTGTAGACTTGTGTTACAAAACACTGGCAAGATATTTCCCAAACGATCTGCATTTCAGGCTGAGTGCTAGCTATTCTGCCATAAGGAATCCCCTGAACTACACTGGTTTCCCAGTAGGTGGCAGTGTATGGAGTGGGATTCTTAATGTCTAATTAAGTAGCTTATGGGTGCTTTCACACCCGTTAGTCTGCTGGACTCGGTCCAATTGGGGACCAATTTTGCACCATTGTTGCAACTTTGAGCTGGTGTGGTTAGTGTTTAGATTGCATTTTTGACAAACGAACTAAACCTTTTACATGTTATATAACCCCCTTGCGTGTGGTGGTGCTGTAGCAAGAATTGCCGAAAGAAAGTCCAAGAAAAAGACAAACAGGAAACGGATGCATGAGGTCAGTCATTCACTATTGGTCCAGCAGCAGACGTGGTAAAACTCCCAGAAAAAAAACAACAGACTTAGCTCTGCATACACAGATGAATTGCGCTTGTCTTCTTGTGGTGGTGGTTTGTAATTAGGGGTGTCAAATTATCGCGTTAATTGCGATCAGTTAATTACAGCAAAATTTAGAACGCTATGTTTTTTAGTCGCGTTAATCTAATTTTTAATCTTTACTTTTACAGTTTCTGCATGCGAGTTCCCTTTAAATAAAACCCGTTTTATGCACTGGGCTTCTTGTGCTTGAGTTGTTCGGGGTTAAGCACTCCCTAAAGTAGACATCGGTTGGCTGTAAACTCATCAGAAGATGACTGGCTTCCATGGTGGTGGGGAGGGCGAGGTGAGGTGGCCAACAGTGTTGCCAACTTTGCTATATTTGGCATGTTTCTTAGACCCCTCTAGCGATTCTTTCTAAAGAAAAAAAAAAACTAGCAGCAAATCTAGCAAATTTTTATGGGGTTATTGGAAACTTTTGGGTGAAGCATGCAACGCTGTTACTCTTCTCACCGAGCAGCGAGGCGCTCTCCCGTCTCAGAGCTCCCAGCAGGCCACTATGAAGCACCGCACACTGCAGCTCCACCCGGCCGCCCAGGTCCACCGGTATGGCAAGCCATTGGTATCAAAAATAATGCGCATTTTAAGTGTTGTTTTAACCCGTAATTCAGACAAGATATTTATCCCACTGAGTCCAGAACGCTAATGGATCAAGCATGCTCGAAGGAGAAGGTTGCAGGCGCCACTTGGGACTAGTCACAAAAACAGCAGAATGTAAATGGCTGGGACTGCATCTGTTCAAGTCTGTTTAATACAATAAATGACTTCATAAAGCCAGTTTTTTAAATTACATGTATCAAACTTTTGTTCTACCACAATAATGCAATGAATTTAAAAGAAAATACCTCAAGATGAGGGCTTTTCTCAGCAATTAGGTGAGATAAAAAAAAGAGATTAATTAGATTAATTAATTACAGACCATAATTAATCTCAAAGTTTTTTTTTAATCTCATGACAGCACTATTTTTAATATATTATATTTACATGGTTCATCAACCAAATCTTTATGAAGCACTGGACTTCCACCCGACTCCACGTTTGTTCATTGTTGGCGCTAATGCTAACAAGTTACAACACAGAAACGGTGCCTCCCACAGTGTAAAGCGCAGTGCGCTACGGATGACTACAGAGAACAAAAAGGGCTTTTATCAGGAAGTTGGACCAAACCGAGGCTGGTTCGCATTCACACCTAAAGTGAACCGCATCAGAGTCCGTCTGGAAGCGGACCGAGACCACCTCAAAATGTGGGTCTCGGTCCAGTTCGCAAACGAACCGTACTTAAGTTCATTTTAATCGAACCAAATGCTGCAGGTGTGAAAGCACCCTAAGACAGGTAAACCCAATTGGGTTTGCAAAGGGATTGGACATTTATGGTAAACCTTACATGGAAAGTTAAGTTGGGGAATTTAGGAAGAATCCCAACTTGAAAATGTTCCAATAGAGTTCTGGAAATTTATGGGAATTTAATTTAAACACAATGGATCATATTAAAACAAATATTTTTGTTTTGTCCTAGGAAGAGATATTTGTAAGTAGAACATTAACACCATACATCAAAAATATGAATCTAAAAAAAAATGAAATAAACAGAAGAAAAAACCGAAAAATCTAATTTACTTTTTTTAGTTAATGAATTTAGTTCATGAACTTAAATGTGTGGCTATAAAATGCTTCTTGCATGTAGGGTGCGTGGCCTCAATACCTCTGCAGTAAGCTGTGTGATACGTACATCTGATTGAGGAATAGCATCTATATGTAAGTGTAAATACAATAAATCTTATTTTTTACTCAAGATTATCCTGTAAAATAGATTTTTCAAAACTATATTTTAAAATCCTTGTAATTGGCCTAATTGAAACTTTTCAAATTCTAGATTTATCGCCATCTATTTCCAAAAATTCTTTTTGAAATCCTGTTAATTCCCTTCGATAGTTTAAAACTTTGAGCATTCCTAAAATGTTGCTACCTTATCTACAATCAACACATACATGCATAAAAGAAAAGGACTTTTGGACAGCTATGACTGCAATGGTTGAACATGGACCTGCTCGTCTTTTCCACAACACTAAAGCTTTGTTGTTCCATGAGCTTGTAAGAGAGTCTCACCGTAGGTGCAAGATCTCTGCAGGTCCGATATGATTCGGAGGATGTTGTTCATCAGGTTGGATCTCTGCTCGTTCTCCAATATGCTGCCTGTGGAGGGGTAGGCCGAGTCTATGTATGTCAGGTCAGACAGGTACATCCCTGAAAGAAAGTAGTGCACAAAGGAGGATGTGTTTTATTAGGAGAACAGCAGAGGACTGATCATTGGTGAAAAAGCGTGTAGTGCTGGATAATACAACAGAGCAAAATATATTTTGCTTTATTCATTCAAGTGTTATGCAGCTGGGTTTGGTGTGAATCCAGCAGGCATGTTCAGACTATTTGTTTGATTTTACACGTGTTACATGACCACAAATAAGATGGCCTTTTTGAACAGGCTTTGCTCCAGTATAAGCAGATTTTTTTCCCCCCTCTGATCTACCTTACCTGGACAAAATCGCCACACCACTCTGGGAGGTTCATGAAGGATGAACACATTTCAGAAGCAGCCTGATGGTATTACTACTCTTTTGTCTTGCTCAATGGTGTTTTCACACGCCAGGGTAGAAATTGAACGCAGATGTTTTAAGTTGATCACTTAACAGATAAGAAAACCTTCAGCTGTTTATCCTCCTGGAGAACAAAATCATTCTCAGATACTTGTAATTAACTAATGGCAAAAGTCCAGGACCAGAAACCGAAACAAAGAAGTGTATAATTGTTAAGTGGAGGAGAAAAGCACACAATCTTCTCCTGCTTTGTTTATAAAAATCAGAAAAATGTGGCGGGCTTTTCTATTCAAACCTCCTTTAATCTGACAACCCTGAATAAACTCTAGCCACCCTGTGAGCAATTTCATAGCAGCATGAATTCAACGGTTCTGTTAAGGTTTGTTCTGAGGTTTCAATCTTAGTGAGCAAACAGTGACATTAGGACCAAGGAACAAAGTTGTGCAGGTTTAAAGCAGGGTTAGGCTACAAAATTTAATAATTGTGATGTGAAACGTGCCAAATTGATAGTGATACATATTTAAATGACAGGAGCATTAAAGTCTGGAATGCCTCTAAAATGTCCGGGGGGCACACCAGACTTTTATGTTCCTGTCAATTATTATAAAACATAATATATTTTTTTTGCTTATGAATCGCTATCAATTTGGCACGTTTCACAACACAATTAACTGATTAAATATGAATTAGCACAGCTCTAGGGGACAGGTAATTCATTTCTGCAGTCTACAAATCTGACATTTATGGAAGAGTTGCAAGAAGAATGTCATTGCTCCAGGACAGTCATGAGGAGTCCTGTGTCAAATTAGCAACAACTCATTAGGAGTTGTTGAAGAACATGCTCTTGTTTTATGCGACATATTTAGAACTTTTTGGCATGAAAGCTGAATGCGTGGTGGAAAAATGACACCGCATAATACCCTAAACCCACCATTCCCATGGTGGAACATGGTGGTGGCAGCATCATGCTGTTGGAATGCAATTCTATATCACACTGGCAAGATGCATTTAGCTAAATACAAGACTAATCATGGAAGAAGACCTGCAAAACACTCAAAACTGGGTTGGAGGTTTACTTTCCAGGAGGACAAAGATCCTAAAAATACATTCAGAGCTACGGGGGTTTAAATTAGAACATATTAATGTGTTAAAATGGTCCAGTCAAAGTCCAGACCAAAACCCAACTGAAAGATTTGACAAAACCTGGAAACTGATGCTCACAGACACTGTTGTTATAATCTAACTAAGCCAAAATCAGTCTGCACACGCATAGAGCTGATAGCGACATACCCAAAAAGACTTTCAGCTGTAATTGCAACAAAACGGGCAGGGGTTAAATAAAAATGCATGCTGCACTGTTCCGATTTCTATTTGTAAAATACTTTGAAAACCCTTTCAAAATTATGCACAAGTCTGTGTTGGTCTATCCCATAAAATGCCCCCCAAAATGAATCAACGTTATTGTTTTAATGTGACAAAGTTCAAAAGGTATGAATACTTTTACAGCACACTGTATCCAGAAGTCAGACTTGCATACAGAACAGAACCATATCAAATAAAATTGGATAAAGAAAGGGTGGGAAAGTGAGAATGAGTTTAAAGGAATTTGGAGGCGGTAACTGGGAATGCGAGAGAAGGAGAGGGGAGGAGGGGGATCCTGAAGGCTTAACTGCGATGGTTGCTGTCCTGTGAACATATGAGGGGATAACAGCGGTTAGTCAAGCACATATCCACAGTGCCTGGAACATCAACATTGCAGAGATTCATGTTCAGGGAACCTGTGGTTAGGATACACTGTTGTGTTTACATGTGGTGAAACCAGGAGGATCAATAAAATGTCAGAGAAGTAAAGTGGTTCTAAAAAAAAGGAGCCTTTCCCCCTCCTGTTTGCTTCTTTGAGCCGGTTGCTTAAAGGCGATTCATTTCAGTATTTCTTTTTCTATACAGAAATGCACATGACAGCGGTGATAAAACAAAAACAAGTCGTCAACAAGCCCAGGCAACACCTGGAGCAAGCATTCTGCTGTGATAGCGCCACAAATCAGTTTTATCTGCCTGCTTGTGTCCAGCTGTTCTCGACAGGAAGGCGCCAAAAGACCCGGGCTGCATAACAAACAACCCCTCTGGTTGCTACAGACGATGGCTACTAAACAAGAAGAGAACTGGAAGTTGAGATTCAGGACAAATGGGCTCAGAGTGACTCGTCCCTGCTGCTCAAAATTCAGCAAACAGTTTAGGAAAACCAACAGGTCTTCACAGTTTTTTTCTTTTTTCTACCTTTAAAACCACTTCCTTAATAGGAGAAGCGTGACTGCTGTTGTTAGGGATGGGAAGTTTAATAAAGCGGCTCTCGTATTTCCTTTTTTTTCTTCATAGTGACATCAGAGGGAGGCTGGGCAACCCTTCCAAAAAATAAACCGAGGAAGAGGGACAAAAAAAAAAAGTAAATCTCCAAAACCCACACCCTCATAACCTCCCCTTCCCTCTCCTAGACCCCCCCCCCAATCCCCCCCATCCTTTGTGAAAAGCTGAAGGCATCGGTGGTTGCAGCTCAGTCCGCTGAAGAGGCTGGCTTTTGTACCATGCCCCCAGCCTGAGCCTCGGGACACCCAGCCCTGTAGAGAGGCACATCTTTAAGGTAGCGAGGCCTGAGCTAAAGCCTGGTGGGCTTGCAGCTACGTACGGGACAGGAGGGGTGAGTGAGGGGGGAGCAGCTCAGACCACAGGGAGAAAGCCAGATATGCGAAGAGGGATGATTCCTGAGCAGCTCAACTCGAAATCTCAGCACAACAGGCACGCTAAACCATAACCGGAGAGAACCAGCACTAACCCACGACTGGTGTCAAAGCAGGTAAAAGTTACACAAGTTTGTGTTGGGAAGTTTGTGTGTGCATATGTGTGATTGTGTTTGTGTGCAGCTGCTAGAGCTCTGAGAGGTTTCGTGACTGGAGGCTGCAGCTGCAGACAGACATTCAGCAGTGCTTCTTCTCCTTTTCCTCTAGAGTCTGCGATATTCTGTATGCAGCATGCAAAGACGAGCAGCATCTTCACGAATGCATGTCCAGGATATGTATTCGTGACATGATATCCTACAGGGGATTTAAAAAGTTAAAAACCTAAGAGGGTTAAAGTCTGGAAAGAAGCAGAAAGAAGAGGGAGGAATGCAAAAGAAATACATTCCAGAAACCCTTACAAAGGATGCCGATGTGATCAGATGGAAAGATCACATCACTTGCAGCAGGGATTGCTATTTCTTCTGTTTTTTGTACGGTTTGTAATATAGCACCATCTGAGTTTGGACTCGAACTGGGGTGCAGAGAGAGAGCAGAGATTGCATGGTGAAGGTCCCCATCCTGTCACACATACATACTGTAGCTAACCTAATATAATGAGAGCGGGCACATCAGAAGCACTTCTACATAATCATTTACACCCCAGGGATACGAGATATGTCAATCGCAGCTTTGGCTTCTCAAGTGATAGCTTTAAAGACCAGCGGCATCAATCTGATGTTTCCACATCTTACAAAAGTCTTCAAATGTTCCCACTACCGCCCTGCCTGCTGTGATGGTCGGAGACACATCTGCAAGCTCCAGAACCGACTGTGAGAGACGCACACGGTCCAGCAGGAAGAGGCTGGGAAAATTTTTCATAGGCTTCTTCGGTTTTCCCTCGGAGTAATAAATCCTAATATCAGTAACTCCAATAACTCTGGCTGAAGCAGAGAAGAAAAAGATAAAAAAGATAAAGAGGAGGTCAGAGGCATGGCCAGAACATTCCGTGCTGGAGCGCCGGAGCTTGGCCCAGAGGTTCATCAGGACCTTGAGAGGAAGCAGGAAGGGTGGGGTGGCTTAAAATGGGTCATTAGTATCAAACCGCATATCAACCAACTATTCCCTTAACCTTCCACCTCTGCTTGATGTCTTTTCTATTTAGAGTTTTTAAAACATCCTGCACAGCCCAATAAACGGCAGTCAGGTAGGACGTGTGGACCTGTCCGACCCAGCTGCGCTTCCTCGAAACGGTTTCTGCTGTAGTGCCTGATTGATCGCCCATCCAGTCTGCAACAACCAGCTGTGGTTTTTGGGCGACAGGCACGCGGATAATCATATATTACTGCAGAACCTGAGCCTGTTTGCTCCGCAGAGGCAGAAAACGATAGTGCATCCAACATAGACATGTCGGATGCAGCCAGTGATTTGACTAAAACCACTAATACTGCCCTGCTGACCACATGAGGTCAGATCCATCTACAGAACATCACTCTGGACTCGTTATAGTGCCTGAAACTAACACAAATGCAGCAATCAGTGGAAGCTTTGAATTGAATTAGGAGCTTTCAAAAAGCCCAGGTTGCAGCACAACCTCTGCAGCCACATGACAAAGCTGACCCTGAATCCCCCCTTAATGAAGTCCTGGACACAGCCGAACAGACTGGTCACAACAGGGAGCGGGAGGTCAGCCAGGGGATCGGGGTAAACACAAGAGGCACGTAACTCAGCCGAGGCGGTGGGCAAGAGAGCACAAAGCTTATGCAGCTAATTTTACGAGCTTCTCCATGTTGATCCAGCTAATAGGAGGCATGTGTGGACCGACGTGAGAGGCATAAGTTGCGGTGTGACTCAGAGGAGAAATAAATACCAACACAGAGTCTGTCTGAGAGGTTACTAGTCATCTCCTGAATCACAAAGCTTTAAAACGTCGAGCCAAGCGAAACGTCGTAACTTTTTAATGCTCGCTCTTCCACCGTGCTCCGCTCTCTCCTGACGCCCCTAGAGCTATTTTTTTGGAGAGTGAAATATTTGGTCAAATCCACGCGTCCTTCAAGCAGTTCAAGAAACAAGCCACCTGTCAACCCTGGGTGTCATGTCGGAGGCCTCGAAAAACGCAGCGATTTTCAGGTCAGCCCTGATATGTGACCAGCTGGACAAAAACGTTAACAAAATTTGAACTTCAAATAAACTATTTTCTCCTGAAGCAGGCCAGCCGTTCATTCAGGCTGCTATGAAATAGAGATCCACTTTGTTGGTTGTTGGTCTTTTCGACCATGTGCCATTTCATAGTTGAAATAAACCCAACTGTTTTAGGGTGTGCTTCTCCCAATAGGGATGCTGCCGCGAGGCGTAAAGTCGTACCCACCTAGGGAACGTGTCATAGAATGGTGAAGAAATGAACAGACCTGAACAAATTACAGCACAGCTACTCTTTTTAAAGTCCCTTTTGAGCTTTTCACCTTAGTCTGGAATTAAACACGTGGGAGTTGAAAGAGTTGCCATTCACAGAGTTGAACTAAATGTCTACCTTCTATAGAGAATCCACACAGGGACTGCTGTTTATAGTTAGCAATGCTAACCACGGCAATAAAAGATGCTAAGGACCATAACGTTTCGTATCTAAAATGAGCAAAACATGAACTGAAGCGGCTTAAATCTGTTTTAACGAGCCAAAACTTTACAAAAGCCAGAAATTAGAGTACGGTCACAAATCTCTGATTGGTACAGTGTAGGTTAGAATCCTAGAAAGAGAGAAAAAGACGGCCTTACATGAACCTCAGCCGCATAAATCCCATAAAGCTACTGCAACACATTTATTTTTCCATCGTTGTGAATAACGAGAGGGGGACCCCGGCTTCCCACAAAGACCAATTGATTACAGGGTTTGTGAAGTGTTTGAGTGGGTGGGTGGAAGGAGAGGAAGGGTGGGTCTACACACTAAATCCCACATATAGACCTCTGACCCCAACATCAGCCCACATGTTTAGAGTTTCTCTACCCAAGAAGCAAAACAGATGAGGGCCCCATGGGGACCCAGGCGGGCTTTGGGGTGTTTTTCTATTCTTCACTAATATGACGTAGAGAAGGATGAGACTCGTTGCCTGGAAAGCAAAAGGAGGAGCGAGTTACTTTGAGGGTGGCAGTCAAAAAAAAAGAAAAAACCAGCAACATTAATAAGATGTGATTTGAGGCCAGATTTAATCTCTGGGAAGCTTTGCAGTTATGTTTAAGCTGCCCTTTAATGACTTTTCTTCTTGTTATTATTCCTAAATGTGTTTGTGGTGTTGTTATTTTCCACCCATTAATTGTTTTATAATGTCACATTGTTTTTAATGCTTTTCCCGCTCATGCTGGGTTCCCCTCCAAACCTGAATCCTTTGCTCCAATTTGCCCTCCATCTTTCATTAGCAGTCAAATTCACTTCCTCTTGTGGAACCGTTACCAAACCTTCTGCCAAGAACACAAACATCATGTGACTAATAATGTAGTTAACTAGTCACTGTGAGCAGAAGCGGTGGCGGGTGACATGCATGGATGTTCGGCTGGAAGGAAGTCTGCATCCAGCTGTGCAGACACAAAAGAGTCGGCTCAGATCCATGTTGGTTACCTTAAAGCGAAGTTGCTGTGTATCATCCCTGCAACCCACTCTTCTCCTTTGCTCGTATGGACATTATCTCATCTTTTATTGCTCTCCTTCTGAAACAACAATATGTCTTTGAGGGGGTTTTTTTTGGCTTCACTGTGGGAAAGTCTGAGGAACAGATATGAGGTGGCGTGGAAGCAGGGGATTTCGAGTCCACCATAAAAATCCAAATAGGTTTTTATACAAGTTTATGGTTCCCGTCTGCAGCAATCAATCAGGGTGCAGACGGGTAAATCTTTGCAGGAGATCCTGACACCAGTACCTTCGACTAATACAATGCAGATATGATTTTGGCAGACAAAAACCCCTCTGTGTTTCACACTTTGTTGATAAGTGAGTAAAATAACTAGTTCAAGATTTTTTAAGAGCTTTCAACACAACCCACTAGCAATGACAATCATTCTGGAGAGTCTTGTATGCATAATATTTTTTAATCTCTACAAAGTTAGGACAGGACCGTTATAGGCAACAATCCACTTATTTCTTTTTTTTTTGTCCGCATTAATCCCATCTCCTACCAGTTATGTCTAGGAGGGAGTATTATAAAAATTGCTTTAATGCCAGCCATTATCAACATCCCTCTGTCCAACCCTTTAAAAAAAAAATAAAACATAAGGCACGCATTAAGAAGAAGTCCAAAAGTCTTAACTCAACACCCACTTTGGGCCTTAAACCAGACACCTGCAGTTTGTCACATTTCCATACAAACAGCTTAAACTGCACATATATTAATCAGTTTGTTCAGGTAAAAACTGATCTCAGTTTATACAGACTGTATACCAATAAATACAGTGTAACCCAAGGCTGTAGGAGTGCCGTATGGCTGTCTTTGTGAGGCACAGCTACTCATAGCACATTAAACAAAAATCCAAAGCGGATTTGTCTGGAAGGAACGTAAGCAGACAGTTTACTAAATGATTTCTCATTTCCTCTTGTACAACATGCAGAAAATAACTGAATATCAGCCTCCAAATAAGGATACAAGCGCAAAATTAGCTGCCACACACAAGCTCAAGATGGATGAAATATAGTTAGTCTTGAGAGAAAATGCACAACGAAAATAAATGGAGCGAGGCAAAAGCGTTCTGGAAAAGTTATTTATCTTAACATCACCTAATTTCTTGTGCACAGTGTGCAAAGGTCACCGTATGCGCAAAGATAAAGTTGCCAGTCTGCTTTTGTTTGTGTGAAGCAGTCTAGAGGCCTGAAACTTTTAAAATATGTCCGACAAATAAGCCAACGGGAATTAAGTGGGAATATAACAAACATATAGCCACCAATCAAAGCAGAGCACCACCAGAGCTGAAGAGACAAAAATCTGAATCAAGAGAAAAAAGGTGCTTTGTTCAACTGGAACTGGTTTCCAGCTGAAAGCGTGTGTTTGTTAAAACAAGAAGAGGAAGTCGGTTTAACCCCTCGTACTGACCCCATTACTGACTAAAGAATCAAGTGACCTAAAGTAGGGAGATAAAAAGCAACTGAGGAAGAATTAAAGCGACCGCCAAAACACATTTCATCATAATTAGAAATTATTAAGGAGTGAAGAGACTGTGGAGCAACAGCAAAGAAGTTCACGGATGTTGCCAAAACACAGCCAGGCGAAGTGAACTGCAAATCCTTTTTTCCAGACATTATTTCACTGCTTACACAGTGATATTATGACAATAAATAAAGTTTGTCGGTGAACCCGAGCCAACAAGATGAATAATAATTCACATTAGCTTCAGGGGAAAAAGAATGGTTCAAGTTTCTATAAATCCCTGAATGACGAACAGTGCCTGAATTCCATATCTATTCTAATATAGATAAAAATAAATGACACCAGAGAAACGAAAAGGCAAGGACAGGAATAGAAACAGAGAAAGGAAGGAAAAGAGAGCGATGGAAGGATAGAGTTGAAATGATAAAGTCAATTGGACTTTTTTTCCTCTGAAGTGGTGCTGATGGTTCTTGGCCAGGCAGGATAAAGGGCCATTACTCATTTTCTAATCACTGCTTTTCTCGTATCATCCACATCCTGAACTTTCCCTTTAAACGCTGAGGATTTGTTGCTGCTTTACACCACAGGACTCAGAGCTCTGTGCTGTGTAACAAATTCATTTCTTTGAGATCCCTCAGAATGAGAACCTCTGAGTATTTCTGAAGCATGGTCACTAAGAATGGCTGCTTTACACGGCCCCATGACAATATCCATATGGCTTTTTTACTTTTTCTCATTTTACATCCAGACCTTAAGGGATTTTACTTGGATTTTAATAATGCATAATTGTGATGTAGAAGAAAAATGACGAATGGTTCTTCAAACTTTTCAAAAAATCTGAAAAGTGAGGTATATTCGTCTTCAGCTACTTGTAATTACTATTTTGTAGAATTTTGTGCTTGTTTATACCCTGGTGGATATATGTCTCCAATAGCTTTGCACATCTACAAACTGAAAATTTGCCAAGTTTTCCTTGTAAAACAGCTGTGGTTCAGTCAGATTGGACGGAGAGCATCAGAACAGCAGTTTCTGGGTGTTGGCAATGATTCTGATGGGCAGTGTATCAAGCGCCATCCCCCCAGTCAATCCACCGACCAACTCGGACAAGATTTCCTGTTTGCAGTGAAAAACAAAACAAAAGCATGAAGTTGCCACTGCCATTTCCCCCCCTGGGGATGATGTGTTTAGTCTGATCTGATCACCTTCCACCACATTTGCCCTGTCCCCAACACGGTTTACAGCCAACTGCAAAGGGGATTTTTACATAACTTTCCTTCGACCAGGGCTTTCTTCTTGCTGCTCTCGCATAAGGTTCAGATTTGCAGAGTACATGACAAAAAGTTGTCCGCTCCACCTGAACTCTGACGCCTTGCAGCTCCTCCAGAGCAGTCTTTAGGGTCTGTGATTTGTCCGGCCTGTCTGTTTAGGTGGAAAATCATGTTTCGTTTTTGCCTGCACTTCTAGATTATGCTTTACTTTGTGTTGATCGATCACATAAAATCCCCCCAAAAAGGCAGTGAAGTTCGTAGCCGTATTATGAAAAAAATGGGAAAAGGTATGAATACGTACTTTTTGCACATTCCCATCCCACTTCCTCAGCTCTGCTACAACAGATATTCATTTTTTTGTTTTGGGAGAAAATGGAGCTTGCTCTAAGAAAACATTGTACACACTATACCTTCATGTGACCTCCTAGCGTATCCTGGAATGTCTTTGATATGTTGTGGTTTCATGACAGACATGAGGCCCTTCATAGTCAAAGCAACTGCATCGGAGGAATTCAAACTATATTTAAAAAAAAGCAGTAGCGGCAGTAGGAAAAAAGATGATAAACGATTGTGGCTGGTAGATGAACTTCAAATGTGACGGTCTCATTCATGCCCACCTACACTGAACACTGACACGTCTTGTGAGCAAACAGCGACTGTATAAAAAGGTTTCGAAGAATGGACACACGGGAGAAGTGATGCTGCTGGTGAAGTCATTAGCAGCTTTTACTGAGGTCAGCTAGGATACAGTACCTGGTTTGGCTGTCAGACACACTGGCTGCTGGAAACTCCCCTGACCATGAAAATGAATAACATCTCTGGATAGTCATGCAAACAAACACACAGTATTCAATCACACAGACAGCCGCACAAGCTTAAACTGTTTCCATGAAGTGTGCTTGCACACACACAAACAAACTGCAGCGCTGGGTGCACTCCTGTCCCCCACCCCCTCCCCTCCCCTCGACATTGTTCCAAGTGACATAACTGCCAGAATTCCTGAAGAACCACAATGGCGTCATATGAGAGACACACGGGGCCTGAGCTTCAGGGCGGAGGTGCGGTTCAGCGATGTGGCACTTTGGGACTTAACAAGGAGGGCCAAACAAAGTCGGTCTTACACAGCACTAGGAGATGAATGCAGGCTTAACAGGTCTGTGGTTGTATTCTCTGTGTTTGTATAGTAAACAGAACAAGAACCAATGGGGGAGGGGAAGGATGAAGAATGAAGGTGCAGAGAGTTACACCTCAAACAAAGATGAAAGAGGCTTTGCTTTGCTTCATTTCACACCCCTGGGGTGACAGCCTGCAAGTAAGAGCGTCCCTCAAATCTTTCAAGTAAAACACAAACACCGCCTGCTACCCAGCATCCCCGTCAGCGTGCTTACCCCGTCTCACAGGAAGCTGCACAGGAATTTAGGGTCGGGATGTCTTCTACAGAGGTTATGTGATGGGAGTGGGCGGCACGGTACAAGTCTGCAACACGTTACTGTGTTGCTACTTCTGAACGGACTGTAATAATAATTTAGCATTTCTTACACGGAGATGACATTAAATATAGTAATGTACGATGCATTTAACTTTTCACTGTTTTTTTCAAAATAAAACTATTTATATCCACCCAAATTGACTAATACCTCTAAATACATCCAGCAACAACTTACCTTCAGAAGTCATCAACAGAGTCCACCTGTGTGTGATTTAGTCTCTGTATAAAACCAGCTTTGTGATAAGCTGGCCATGTTAATTTCAAGAGCCATTTTGAGATATTTAGCAGGAGTTATAAAAATGGCTGCTTTGTGGAGGACTTGGAAGGCTGGTCAGCTGGTTCTGCCTCTGGAGATAAATCATGGCCAAAACTACAATGCTCCAAGTGGAGGAGTTTGGTTTGAAGTTGTATTTATGTTTATTTACGTATCTCATTCATAAACAGAGAAAATAAAAAGATCCCAGTTTGTGGAGTTGGAGTCATGGTGTATTCCAGAGACCGCAACTGTAGCCGAGGGTTCCTGTGGTAAACAAGCTGAAAAGTTCCAAAAAGCATTCCTGGAAACAGTTTTGCAGAGTTAGGCTTTATATTGTACAAAACAAGCAGATATGATGATGTTAAAGAAACTTATTTTAAGATTATTTAAGAAAGTGCAAGGGTAAAGACACATACCAAAGACAAAGTGGAGGGACTTGTGGATCAGCAGATCTTTTTAGAGGAAATCGAGCAGAAGAATGAGCTTGGAGTCAGCTGAGAATTTATCAGAGAGAGAAAGCAGACCTCATCCACCTGCCCCGACAGAAAAGATTCTTTATTTCCCTCCTTCCACCCAAAATCTATACAGAAGACAACGTTGCTTCTGCAGCCATCTAATTAGATGTGTTTGTCATCTTAAAAAAACAACATATACTTACTCATCTTAGTGTAGCGGAGATCCTGGAATACCATTCAATAAATAGCCTTGCTGGCTTCCCTCCCTTTGCTAGCCATAGTTTCCTTAACCTGTAAGGTCTTGTATTCTTTCAGGGAGGCCTGGAGGAAGCCCCAGTAGCTGTCCATCAATCCATCCAGCCAGCCGGCAGCAATGCAGGGGCCGATCTGGAGCCTGTGTGCCTTGCTCTGCCTTTCTCTGTGGGAGGAAAGTTACTGCAGGAGCTCAAGGGAAGCCCGGAGAACCAAAGAGCTCTTCCTCCAGAGGAGTAAAAGAGCCGCTCAGGATCCGGATGCTAAAAAGTGTTCCTATACTTTCCTGGTGCCAGAGCAGAGGATCACAGGTACACAAAATGCAACATCTTGGGAATATACCATCACCACCAGTTTGATCCATGTATTCTTGTTCCTCTCTAAAATGATTAATTTCTGTCATCAGGTCCGATCTGCGCCAGCACCACAGGCCCCGAGCCAGACAAAGACAGAGTGACCCGTATGGACATCTCGGACGTACGGGAGGTTCTCAACAAGCAGCGGCGCGAGATTGAGACACTGCAGCTGGTGGTGGAGGTAGACGGCAACTTAGTGAATGAGATGAAGCTGCTGCGGAAAGAGAGCAGGAACATGAACTCCAGGGTGACCCAGCTCTACATGCAGCTGTTGCATGAGATCATCAGGAAGAGAGACAATTCTTTAGAGCTGGCCCAGCTGGAGAACCGCGTTCTGAACGTGACCTCAGAGATGATGCGACTGGGTTCGCGCTACAAAGAGCTGGAGGCGCGGTTCGCCACGATGGCCGGGGTGGTTAACAATCAGTCCATTCTCATCGCCGCGCTGGAGGAGCAATGCATGAGGACATTGGGACGGAGTGAGCTGCCCCCAGTTCCTCCGCTGGTGCAGGTGGTGCCGGAGAATATACCCATCGACAACCGCTTCACCAATGAGATCGTGAGGAACAATCGGGCCTTCCTCAGAGACTCACGTATGGAGACACCTACAGCTAGCCCCTTTGATCTTCCACCACCTCAAGGGACAATCACCTCAGATGGTACGTACCACTTCACTGTCCTTCGCTAAAAAGCCAGAGACTTTATAAATTACAGGAGACGTCTTTAATTCCTTTTTAACGTACTTAAGTACAATTAGCAAAGAATAGCAAATTAGAAAGCATTTCCTCACCCTAGTCAGAAGTGCTGAGGCACAGTTGGCTTTCTCTTGGCATGCTACAGAGGCAGTGAAATCATTCATTCCTCTGTTCTCACTTGGCTGTCTGCATTGGCTGCACTGCCTTCAACATATGTACTACATTAGTGGGATGTGGATTAGGTCTCTTTGAACGGCTCTGGAAGAGAATTAAGGGCATCTACCTACTGCTAGGTTTGGGTTAGAATACACACGAACCATAGGAGAATATCAGAAATCGACCGATCCACACATGTCTAAACTAAACTAAACCATGAGTCCTTCAGCATAGACAAGGTTCTCCTCCAAAGCTAGTGTCCGTTTCCCAGTGACATTTGAAACCGATCATTTCGGAGAGGAAATTCATTTGCAACTTTCAAATTTTACTTGGAGGGAATTCCTAAAACTCCCTTCAGGGAGTTATATCTTCGCTGGCAATGAGAGTATGTCGGGGGAATGCTGACGAGGGTTATACAACCCATAAGTGAAATGGATGAAATCATTCATAACATGAGACAGAAGGAAGAAAAAAAGACCTCTTTTTGACTAAAGGGTGGTAATCTAGTAGTGGGATATTTTTGTAGACAAAATATTGACATTAACTAGACCAGCCATACAGAAGTTGTTTTAGGCAAAGCTTCCAGTCTTCATCCTCACTGTAACCTAAACAATGCTTTGAAGTAAAACATAGGAGTGTATTTTAACATTATGTCCAAAAATGTGGACATATTTGGTGCTGCAGGTTTTGCAAAGGGTCAACATAGGACAGGACAAACTGAATGTTTTTAGCATTAGAACCAGCATAAACAGCAGATATATAGACCAAGACTGAAATAACAATTGATTAAAATATTTACAGCGATAACAGTTCTACAGTTAGCAATGCTGCTCTAAAATAAAATTACAATTCAAATTGTATTTGGTAACCAATATTTTAAAAACTCCTGCTAATTCAAACAGCACCAAGGTTTATATGGAGCTATAATTTGAACTTTGAAACAGCACAAGAAAAGCGTTTTCAAAGATGTTTTTGATTTCACTACATGCAGAATGAGGAAAACAAGAGCACTCCTCTTAAATTAGCTGCCTAACAGCTAATGTATTCAATTCATGTAGTGGTTTCTAGTCAGACCGACCACACAAAGCAGTTTATAGTAGAACCGCATTCACCCAATCGTACTCACAAACACACATTCATACACCTGTACGCAGATCACTAGGCAACCCAGGGTTAGGTGCCTTGCCCAGGTGCACATTGACGTGTGGGAGGAGGAAGCTGTAATCTGACCTGAAACCTTCCGATTTTATCCAGATGTTTGTGATCTTCATAGTGGTCTGGTTGGTCTATTTACCCTGCTTCTAACTTCTTTTTTGGACTACTAGCATCCAATGGATTAACTGTATTGTAAAATAGCCTAAAGTGAATTTTGATTAAATCTGAAGTTTGGTTGGATATTTTGCTGTAAATTCTTCAGAATCCTGTCATTCAATGTTTTTCAAAAAGCAGGTTATCATCACCTTCCAGTGATCTTTAAACAGCAATTTATGAGAAGCAGAGGCATTTTTTTTAAAGCCTCCAAGAAGAATGGGGAAAGGCAGAGGTGGGAAAGTTTATCTAAATGGTAAAAAATGGCAGGGTGGTAGAAATTTTACTTTGATGTTTGAATAAACCCAACAGAGTGAAAGAAAAAAAATGTGACAGTAAAAAGCACATTTTTCCATTTCACCATTTATGCATAGCCACCCATTTACAGCAGACAGTGAAACATCAAACAGCGGCTGCTTCTAAATGGGTTCAGTACATCTGTAATTGCACATAGCAGGACCACAGTTTGGTCTAGTTAAACACGTTTTAGTCCAGTACGTAACACTTGATTTAACTTTAACCTCAGCCTGAGGAACCTGATGAGGTTTGAAGACGACACCACTGGACAAAAACAAGAATGTGTCGTTTTAGATTTCTTTCCAGAGGCATTACATTGGGTCAGTTCAATCCAGTGACATTTAAGGGAACAATCTACCAAAACTCTGTAGAGCCTTCAGACCCCCGGCCCCCCAACACATGCGTACACACAAAGCCTGTGTTCATGCTGATCTAATAAGTATTCCCACGAGGGGGAAACAGGATGTATGTTACTATAGGTTCAGCTGGTTTAGTTTTGGGTAAAGCTGCATAATAGCATAAATTGAGGCTTTAAAGCCAAACTCCAGATAAATACCCATGTACCAGTTTAAGCATGGAAATTCAAAGAAATACATCTTTAGGCAGCATATATTTGTTTTTGGATAGCCTTGCTAAAAGCAGAGCCTTTAAATATGCTCACTTTACCAGTTTCAAGGCAACCTTAACAGAATAAAGTATATGGGTAAAGTAGTTTTTTCTATTGAGAGTGAGAGTCACGTGCCGATTTGGGTTGATTTGGCCGGGGTCTGAGCTAGTCGGCCATGACGGTAAGAGACGCTATCGGTTGCCAGGGGCAACGCCTTCGGAACTTCACAGAAACGCGAATAAACATTCCAGAGCGCTTTAATTTTGCGCCATTTATTATTTTGGCGGGACAAACATTTAATTTGGCAGGTGCTAAAACAAGTTGAATGCTGGAAAATTAATGCGTGAATTTAACTGAGTATTACATAACCATGCAATCGCACAAATGCGACCACATAAAATTTTAACTCCCACATTCTCAAAAAATGGTCGCAGTCTGGAATCATATGCTACTTTTTAGTTAACATTAATGGTTGGCCATTGAGCATTTTCAAGAGGCAACAGTTTATTAGATAGTTAGCAACTTCAGATGCACTTCAGGGTTTGCAACAACATTAGGTAACCTATACTTCAAAGCTTTAAGTGAAAACAACAACGACATTTTTAGAGAACGTACATGAGTGAAAATGCAGAGAACACACTCATCGACTGGGGGGTGAGAGAAAGTAAGGTCTTTTCTTCTTATTGCAACCAACCAAGCAATCCAGCGTCTCCACGTCAGGTCAGATACATGCTCTCCCTGATGCTGTGTCCATTTCAGTAAACTAAAAAACTGTATTTTATTGTTCCTATGTTTTCCATATTTATCGTATGAGGTACTGGACAGTTTGTAACACAGCAGTGACTTCCAGGCATGGTAAAACAGTGTGGAATTGTGAGAACCTCCTCTACTATCGAGTTAACAACACACGTAAACAATCATGTTTTGATGCCGGAATCCTGCCAACATGGCGGAGAGGGGGAGGATCTTGCGAGATCCCGTGATGTCAAGGGGAGGGGCTCTGTACCATGACAACAACTCCTCACTCTCAATAGTGATTGCACTGCGCAAGATTTGTATCAAAAGCTGAAGCCCGGATCTGGGATTGAAACATCTGAGTTGAGCACATACTCATTGCAACTGGGATTTTCTAATTGTTGCTGTACTAACTATTATTAGCAATGCAAGCCAATGACTGTTTTCTTTCTATCTTAAACATTCAAACACTGAAGTACAAAAACTCACACCAAGTCAGCAATCTGTCTTCCTGATCACCCATTTACTCAACGGTGACTTTTTAAACAAAGTACCCAAATTGCTTCAAGAATTACTTTGATTCTTTCATACCCCAGGACCTTTCAAGGACTGTTACCAGGTGCGACAGGCGGGTCATTCCACCAATGGTATGTACCTGCTTAAGACTGGCAACAGCGAAAGCCTGATCCAAGCCTGGTGTGAGCATAGCCTCGATAACGGAGGATGGACTGTGTTGCAAAAGAGGAAAGACGGCTCTGTCAACTTCTTTCGGAACTGGGAGAACTACAAGGTAAGCTTATTAAAAAAAGGATTTGGCTTAAGAAAGGATAGCTAATCAACCTTTTCCACAGTTTTTGCTTTCGCCAGTTTGTCAGTGACCCAGTCTAAGCAGTTCAGTTTGGGGGCTCCAAGAAGGCACTTACTCTAACAGGTTAACATCCTACTGGTGGATTTTCCTACAGTATACTTGCAGCCATGAAAAGCATCCAGAGACCTACGTAAAAACAAGTACAATCTCAGAGGACTTGGAGGGTAAAGTAACTCTCAAGTTACTCTCTGTGGTTTTTTCTTCTGAGATGATATCCAAAAGAGAGAATCTTAGAAACAGTTACCTTTCCACTGCCACAATAATTATCCCAAAACCTACAATTAAAAGCTACTGGTCTTGGCTTTCTTTTTTAGGAAGAAAAGGGGAAAAAGAAGCCAAGAGGTTCCCTTGGTTCTAAAATCAGGTTTTGAAATCAATACTTAAATACTGTTTAAAACGGAAACAGAAGTTTGTCTAAGCAGCTCTGACTCCGCAACGTTTACTCTCCATCAGGCCTCTGTCAGATCGCCATGGCCTCAGACGTTTACCTAATTTGTTGAGTAAGAGGTCGTGGATCACATTAGTGTCCCAATTGGAAGCAGATGTGAACACATGTTGCTTGATTACAAGCACCAGCTACATTAAAACTCAGCACTCTGAAATTTCATAAACCTCATTCAGGTTGACCGTTTGTGTTCTTTGGCCATGGCCGTCTTCACTGCACAACACCTGACATTAGATTAATGCCAAACAAAAAATGCGGTGACATTTAAAACATCCTGTTTCCTACAGAAAGGGTTTGGCAACATAGATGGTGAACACTGGCTTGGGCTGGACAATATATTCAACTTGGCAAAACAGGGTGACTACAAGCTGATGGTAGAGCTGGAGGACTGGACAGGAAAGAAGGTGTATGCCGAGTACAGCAGCTTTTACCTGGAGCCTGAGAGTGAAGGTTACAAGCTGAGGCTAGGAACCTACCAAGGAAATGCTGGGGACTCCTTCAGCAGCAACAACGGCAAACAGTTCACCACACTCGACCGTGACAGGGACGAATTCTCTGGTAGGTTGTTGCACCAAATAAATAAGCTTCGAATACCTACTGATTTTGTCTCCTGATCTTGTGTACTTTTTCCCCTCAGGAAACTGTGCGCACTTCCATAAGGGTGGCTGGTGGTACAACGCTTGTGGTCAGACCAATTTAAACGGAGTTTGGTACAGCGGTGGAGTTTACCGCAGCAAATTTCAGGACGGGATCTTCTGGGCGGCCTATGGAGGGGGCTTTTACTCTCTAAAGTCAGTCCGTCTTATGATCCGGCCAATTGACTGAGACTTGGGACTGTGGTTCATCCCTGCTAGGTCTTCTTCTACCCATAAAATAAATGACATAAAAAGGCAGAATCAGGAATCTCTGCCATCATATAACAGAGGCGAGTAAAAGACAGTAGAGAGACATTGGTCAATTGCCAGACAATAATGACTCGGACAGACCACTAAAATGAAGACGGATCATATTGCTTTCCTTAAGTAATTGCTCTCCTATGAGGCCAGGCGGTAGCAGGCTTTAAGTCTGCCTGAGGCCATTCAGTATTACTCTAATACGTCTTAATTGATTCTGTCTTTTCAAGAGTGAGTACGAAATAAACGCAAATGGTCATTTACAACAGACACAAGATCTATTTTGAGCAGCTAATTATGACTTATTGAAAGTAGTGCTTCTTATACCAAGTGGCACCGGTTATATGTGTAGCACAGTGCTAATGAGCAACAGGAATTGATACTATTTTAATCTGAAACACCTAAAACAAAATCTAACAATGAAGGATAGATCTTGCTCAATTTATTGTCAAATTGTTTTTGAGATTATCTGTTTTTCTGAGTTTCTTTGATTTTTTATGGTATCCAAAAGAAAGTAAACTCATGGATCTGTGTGCTTGTCAATTGTGCATAAGGCTTAGCTGGCTTTAGTATGTAAATATTGTTGGCTTTAATTGTTTAATTTAATTAAAAAAAAGGTATGACTCGACTCAGGCCTAATGTTCACAGTGTTGCCACTCTGCCATTCATTGTTATTTATCAGTGTATTTATAGTAACTACAAACATTCCTGACAACTTTATATCTATTCTTTTTACAGTACAAAAGTTAATGTTTTCATTCCATGTAGAAGTGCATTAAAAAACCCAGAAAACATGTACATGGGGGAAAAAAAAATAAGAAGCGCACGTCTGGTTGACAAGTGGATGGAAAACATATGATGTGAACTTACAGCCATTCAAGAAAAAAATAAACCATTTAAAGAACATTGTATGGTTTTTCAGGTTTTACTTTTAGTAGTATTCTAGGATTATGCACACACCTGGGTTCCGATTTTGTAACTTTGCAAGGACAAATTTATTCTAACTTTATGTGACTGACCAAACCAAAGTGCATGATTGTGAAGTAAAAGGAAAAGTATGCATGGTTTTCAACATTTATTTTCAAATAAAAATCTAAATAGTGTGAAGTACATTTGCACTCAAACCCTGATACCTCACGAATCATGAATAAGTGCAACATAACAAATTACCTTCAATAATCGCATCTCTACTAAATGCAGTCTACTGACAATTTAATCCCAGTATGAAACCAGCAGTTTTTTGAAAGCCTCAGAGGTTTCTTTAAGAATCTGAAAGGGTTTTTATTGCCAGATGCCAGAACATTAGCAAACAAACGGCATCATGAAGACCAAGAAACACACCAGGAAGGTCAGGGAATAGATTGTGGAGAAATTTAAAGCAGGATCAGGTTATAAAACAATATCTCACTACACTTTAAACATCCTCCAAAGCTCCGTTCATTTAAAAAATGGAACAAGCATAACACAATTGAAAACCTAAAAAGAGATGGATACCCATCAATTTTTATGTGTAAAAAGTGTTGAAAACAATGCATCTTTCCCCTTCAAATTCACAATTATGTACTACCGTGTCTAGTACTCACATAAATTCCCAATGAAATAAGTTTGTAGCTGCCATGTGACAAAATGTAAAAAAAAGTTCATAGGGTACCGATACTTTTCAAAGTTTAAAATAGAGATTACAACAGATATGCGTTTTAATAGTTTTTATGTTATCCTACCATTGCATGAAATATATAAATACAACTGGATTAAAATATTTAAGTAATGTGGGAAGAATAAACACCGATTGAGCAACAAATTCAAATTCACACTACTCTTGGAAAAATGGAGATGCCTAAAGCAAGAAAGAAGCTTCAAAGAATTGTTAATACAACAAAAAGAGAACTTTGCATTGGAAAGTTGGACCATATCAGAAAGAGGCATAGATCAGAGTAGACCTTAATTAATGCTGTCATGAAGGAATTTAGTCTAAAATGAGATCTCAAAGAGACAGTAAGCATGATAAAAACCAAGAAACATCTGGAGAAGACTCAGAGGAACATTCTTTTAAGATGAAGCCACTGAGCATACACTGAAAAAAAGAAAGAATACAGGCACGTGTTAAAATGACAGCTCTTCCTCCAGAGGCACTGGAAGTCAGAACAGAAAGAAGCTATCGGATGTTTTAAACCTAATAACAAAACTACACTCAACACAACGTGTATCAAAAGTCCAATTAACAATGAACCAACAACGCTGACAAGCTTGCATCAAAAATGCTGCATGTCTGCAGCAATGTCACTACAGTCGCCGGGCGCCGATCTTGGAGGGGACCGGCTGTACTGGCTCTCGGTACGTAGATCAGGGTGTCAAAAGAGCCAGATGGGAAATTTGTCTCTTAGTTGGCTGGCTTTTTTGATCTGAGACAACACTTTAATCCTGATGTTTTCCATTACATTGGTTGTTCCATCCGTGTCCCACAGCAACCATAACTCAGAATAAACAGAAATGAGGCCCTTGTGCATGTTTCTGGCCTTCGGCAAGGTCTTTCTCCACTGACGGATGCCAAACATTAAAAGAAACATGGATCATTAAGTAAAATAAATTTACACAGGGACCATAAAATATTAACAAGGCACCATGTATTTCCATTGTTTCTCATTCGCTTCATAGAGTACATCAGCTTCTTTTTTAACAACCACAAAATTAAACAGCTAAACCTGCGCAACTGCTATCAAATGCTTACTTAAGAGAGGACAATGACTCGTTTCTGTTTATATACCTGCACACGTATATTTCTGGTTTCAAGCACTGCAGAAATACTTGAGTCCCACAGTATGTGGCAGCTGAAGGTGAGAAAATTAAGGCTGCTGCTGGCGTTTAACAACATGTCAGGTTTGACAAGGTTGGAAAACAACAAGCTAAAGAACAATTTTGTGTCTAAGGAGCCATTTGTTCTCCAAGCCTTTATATCTTCACATGATTCAGAAAAGAACCACATAAGTTCATCTGGATACTAAACAAGCTGGTCAGAGTTATGCTGTCATGCATTCACAGGGAAGACACTCGTGTACTGAAGACACTCGTTCCTCTATCTCCCCACCTGTCATCACAAGAGGCATTACTTTTGGTGAAGCGCATTGTTTCTGTACCTCGAGACAGATTGCGTCCAACTTCCAGCTGGCAGGTTAATGGGCTCTCCTTGTGTTGTCCGCCAGACGTGACTTTTCTCAGACTGCACAGACTAAGCACCACAATATGCTCACAGAGTGCATGAGCAAAGGTATTGTTGGACTTGGAGATGTGTACGCTATAGAGATGTAATGATACATCCAGGGCCACAAAAAAGACAATGCAAATGCTGGAGTCCTGAGAACTAAATTAAAAAAGAATTCCCAGCTGTTTGTTTTTACAAAACAGAGATTTAAATAATGTAATTACTATGGAATATTCTAGTCCACATTTAACTAGTCTTTAAATAGCCGATTTTTATTGTAGTCTGGTAAGTAGCAGTAAGGCGATCTTAATGCAAAAACATCTAAAATGCTCCTTTTTGTGTTTTAACACCATTTGGTTTGGTATCAACAGGAAGCAGATCCCAACATTAGCATAATTGATAAGCTGGTATTCTCAAAACGATGCCAAACAACCCATTTAAAAGTCTGGAGGCTTCTTCAATGTTTTTGTAACAGAGTTTAAAAGCCTATTAGTCAAATCTGTCAACACCATGGGGCTACAACTTCCTTTTTTGCTTCAAAATAAGAGTCCCAAACATAGATACAGGGTGTCAAGCATTTAAACACTCACCTACATATCTGGGCTTCACAGTAACAGCTTCCACTTTGTTGGGGCTACCATGGCTGGTAGCCCCAACTGCGGGAATGTGTGACAGCATCACCCCTATATAGCCTATGCTTCGCCCTGACTTTGGCCTCTTTGTCGGTGGGTCATCACCAGACCCACATCGGAAGGACATCAGCGCGCAACATCCATCCTTCACTGGCAAGGGTTGGAGAAAGCTTTTGGGAGAAGAACCTTGGATCCAGATTATGTACAGTCTGCTGATCGTGGATAAGGTAACTGTATTCCGGCCGATGGAAGAAGTCTTGAACCGGACTTGTTGAAAACTCTGGAGAAGGAATCTTTGAATTACAGATTCCAAAGAGAGAGACCATCTCTTTTAATAAATAAAGGTTGTTTTTGCAGCTTTTTATAATGTGAAATTATGATCCTGCATATAAAGGTGGCATTATTTTAAGCCTTTATTCCCCCACCTTTACTGCGGGTGCCAATAATAATGGCGGTGATGTTAAAAGAAATCAATTTTATGTTGCAAATGGGGCAAAGCATGATTGAAAGTTAAAAAAGTGGCCCAGGAATACATTTTCAAAATGTCAAAACCTCCTCTTTAGAAAAACTGTGAGCTCTCGCTCTATTTCATGCTTAGACACAAATTAAGCGGGTCCTCATGTGCATAAACACACCAAAAGGCCCTCCCCAGATGCATTATTTATGCAACCAGTGGTGAAGCCTACATTAGCAGAGAAGCACTGGAACAAGCTTTGCGTTTTCCAGATCTGTGAGTGATGGAGTGACTTTATGATTAAGGGAAATGTTCCAGAGCAAGCCAGTGGCGATTTCCCTCCTCTCAGCCAACTTGGCCCTTCTCCTCCCAAAAGACAGCCAGACGCTCACACAGCACACATGTGCTCACATCACTAAAAAGCTCATCTCATTAGGAAGCAGCATCCCACTCATACATTAATACCCAAAGAGACTCCACCCTGTGGCAGACCAGCTGGTCACAAATCATCCGAACGCTTAGCAAACGGAAAGTCTTTCCCTTCTTACACACAATGAAGACATACAGTTAAGCTGGCCCATGTGTGCTCCTACACAACCCTAAATTTGCATTTGTCTCGAGGTCTGCCATCATTCGTCTTCCATGACGGAGGACAAAGAGGAAAACGGGCACCTCCAACTTTCTGTAGCGACAATAAAACTTCAGGCCTTGTGTCTGTGTTTGTTTTAACATATTCACGTCTGCATGCTTGAACCACAACGGCGGTGATGAAATGGGCCCCGATGGCAAAACAGGAAAAAAAACTGTTTGGCAGTAAAGAACATCAAAGTCTTCGTCAAGCCCAAACAAGAACAAACAGTTCGACAGTAAAACCACACACATGAACTCGAGCATTTTCCCTGCACTGCTCATAAGGGATTCCTGTGTGATGTCAGACAGTCCAGCCAAAACAAAACAATGTTTTATGCATAATAAAAGAAAGGAGGACTTTAGAAATTCATATTGATTCATGTGTTTGTTCTTGCTTAAAAAAATAGCCTTGAAATGTTTCTCAACAGAGGGCCGAATTTATAAAAGAGACATTTACTCCTCCTCTCAGTTCAAAGAAGCCAAGCAAAACAAAGCAACGGCGGTGAATGATGGAGCACAGAAGAGGCAAAAGCTACAGAGTAAACGAACGGCGGCCTGAGAACAGGGAGAGCATTAAACGTTAAAACATCGACTAACAGGCGCGCTTAATAATCCATACGTTTAGAATACCAGGCACACCTGCAGTCAGTCAAAAGCTTAACACACAATAAATCATGATCATGAGGATCTAGTTTCTACAGTTTTAATTAGTTTTTAAAAACCTAAATGCTCTGCGAAATTTCATCACAAAGCATAGCACCACAAGCGTGATGCATGATGAGCAGCTGAAGAGACGAAACCCAGAAGCTACTGATGAATGGAGAGGGAAACAAAGCCAGCATAAGATTCTATTAGGCTGCTGAAATCCCCCGTTATGTCAGACATGTTGTCTTCCTGCTACTTTTTCCCTTCATAAGTATTAATGGAAAAGTTTAGATGCACACTTGATTAAGCCTGCATGTTAATATGCAAACTTTCTTCAGACAACCAAATCCAATTTAGTTCATTCTATTTTAAATCAAATTTAACTGTGAAGATAATGTTAAGATCTAAATAAACACACTTTGAAGCAACCAGAATTCTTGAATGATTTCACATTCTGATAACTTTATTTAAAAGTAAATAAATACTAAGGTCTTCTGTTTTTACATTTTTGTTATACTACAAGTAAATATTTTTTGAAGGACAATTTGTTTAGATTGACTGAAAAGTTTGTCAGTAGATTGAATGGAAAAAAGGGGGGGTTGTTAGTGGTAGCATTTCCCTTACCTAGATATGGTATACAAGAGACCATGCTCTGGCTGCTAATGAAGTCTCTCAGACGTTTGTAGTTGTCTTCTTTGGACATCAAGTAGTCGAGCCGATCAAACGTAGACTTGTCCTTTCGACTCAATAACTGTGACGTTAATAAACAAACAAAGACAAAACCAGAAGGAACAGAAGAGAATCACGACAAGCAAAAAAAACTAAGGACTTTTTACTAATAATTTCAATTAAGCTGCCTTATTTCCCTAGAAGTAGTTTAAGGCCCATTAGGCATTTCTAAACCACATATATATTGGTAAGGTAAATGTACTTACTGCCCACGTTTTTGTGAGCCTGAAGATGGGCGCACTTTGTAACCCTGATACCACAGCCATGACAGCATGGAGGTTGTTCATGTCACACAGTTTCTGTGAAAAGTTGCACAACATCAAGCGTACATTTAGATATGTTTGCACAGTAAGAAAGTCCGGATCTGCATAGTTTGGCAATCTCCTATACCGATCTGAGTCATTTAAAAAGGGAAAGGAAGTTGCAGGTTCGTTGAGCCAATCACTAAAATCATTGAACTCAACATCTTCAAAGCAAAGATGACTTTGCCGTTTACATGACTTTGCAGTGCTCCCAACTGCAACAGATATTTTATAACAACAAGAGATTCTGTAGGTCTGAATTTTGTTTCTTAACATGGATCTGATTCGATGCATTAAACTACGCTAAGCTCACGTCTTGCTCCTGCTGATGACATTTGCATGCAGAGCAGTAACCTAAAGTGCTAGGAAGGCAACTGGACTTTTCTTGTTGTCTTGAATACGTTTAATTTCTCATCCAAGAGGCTTCTTCAGTTCTGAAAACTGGATTGGGAGTTTCAAATTTATAGAACTAAGGTTAAGGCTCACTAATGGGGCTATCGTTATACCTAATGAAGCTATCAGGGTTGCGTAAGCTTCTAAGCACTAAGCAATCTTGATGATGTAAGTGTCGTTAATGGTGAAACGACCCCGGGTTATGTAACTATGCGCTGTTTTGGTCACATGCCTCAATGTGTGAGTTTTGGTGAAACTTCTTGGGTAGACAACTCAAGGCTGCTTTGTATGTGTTTGAAAGGGGGAATCTCACACCACCTCCTCTGTTCAAGGTTGGTTTCATATGTTTTACATAGATGGCTTCTTTCACTCCCCTCTCAAACCATCTGTCTTCTCTATCTAAAATGTGTACATTATGGTCTTTAAAAGAGTGACCTTTGTCCTTTAGATGTAGATGGACTGCTCAGTCTTGGCCTGAGGAGTTTGCTCTTCTGTGTTGAGTCATCCTTTTATGTAGTTGCTGTTTCGTTTCTCCAATGTACAGCTCTGAACATTCCTCACTGCACTGGACTGCATATACCACACCAAGAAAAAAATTCAGTTGCCTTCATTTAAACTTAAGAATTTCATGTCCTGGATGACTGAGAATCTACACCAACGTAAAGTGCTAGGCTAACTTCAGCATTTCCATTCTCTGTTTTTTGATAAGACTTGTTGATAATTCAGCTCACAATATACCTCTATACAATTTCAGTTAATGGTGTGTCTAGCAAAAAGGTTTTCCAGCTTTATGAATTTGGTGCTTTATTTAAACTTTACAGAGGAAGCTACATCAGTCAATATAGTGTCTCATTTACTATGAATCTTATACAAAAAGGTAAGTAACACTTTGTTATGCCAAAAAAATTAGGTGAACGCCCTATATTAGACTATTTCAATTTGATACATGGGATTGAATGACCATATCTGTACTACACAGCAAACATTTGTGTAACATAGAACATTAATGTTTTGTTCTCTGTGGGCATATGTACCTTGGCAGTGCGAATGTACAGACTCAGCACTTCAGCTCTGATCTTCAGCGTCTGAGCGTGGAGGATCTCTCTTACCACCCAGAAACTCGTCTAAAAGAAAACACATACACACACCAACAGAGATTACTGCACAGAGCAACACTAAAATACCACCAACAACAGTCTGGGGAACCATCAGCAGTTATAATCATTCAAAGCAGAATCAGGATTTCTGGTATGTAAAAATAGGGATTGTTCTCAATCATTAGATCTCTTCGTTTGTGAGCCAGAGTTGTAGCAAGCCATGACAGCTCTGGGCTTAGAGTGGTATAACCCAAAGCAATTCACCAAGGACAGATGGTTAACAGTAATGTCCCATTTAGGTCGATTAGAAACTACCTCTTGATAATTAAAAAAAGAAACCAAGATAAGTATCAGTTGATGGATAAACTCTAAAACTCATAAAATGTCAATTGGTAAAGGAGGATAAAAACAGCAGGCACATGTGTGTTTGTTCAGAGGACTTGGCCAGACTGTGAGGGATGTTGGAAATCTGTCTCTTTAGGGAAACTGCTGGCAAGACAAAATTCTGATTACACATACACTGTTAAACAGGTCAGTCAATCAATCTTGTTTAAACCCTCGAGATGAATGGAGGGAATGGGAAGAAGGTTAACTTCCGGACTAAGGCCAGCTGCTGTCTAGACATTGTGTTCTGAACAAAAATAAAACCCCAACAACAAGCAGTTTCACCATCTTTGTGTCTTCTTCTGAGATAACCATATATTTAACTCACACACTGTACACATTTAAAAGTATCCTTAAAATCAGCTTAATTAGGAGAGGAAGCCCCAAAAGCCTTGAAACAGGATGCTGTCTTTGTGCAACATAATAATTTAAAGTTAGTTTGTAGAAGTTACTCCTAAACAAGATTAATGTGGGAAAATATGAGCTTGTCCTTGCTTCGATTTTCCTGGAAACATCCCGAATACTTATTGTTTCGTAGAAAAGATGAAGAGCAGCGAGTAAATCCATCAGGATAGGAGTCAAACTAAGCTTAAATACTGAGGCCTCCTCAGAAAAAAATTAATAAGTGATTTTTTAATTTAATTTCACATTAATTATTATGTGGAGAAGGATTAGGATCTGAATAAATACACGGAAAATATAGAGGGTGGAGGTCAACTATATTTTCTCTGCTGTTCTCCTCTACTGTAGTTAGTCGCATTTCAGGTCTAGACTTTCTTAACCATCAATCCTTATTGGTGATTTAAAATGAAAATGTATGAAAGATATCCAAGCATTCACATTCATAATCAGATATTTGTACAGCGAGCAAACTATTTGTACCAATAAAAACTAAAAGAAACAAAAGGCCCAAGAGAGGACATTAGGAAGGAAGAAAGGGCACAAGGAAAGGAGAAATGACACGAGGAAGGGCCTAAAACTGTGGAATGATTTACCTTCATATGACCAACAGTCTGAGTCTCTTCAGATCTTTAGCTTTTATTTTTATTTATCTACTGTTTTTACTGTTTCTTTGCAACATTTTGCCAACTGTGTTGTTGTTAAAGTGCTTTATAAATAAAAGGTGGACTGGAGTGGATTAGAGGGAGGAACAAAAAAGGAGGACATGAGTGACTGTTATAGTGAATGTTACACCTACCCTCACACTAGAGTAGAACAGTAGAAAAACAGAACAAAAAAGCCTTTTCTGTAAACATACTGAAACTCCTCGTCCAGCTTCCTCACCCATCTAACTTGATATCCTGCCTCCAGCATGTCTCCAAAATCCTTTTAGCGCTAGGTTTCATTAAAGTGCACAAAAAGTGAACAGCAGCTAGGATCACTTCTGACAGCAGTGCTCCACAAACAGCAGATGCTATCGTCACTGTGTGAGTTCCTGACAGAGGACTCACTGACTCACTGATCCGGTGTTAATTCCTAACCAGAGAGGTACCCAGAGATCTGCTGGTGACCGGAGTCAGACGATTTTCAGCTTGACCTACGGGTTGGAAACACCACAGCACCACAACGTCTATTTACAGATCCACTCAAACGGTTTAATAACACACTGGTCCCTTCTGCCTACTTTTTATTAAATAAATTATACATGAAAAGCTTTACTTTACAATATTTTTTAGGACTTTATAGTACATTTGTAGATATAATTTATATATTTTATCATCTTATTAAATTCTGAGCTCAGAGAAATGCAACTAAATCTTGTTCTGTGTTCACTTGTGTTGTGACTGCTGGTCTGTGCAATTTATCAAATCAGTCTTTAAATTTTGACTTAAGCTTTGAGTAAACAAAAAAAAAACAGACCTGTCAAAAAACTATTCTGTGTTTACATTATTATCTTGACATGTTCCCCTCTGCAAGCATGCTCATTTTGTAATACTGAAATGTAGGCAAATTAAATTGATCAAAATAACTTAATCGGAATTATTAGTCATGACTTATTTATTTTCTAGGTATTTCTAGGTTCATTTTGATATTTTAATATACTTTGTAATCTATTTTGTGTTAATTTATTTTTGGGTGAGAAAATACGGTCTTCCTTTTTTTATTTTTTTTTATTTGACCGGCTCTGACAAGTGACCACATGGTGGAAAACTCCAAAATCCACTTTTCCTCTTCAGTGAATGCAACAAAAAGGTAAATGCACTGTGTGTTACAATAACACTCTTCAGGATGGAAGTTGTTACTGAAGGAAGAAGATTTAACGTTTTCAAGTTTAAGATGTTTAAGGAATGCCAGAAAAAATTATATTCTGAATGCTGTTCATCAGAAATCTGAATTGGCTACAATCTGCGTCGTCAGGTCAGAGCTTTACAAAAACTGGAAATCGGCAGTTAAATTCTGATTGGTGCAACTCTAGGCGATCTCCTGTTTTGTTCTTTTTAAATCTCTTAAGTGCTGCTGAGGCCTCTGAAAAAGTTAGCCTACAATCGAGGATGGATCTGAGAGTACACGTTAATCTATACGCGGTTTAAAAAGCACTTGTGTGTTTGCTCATAGATCAACTTTCTTTTACTGCATGTTGGCGTGTGAAAAAAACCCAGCATAAAAATCTTTGCAGCATCAGACCAGATGCTTTCAGTGGAGAAGAGCATTTCCCTGTTTACCATTGCGACCTAACACAGCAAGAAACACCACCGTCTTTGATTCTGACAGACAGTTCCACTATACCTCCTTCATTATTCCCACATCAGCGACAGTGGTGAGACTCGGACAGATGAAGAAGACTGACTGAATGCAGCGTCTGAGCAGGTAGTTTTTTGTTGCTTTTTCCAAAGTGCTCGGCTATTG
Source organism: Valencia hispanica (assembly GCA_963556495.2). Classification (NCBI taxonomy): domain Eukaryota; kingdom Metazoa; phylum Chordata; class Actinopteri; order Cyprinodontiformes; family Valenciidae; genus Valencia; species Valencia hispanica. The sequence continues at coordinate 17,553,576 of OY747705.1, forward strand.
TTCTGTTTTAACCGTCTCTTCGCTAAGTGCCGGCGCAGTCATCTCGTTGAAGGCCGCCGTGGCTCACCTCTTCGCCAACGCCGTCTTCCTGTGCGTAGAAATGCCGGCTCCTCTCCTTCCTTCGAGTGCTGGGAGAAGTAGCAGGTGATCTTTGAGGAAAGTCCTGAACAACATCCAAGTTTCCGAAGAACTGCTCCACAGGAAGGATTTGGTTACTGTCGTCGTGTGGGAATAAGATTCTCGTATTGTTTTCGGATTCCATATTTTCAAAAGCCTGCTCCTCCAAGACGCTGTTGGTTTTGCAGCTACTGACCTCCTGCTCTGACCTCAACTTGTCTCTTTACCCTCCTGACCTTCGAGCTCGGGTGAACCCGAACACCTCCTCCTGTCGGCGGCCTCGTGGCATTCACAGCTGATACGAGACAGCTTATGTGCAGATTTGGAGGACTTCAGTGCTAAACTTTCCTCCGCTGACGAGTGCATCTTCTGGCTTTTAAACCTTTCTACAGACTCCGACCTCAGATCTGCTCTTCCTCTTTCTAGGCTTCATGTTATCAAGTTGACCAGGCATCTTGTGCATCGTTCGCCGCCCGGCGTTATTGCGGTTCCAAATACCTAGCTCTTTGTTAGTTTTGTGACTTTAGCTAGTGCTCGCCAGTGGAAATTTGACCCGCTGTGCCGCCGCCGATTTCTCAGCTTGTCTGTCCGCGTCTGAACCGCCGCCTTCTCCGTGTATTTCCTGCTTTTTAAAGGTTTTGTGTTGTTTTGTTCTTTATTTGATAGTGGATAGGATACAGAAAGGGGAGAGAAGTGGGGGGAAATACACACGGCAAATGTCCTCGGGCCGGAGTTGAACCCAGGACGGACGCATCGAGGGCTAAGGCCTCTGAACATGGGGCGCCCGTCATAGACCACTGCATCACACGACGCCCCAATCAATAATTGTTTTAAATAGTAGTGATTTTTATAGTCTCCAATATATTCAAAACGTTTTCACATCCAAGTAGCCCAACATGAGTGACGAAGTTGGTCTACAGTAAATTGTCTACAGTAAATACAGTAAATACTGATACAACCTTCAGTGGGAAATTATTATTATTACTGAGAGAACAACATCCCAGAATTAGCAATCGCAGCAAGTGCTTACAATGAAATAGAGATGTGAGAAGGTTTTAACGAAGAAATTATCTTCCTTCGAAGCATACATTTTCATGTCACTTCTTGTAAATAGTCAGTTGTTTAATGCATTAAAATAAGCACATTTTGAAAATATTTTTTTATTATTCTGCTCAGTTGCACATTTCTTGAACTGGAGTATGCCATTTACAATAACGGCACTGTATTTTAGTGTTGCAATTTTGCCCTTACAGTAAAGCAGTGGTTTCCAACCTTTTTTCCTTGAGATAGTTTTTTATATTTTAATCTTTGTGTAAATCTGTCACTTTGTTGCTATTATGTCTGAATTTCCCCAGGTGTGGATAATAAAAGGGATAAAAAAAAAATCTATTCAGGTTGCTACAACTAGACAAAACTAGACTTCATCAAGTGCTGATCATTCCGCTCCTTTCACTGTCTTCTATTTTTGGTCGTTTTGTTCCCAACAATTTGCAACAGGGAGTCTTGTACCAACCATGGGGCTATTTTACCAAACCAGTGAAGGAGGGAATATTCCACAAAGCCAACTTCAGCAGATGCCATGAAGGCTGAGTGGATTACAGAAAGGTTGCTCTGTTTGATCTTTCAACCCCTGTCTGTCATGGAAAATGCTGGAGTTGGGAAGGTTGGCCATGTTTGGGCATTTCAAGTGTTAAAATAAAGTTTTAGTCTCTCTTTGGTTGATTTCTAGTTTGGTTCCAAAGCTTGTTTCTTTAATGATGTATTTCTAAGTATATCAAGTCCTTCAGATGGAGCTAGACGCTCCCAGTGTTTCAATAATCTTAAATAAAGTGGAGCAGCCAAAGCCAACACAGAGGTATCAGCGGTAAATCAACCAGTCTACTGGTCTGACGGAAGACACTGAAAAACATGAAAATCTAACAACTAAAAACTGTTATATGATCCATATAATCATTCAATCTTTGTCTGGGGAGTATTAAAAGTGAGATGTTAAAACCTAGCGTTCTGATTTGACCATAAATATGAACTCTTGAGTAAGCTTTAACCAACAGGTTACAGAGCATTTATCGTAGTGGTTTCAACTTGCTGGCAAAGTGTCTCTTTTTTGGCTTCTAAAAGCACTGAGTCAACAAAACTTAGAATAAAGGGGGGGAAAACATGGCCTCAGTTAATGTGTAAGGGGCTTTCTGGGACTCTCTGCCTTGGCAGGCTGAGACCGTCTATCCAAAAAGCTCATTTTCCTTGGCTCGCAGCACCCGAATGCGTGCAGCAAACATCTTGAATCACCGTTTAGGATCTGCCATACATGAAGAAATTTCCACAGAAACACATTCTTCTTGGATCATATTTATATCTGAGGTCGGTGAAGTTCGTCTCAGAGAGGACTGGCAAAAACAAAGGAAGTGGATTAAAAGGCATGGTTACCCCTTGAATCATTCCCCGCAGCTTCCTGTTGATGAAACTGGGAACCGAGAGAAAGATGCTTCAACATGTGCACATTAATCTGTTTACATGGCTCTCGCAAAAAGTATTCATAGCCTAGAACCTTTTGACATTTTGCAACATTACAACCCCAGACATTTGTGTCTTTGGGTTTTTTTATGTAAAGTAGAAGGAAAATCTGAAGTAAAGTGTGAAGTGGATTTATATTTAACCCTCTATCGTCGATACCTTGAGGAAAAAACGTTCATTACGAAAACAACTGCAGTAAATGGGTTTTTTTTTGGCTAAGTCTCCATCAGCTTTACTTATCTCTCTGCAGATATGTCAAACTCAGTCAGATTAGATTAGAGGCCTCCAGCATTAAATTATCAAATCCCGTCAGTGTCCAAGTCTCGCCACAGATTCTCATTTAGATACACAGTAATTTTTGGACTATGAGCGACTACTTTTTTCGAAGAAGACACTATCGGTAGAGAGCTCAAGTAACAAATGTCCTGTTGACAGATTAATCTCCATGAAGTATGGATCTCTGCAGCTCCTCTAGAGTTATCATATGGCTATGCTTATTGGCTGCTCTGATTAAAGCTCTTCTTACCCAGCTTGTCGCTTTAGATGGTCGGCTCTTTCCATTTTCACATGATTGACTGAACAGAGCTTTTAAAAGGTTGAGATATTGTTTAACAATTTAGGAATAATGAGCTGACTTGTAAAGCCAATTGGTTGCCATGGATTCATTTTAGCGGTATCACAGTGAAGGGGACTGACTTTAAATGTGCACCAAACTTTTTCATTCGTAAACAAGAACAAAAGAAAATAAGAAAACAAAGCATTAGTTTGCTTTAACCTTCCAGTAATGCACTGCTTCATGTTGGTCTATCACATAAAATCCTAATAAAATACACCAAGGTTTGTGGCTGGATTGTGAGAAAATGCAAAAAGCTGAGGAATAAAAGCTGGCTACCTTCAGACATGCTTCACCTGGGGACTACTTGTGATATATATATATATATATATATATATATATATATATATATATATATATATATATATATATATATATATATATATATATATATATATATATATATATATATATATATATATATATATAACCATTTCACTTGCAAGGAGCAGACACAGGGATCCTTACTAGCGGCCATGATAAACAAAGCTTCAAAAACAAGAACATCTGGGAGAACTGGGGTGATGATTTGAGAGCAGGAGGATGGAGATGGAGGGCATGATGGAAAGACGAGCTGTCATCTCTTCAAACCTCAATGGCCAAGACTCATAAATCTCCAAGACCGCAGGAGGAAGACTTTCCCTTCGTTTCGTTTTCGGGCGAGACCTCTTAGCTTGAACTTGGCTGTGGGAGCAGAAGATGTTGGGGTCTCACCTGATTGAACCTGCGGGTGAAGGCCACAACATTTGGAGCAGAGCTGTGCTTCTCTTTCTTGTTCCAGCCACAGCTAGATAGCTCCTGTAAACAATAAAGGAAATCCAAATTATGTTCTGAAACATAGGGAGTTTTTACACACACACACACAGCTTTTACTAATGAATTTAACAGAGTAGTTGGAGGATTGACTTTGGGAGATGAAAAGGAGGCAAAAAGGAAAGCAGATGAGGGGGAAGAACGAATGAGTGCAGACAAGATTCAGTCAAAGACTCAAAGGGATAAAAGAGTGGCAGCAAGAACAAACAGGTGAGGTCATACAGGAACATGTCTGTTTTAAATATTTATAGCACAGATTATAGTGAGAAAGGCTCCTACATTATTACATGGCCACAAGGCTTACAGAAACGGATAGAGGAGCACAAACTACACACTTTTCAGCAGAACTTAAAACAAACTTTTAGAATTTGTTTGGATGCTACAGTAATATAAACAACCCAATCAATGCCTTGAAAACAACTCATCAACTTAAGGTGTAGACTGGTTGCAGTTTTCAAGCCCAACTAAGATCTTGAAAAGTTACACGTTTTGAAAAAGCTACAGAAAAAAAAAGTATCGTGTTGTGTATTCAATTTAAAGTTGTTTTAATTAGATGCCAAAAAAATACAAGAGTAACCGGAGTTGAAAGAATGCTACTACATTTTTCCTCTTGCTCATGGCTGTTTGGGGATATTTCCATTTGCAAGAAAGCCAGACAGCAATGGTGTGCAAACTAAACACTCTTTTTAAGGTAACACCGTTTTAAATGTGGGCTGACCTTCCAGCCTTGCAGCAAAAAAGCGCTGGGTTCTAATCCCAGCCTGGGCTGTTCTGCATGGAGATTGGCATTTCTTACCGTGCATTCATAGGATCTCTTCAACGTTCTTTTACAGTCTAGAAATATATTTAATACCCCTCGAGGCCTGAAACTAGAGTGCATATGTGCTTGTGTTGCGCATCTCTCTGTTGTCCTGCGACAGACTTACAACTTATCAAGATATACCCCGCCTCTTTTCCACTTGCTGATATCAACAATTTAGTGTGGACAGCGGCACTGAAGGAATCAAAGTGATTGTTTTCAGGATCAGTCAGGTGATCCAAAAAGGTCAGGAAAGCACAGAAATATAGGAAGCCAGCTCAGGCTGCAGGAGAGCGAGAGAGGAGGACTTAGAGCACTTAAAGGCAGGGTAAACGATTTCATTTTAAAACACTTTTTTAAAACTGCAAAAAATGCTATTCATTTACCAGTGGCAACCTATAAGTTAGGAGTTCTTAAACTTGACAGAGTCATTTTTATTCTTTCTACAGAGAGAAACCATGGGAAAACCTCATCCAATCAACTTCCACGGTCCGTCTAAGATAATAAGCTTGTAAACAAAGCTTCCGTGTTCCAGCACCTCCCCCTCTGCGCGTCCCCTTCGTGTGCACGCAACGCTCGTTCTAGCCTGTAAACAGGAAGTGAGCTCGCGCTAATATGAACCGAAAACGCAAAGCTGTTGTGGAAATAGCAACGAGAAAGAAGAAAGCCGACCAAGAGCGTGCTTAAAGCCAAATCTGCATCGGAGCTGATGCATTTACACGGTGGCGTCAACTCAAGGAAGCTAAGGGCTTGCTAATGTATGTGTTGGTTGCTGATTTTCTCCTGGACAGGTAAGATCATGTTATATTTTGTGACTTTGGCTGAAATAGCGGAGTGAAGTGTGAAGTGGCGGAGACCCAACGAGACCATGCTGGCTGCGCGTGCCTGTGTTATTGAGGCGTGGCTTAGTGGGAGAGCATGAAGCAAGGGGTGGGACTTTTTATTTTTCAAAAACGCCCTCTCAAGGAGCGCTCCCACAATCGCATACCCGGCCTTTAACAGGAGGGATGAACTGGATACAGCAGGTTTATCCGTTTGGCCTTTTAACCTTTTTCTGTTATTGAACTTGCAAGAATTAGAAATGTTAGCAGCCTTTTGGACAACACGGAGTTAAGGTAAGGGGTAATATTCTATAGGGAATACACGTGGAGACATATTTCAGCAAAGCTTGCTGCACTAGCCACAATAATATAAGCTTCTAAAAATGAAGTTTAAAGTGTTAACATTACAATTATTTTCTTTGTTTAGAAAACAAAACAAATATAAAAATTTGCTTGAAAACTGCAACTAAATTTAATGGATGTTATATTTCTTTTTAAGTACACAAATAAAAAAAAAAAGAAATAAAAAAAGAAATGTTAAAAATCGGATTTGTATCATTCATCACGGTATATTGAGGTCTTTGCACACCGGGTCCGTGTTTTTCGTGCAATTAATTTGCACGACAGTATTTTCTTTCGAATCAATGTCAAATCAATGGGGACGTGCACACCACTGACGAAATTCCATCCTGCGATTTTGTGAGTTTTATTTTTTCGGATTGAAGTAGATTTTTTTAAAACTCGTATCCGACAGATTAACACTTGACCAATCAGAGAAGGCGTGGTGATGGCGTCATCAGAGCCGAGAGTCGGGAACTGAAGTGTCACTTTCGTTGAAGTAACTAATTTTTTCTTCACCATGGCTTAATGTCTGATCCTTTTTGTGTCCCAGCACCCCTGTCTCTTTAATAAAAAAGAGAAAAACTACAAGGACAACGATTATAAGGATAATGTGTGGTGATCCATTGCCGAAGAACTTGGACATTAAGATGGTAAGTAAATCAATGTTTACAAAATAGCTGTGTACTCTCGAAACTCTCCTCTCTTCTCCAGAATAGGATGTACCCAATATGCTCTTTTCTTTTTTTCTTTCTCCATCATTATCAACACAATGTCGTCGTCACTTGATGTTGAATCCATTTTTAGTTTTGCCGCCTTACGTTTTTTAAATAGAATCTTCATAATTTATTCGCAATTCCGCAGCGCGTCTGGTGTGCATACACAACACGTCGACTTTCGGCCTCCGATTTTTTGCAATTTCGTGTCATTTAATCGCATCGGGCCCGGTGTGCAAAGACCTTTACAGTGGTATAATTGGATGGAGTTGGATTATTTTGCTCTTCTGTTTTAAATCTCTGTATAAATGGCTAAACCCTGAAACCATGGTAATAGTATATATATTGTAGAGCTTATCATATGAGAGTCTTAAAGTTGCCCATCCCTGTTCAACACAAAAAATGTCTGAAACAAAAACATCTGAGTGAATGTTTGAATTGCTACAACTTTATCTGTTGCATTTTAATTAAAAAGTTTACAAATGACCTAAAAGTGGTCTTACGAAGCAGCACCAGCTGTGGAAGCAACAGCAGAGAGGCTGTTATCCATATACTTGATCAAAAGCAAGAGTTGTGACTTTGGGCGCTGAACAGAGAAAATTCCATCAACAGGCAAACATTCATTTGTTTCTGCTTCAGTACCAGGTCGGACTCTTGGCCTTCAGCGGCTGTCCTCAGCGATGAGGTAAAGGCGCAGACCACACATACAGTCCAAGGGGAACCTAGTTCCTCCTTGGGCCCTTCACAGGATGTCCCAGAGGCCAGGGACAATGACATAACGGTTCGGGAAACTTTGTGTAAGTTCTCCTTCTAAACCGTCCTCCAGTCCAGCCCACTTGGGATAAACAGTCTAACCAGCTGAATCAGGCTGCAGGTCCCCCACACAGCTAGCCCCGTGACGCAGTGCGACTGTCTGGAAGAAGCAGCTTCCAGTAAACTTCTCAGAGCTCCCTGAGCTGGACTGCATCAGGTTTTTTTTGTTTTGTTTGTTTTTGCAAAGAAAGCCTGTGTTCATTCAGGGGTAAGTCTCAGAGGCAAAGAGCCCGCACATCAAATACAGATGTTAAAAGCAGATGTTTACGCGTGGGTGGGGTCGAGCTTTAAGTCCATGTTCAACGGTTAAGAATGAAGACTTAGGGAAAAGAAAAAAAAGACTTTAAAAATTAAACTATCGAAGAACCAAGAGCATCTTTCCTCAAAGATTTTTAATCGCCGTTGTGAAGCATTGCAGGTTTCTTTAGTTGCGCCGGTCCTTTAATGAGAGGGAGCTCAAACTAAAAAGGAGCACATGTCAGCTTGTTTCACTATTAATTTTACTAAAATTAACCCTCCCCTTCATTCTCAGGACCGTTAATTCTTTAAAACAAATACCTCCTATATTTAGACGTAGGTTGGTTTTGTTTTCTCTGTGACTCACGGCTCCGCCCTCTGCTTTGCCACCCAGGCAGGTAGGCAGCGCAGTAACAAGACAGACCTACAGTGCTCGACACACCTCCTGGAACTCCAGGTAAACATGTGTAAAAGCCTGAAAATAAAATCATCTTTTAATGAAGCAGCACAAATATTCAGTAAAATCAAGATAACTATAAAACAATTTTTTTTAACTTGACTAAAAGTTTCTGAGAAATTCCAATTACCGCAGTAAGGCATAACTATCAGTTTCTCTGGATAATCCGGGTTCTTTCACATCTAACATGTAAAAATCAACCAGACTCAAAACTCCAGAGATCTGTCTTTTCTCTTTTGGTGCTAATTTTCAAAATATAAATGACAGGAAAAGAAGAAAGGATGGGAGAAAAGACCCTCTCCATGTACCTTGGATGTCAGTGAAGGTGTGTCAGAAACGTTTTATTTATTTAGGAAGGAGAAATGACACAAGGAAGGACGGAAGGAAGGAAGGAAGGACGGACGGACGGACGGACGGATTTAGACAATGGAATATGAAAAACAACATTTTTTCACACTCCTAGTTTCTTTTTCCTACTTTCAGAATCCAGATTCATATTCATTAGCCTAATTATTTATTAAGATGAGAGGAGTAAAAAAAAAAATCCCCAAGTCTCCATTTCATCCACTATAACTGGACTTTTTGAAAGGAAAAGCCTTTTTGGTCCTACCATCACAAAAATAAAAATCTGATTCCTCAAGATTTAAAAAATATTCTTTATTGTGAAATAAATGTATTCGAATTATAACTGGGATTTTTCTGAAGTTTTCAATCTGAGATGATGCTGTTGCACTAAAGAAATTCATTAATTGTATGGCTTTTAACACAGCTGTACCTGAGATGCCAATAAAACATTTTTACAACCCAAAAGGAACCTCACACCAGACCACTCAGCCATGTCCTCTCATTCTAACACACATCAGTCCATCCAGGTAGTTTTACAGTTCAAGTCATTTAAAGCTTTCCTGTTGTTCAGTGGCGTTATTACAAAGTCCAGCTACCTCATACTGTATAATTAAGCAACACTAATGCACAGCTTTCCCGAAATCTATTAAGATTTATTTGCCTTTATTTTCTTGTGACTTTACCGCTTCTTCTCCACACACCCAGGCCAGACAAAATCACTGGCAACATAAAGGAGAAATAAATATATTCATAAAAACTCGGCACTGGATTGCTTGGAGAAAGGCTTTGAAAGAAGGTTTTAAACGCTGCAGTAAAAAGATGCAGTAAAATAGCTTGCTCCGCTAAACCACAGACAGCCTGTCATTTCCTCATGCTGCTCGAGCTGCACAGCATTTTTCTTTCTGTTAAGCACAGTCCTGCAGGGCTGAGTGAAGCTGACTGCATCAACACTTTTGGTGGAGTATAATTAACATAGTCAAAAAATAACCGATGTCACTTCTGGCGGCGCATTTAAGGGACCCGAGAATGTGCAATTATCTACAAATAAGATTAAATGAGATAAAAGACGCATTCAAGCAGAGACCGTGAGATGCAGGAGATTCCCAACCTAAAATTAAACACTGAGGATGAACAAAATGAAGGCTGCACCAGCTGCAGCTGAGCCACAAATTGTGATGAGCTCATGGGAGAATTCCACAAGAATTCCCTTTGTTTTATGTCTGCTTTCTAATGGAAAACTGTGTCCCGGGTCCCCGGGGAGCCCTGCTTTGAGGGCAAGGGCCAAGACAGGAAGCGCAGATAAAGATGAGGAATTTTATTGGGTGGGAGAAAAACGAGAGTAAGATGAGAAGAGGTTGAAACTTAAGGGGAAAAAAAGAAAAAGTTTGCAGCAGTGAAATTTACAGGGGATGACAGGAAGGACCGCAATGAAAAATGATCACAGTTGTTTCTGTTCGCTGATTAGTGCTTTAGGATGAAGTGAGATGGAGGAACCCTGGGCTGATTGCCTGGTTATGCCTAATTTATGGCTCTACAGATCTGACTCCCCGCAAACCTACAGGCCAGGAAAAACATGGGGGGAAAGGAAAGATAAGAGAAGCAGAGGAAGAATGATAACCTGCTATAAAACATTTATTTTCTCCGCTTTAAACTTTCAGAAACCTTGAAACTAGCAGCCAGGTTCACTGCAAACTGCAGAAGGTTTTTATTCTTCCTGGAATAGATATATTTATTGGCTCATGCATCAAGATGTAAGGTGGTGATCGAAATGGGGTCAATGTTCAGCTTTAACAGCTCTGACCAGTTACCAGTCAGAACCTCAAAACCAGATTTTTTTGCTTTTGGTCAGTGAACGCACCATATCAAAGCACTACTAGGTCACAAAAACAGGAATAAAGCTGGAAGGAAGCACAGAAACAAGAAAACAAGAGCTTTACCATCAGAATTATATAATAAAATCTGGAGAGCAACTTCATCGAAACGCGCATAAAATCCACTCACCCAAGCAGTTTCTTCAACCCCGCATGTGCATAAATACCACTCGTGCATGCATCACAAAGTCTACAGCACGCACAGCGGGTTGGCCTCCCTCCCTCTCTCTCTCGAAGAAGAAGGCGCGCGTTCGTGACAGTGGATTTTATGTGCGCGTAGTAAAGGAAATTTATCTCCCGACTTATGACAGAAATCTGACACCATACAAAGTTGCAATAAATATCAGATAATAATAATTAGCATAAAAGCCCCATTTCACACCCCCGGCAGAGGCAGATTTAAAGTAGGGCTAAAGGAATTATTTAATACCAATGTTGGTAGTGAAAAATGGGATAGATTGGTATAGATTTCAGTTAACCCATTGTTTACCATTAAACACTAACTCCACCGCTCTCCCCTACCTTTACCATCTCAGTCGCTAAAGACAAACATCAATAGTTGGCATAAAGTGCAGCTCAAGTTCAGCGAATTGGTCAAATATATTATCTATATTCAATTCAAATTCAAAATCAAAAATACTTTATTGATCCCAGAGGTAAATTAAGTGTTGGTATAGCTCATAAAATTAATTCGTTAAGGAGTTGTTATAGATGATGATGGCTGTGGGCAGGAAGGATTTCCTGTAGCGGTCTGTATTGCAGCGAAACTGAAGAAGCCTCCGATTGAAGACGCTCTGTTTCTGTATGACTGTCTCATGAAGAGGATGCTCAGGGTTGTCAAAAAGTTTTTTGATTTTATGAAGAATCCTTCTTTGCATCATCATCTCCAGATGTTCCACAGTTGTCCCAAGAACAGAACCAGCCTTCTTTATCAGGTTGTTTAGCCTTTTTAAATCCCTGGCTCTGATGCTGCTACCCCAACAGATGACGGCTGAAGAGATTACACTCTCCACAACAGACTTGTAGAAGATCTGCAGCATCTTGCTGCAAACCTTGAAGGACCTAAGCTTCCTCAAGAAGTACAGTCTGCTCTGTCCCTTCTTGTAGACGGTTTCACTGTTGCGCCTCCAGTCCAGTCTGTTGTCAAGGTGAACTCCGAGGTATTTATACTCATCAACCACCTCCACTTCTTCTCCCATGATGGAAACAGTGTTTGACTTATCCCTGTTTCTTCTGAAATCTACAATCATCTCCTTTATTTTGTTCACATTAAAAGGTGAGAGGCTTGTTTCCACATCATGTCACAAAGTGGTCCACCAGCTCTCTGTATTTAGCTTCTTGTCCACCTCTGATACACCCGACAATTGCAGAGTCATCTGAGTATTTCTGCAGAGGACAGGTCTCTGATTTGTACTGGAAGTCTGAGGTGTACAGAGTGAAAAGGAATGGTGAGAGTACGGTCCCCTGTGGTGCTCCTGTGCTGCTGACCACCTGGTTTGACACGCAATTCTTCAGTCTCACAAACTGGTCTGTTTGTCAGGTAGTCATTGATCCAGGCGATTGTTGAGGGCTCCACTTGTGTCTTCAGGAGTTTCTGACATATGCAGAGCAACACAAGCTTTTACAGTATTGACACACTTATGATGCGATGACACCGACTCCAAGGCAATCTATTCATTTTAACCACATGGTTACTCCTGATTGGAATTAATATTACAAACTTTCAAGTGTCCCACCCCCAGTCAAGACCCTAATCTAATAGAGAATCAGTGGAGGGAGATAAAGATTAGGGTGATGGCAAAGAGGCCTTCCAACCTCTTTTTATAACGTGAATATTCAAAGACCTGGTCAGCAACTACAGTTGACCCTCACATATTTGTAGTTTAGTATTTGCAGACTCACCAATTCACAGATTTTTCTGTGGAGCATAACTCTAAACTATTCAGAGGAAAGTTCGCCTACTGTACTTGTGTATTTTTGCGAGGAGCATTTCAAAAATATTTGAAAATCCCTAGGAACAATGATTGAGAAGCCAATAGTGGCCTAATAGCCAATCCAGGAGCACCCTTTTATTTCATTAGTGCTGAATGGTTGTACCCCCAACAGCAAAGGTAAGGAACACTAGGCTAGATATTAGCTTGTGCGGTAGTGCAAAGACAGTTTCCACTGTGCATATTAAAGCTCGGGTACATAGTTTAATATCTTTAAAGTAACTTAAAAAGTGCATAAATCTGACTATCTGACACTGTTTTGTGATATACAGTAGGTACTCTGTCAGAACTTATATTTCCCCTAAGGCACCCTCCTCCAGCCTCTAGAGTAAAAAACAAATAATTTATGCGAGCCAAGAGCATTGACCAACAGATTTGCAAATCCGCAGGAAGGGGCTGTCAATCAACAAGAATGCCACCCCATTCCCCACCCCAGTGTGCACTACGGGATGACGCACCTTAGTCAGCTTAGCGCACCAGTGAAGAGAAGCCGGAGGGTTTGGGGTAAAAAACAAACAAAAAAAACCAAAAACATCCCAACCTCAGAAAACTCTACTGTAAAAATTAGGTCAATTCGGTGATGCACAGTGGCATGGAGTTTGCATGTTCCTGTGCATGCGTGGGTTCTCCTCCCACAGTCCAAAAACATGACTGTTTGGTGAATTGGTCTATCTAAATAGTTCTTAGGTATTAGTATGTGTGTGCGTGGATGGTTGTTTGTCCTGTATGTTTATGTGTTGCCCTGTAGTGGTGCACCCCGCCTCTCGTCCTGTGACTGCTGAAGATATGCACCAGCCCCCCGCAACTTTGCATAGGATGGAAGGGTACAGATAATGGATGGATGGTGTCTTAATTATTAAAATAGGCAGTTATACGTATTCTTAGGGGGGTCTTCAGTATGCATGTGCGAACGGTTGTGGTCCATAACCTTTCTTTAAAAGAAACCCTTCAAACATTGTCTTGTTATCTTTTGGGGGCTGCCTGGGTCTTTTCCTATCAGAAAAATGTCTTGGTTGAATGAAAACAACGTGGAATCTTAATCTGCTGGGCGATCTGAAGAAAAGTGGCTTTAACTATAGATGATTAATTACCTTAGGGTGGCTAAAAAGAAATAATTTTAGGCCTTTAATTATAGCTCTTAAAAAGAATTGGGAAACAACTCAAATGAACATTTGGAGGTCAGAGCTTTGTAAAGAGACAAACTACAGGCCAACGATTTGGAAGTAACTTTGTTTTAAGTATTGGTAGAATTTGCGACAAAATGTAGGCTACATGAATTTTATACAGTTAGTCAGTTTTTAGAGTATAACCTTCAGAAATTAGTGTTTTTCTTTCTTAGGGTTTGCCTTCTTGATATACCTTCTCTGGGTTTTATAACAACAAGGCATATATATGACATGTATACCCCCAAAATTCAGCAGAACTGAGAGGCTTTGTGAGCAGAAACTTGAACACAAATCCCTGAACACTGCGTCTCCCCTCTTGCGTTTTGTTTCTTTTCCTACTACATCAGAGAATGTGTTAAAGATTACTCTCCTCATAATTGTTGGTTCACACTTGAAGAAGGCATTAAATATATTGATGAAATTACTTTAACAGTGGTGGAAGAAATCCTTTCGGACAATGGAAAACTTGTCACTGTGGTTTTTCGGTCTCCCCTGCCAAAGCATTATTTTTCTCCCACTTTCACAGTGATTAATGTGTCCAGAGCGCTGTGCTGACAGGCTGGAGTGTAGCAGGGGTTCCTTCTTGTTTCTGTTGCGTAGCAATCACTGTCCAAACAAAATGTGCAGACTATAAGCATCTACCCTGATCTGTAAACCAACAATCTAGCGACAGTCTATACGGTGATGGCCTCTTCCATGCACAGCTTCCCATCAAATTTGACGACATCTGAATGTGTCAGGGTCGACTTGAAATTACACAGCTGGTGCTCTCATGACATTTTGTGGCTGAAACTGGACTACATCACCTCAAGCAACACTTCTATATCACTTTCAACATGACACATGTGTGAACTGCTGTATGCATATTAACAGCCAGATAGTAGTGGTTTAATTTGGCCTCTGATCGGCTGTTCAGAGGAACCCAAACCACTGGCAACACTTTTGTCCTCACGGTTTTTACCCAAAATAATTAGCAGCAGAACTGACATCATTGTTTCTCAGCATTCAATAAAAGCATCTGATCTGCAGCACAGATCTTTCCTCTCTCTGGGGAGAGGTTGATATTTTCAGCTGTGGCTTTGTTTAACACAACGCAGCTACAAATGAGAATTATATGAGTGAAAAGGATGAGCTGTAACAGGAAACGGTAAATCGGTTCAGCTTCATATCAGACAAATCAGTGATACTGGAGAAGTTGCTTGCAGGTCTGAACTGAAACATGTAGAAAGGTGAGATTTTATTGGGTTTTCCCATTCATCACCTACTGTATCTTTGGTCTGATAATATACACTTTCATTCATTGAAAAGAAGATCTTGCCCTAACAAAGTGCAAGCTAGTCACCAAAACGGGCCCAATTTTTAGCTGAATCAGTCAATCTGGGATCGGCTGGTCACAAAAATGAAACAATAGCATTACTTTGCTTCCAATTAAAAAGGTCACAGCAAAGCGGCTGCTTGGAGCTTGCAGCAAACATTCTTCGGTGAGAAAGGGGTTGTTGAGTAAAGAAAATTCAGGTTGAATATGTAAGTGAGGAAGTAAAAAAGGTTATAAGAAAGTGATGGTTGGCTAGACGGACAAACCAAAGTAAATTTGGTATGTTTAAAGGAATTCATTGATTTGTTATACTATGAGGCAGTTCTGGGTCTGCTGCCATTGTACTTACAGGCCTGCGTTTCCCTGAAACACTGGAGATAACTTCCTTCTCAAGCCTTACTCCAACTGTTTGTTCCAACGGCATCGATTCAACAGTCCAAAGCAACGGAGAGCGTGGAAAAGGGGCGAAGAAGCGTGTGCAAGCAGGTTGGAATGGATGGAGAAAGGCGTCAAGTGTGATGTGTGATAAAAGGGTTTCAGCAAAAATGAGAGGAAAGGTGTACAAGACCAGCAATGTTGTATAGTTTAGAGACAGTGCCAAAGAGGAACGGACAGAAAGCAGAACTGGTGGTTGCAGAACTCAAGATGTTGAGGTTCTCTTTGGGAGTGACGAGGATGGATAGGATCAGGAATGAGTACATCAGAGGGACAGCTCATGTTAGATGTTTTGGAGGTAAATTCAGAGAGGCCAGACTGAGATGGTTTGGACATGTTCGGAGGAGAAGAGACAATTATATTGATAGAAGGATGCCGAGGTTGTAGACACCAGGCACGTATCTTCCTAAGAATTTAGAAGCATCCACATCTGATTGCACATATTTTAATATACTTACAGATGTCTTTTTATACCTTTATGCTTTTAGGTCTTGATGTATTTTATCTTTCAGGTTTTATGGTCGGAATGTCTTGATTGTTACACGTTAACATGCTTTGAAACTTTTATTTTTGTGCTGCTGCCTGTTAAATGTTAATATTGTAGCTTTAAAAGAAAATCTCAATAGGCTAAAATCAATATCAGCAGAGCATCACAATAATATATTTTATTCAGTCTTCGGTCTTACTGGAATAAAAAACAAATTTTAATTCATGGACCAAGACCTTCTCAAACATTTGACAGAATCCTTTCAGTTCAGCAGATAGATGAACTTATTAATGATGAGTAAACTGTTGGAAGAGACGGTGTCATTCTGATCTGCATGGGTGTGTGTGTGTGTGTGGAGGGGGATTTATTTGAGCCAGACTTGTGAAAATGAAACATTGCCTGCCTTCAACTACAAGTCATCATTCTACATGACGTTCAGCATGTTCAGAAGAGATTGGCTGTATGTTCGGACATGTGAGGAAAGCCACATACTTCTCAGCGGTACGTAAAGCACAACCTGACTGCTGTTCCCTGAGAGCTGGAACAAAGGTTGCCCGCCAAAGCCGCTAAATCACTCAGCTTGGCTGTTGCCATGGCTCTTGTGTTAAAAACAAAAGGCAGAGCTCTCCCTCTAAAGCCCCCTCTCCATCCCTCACACTCTCGTTTTTCTTTTCTTTTTTTTCCCTCTCAGCCACTTTTTCATAAACATCCAGCTGCAGATCGTCAGCAGCGTGTCTGATTACAAAATTGGAAAAACAGAAAGAAAGAATGGTTTCTATTGTTTTTCCTTAAATCAAACTTCTTTTATACTTTCATTTAACACATCATTTAATTTCCTCGTCTACTGATGCAAAAGCACAGTTCATCTAACCGATGTCGCCAAGGCTTCAACCCACCAGTAATCGCCGCTTCGTAAATCCAGATGAGAGGGAGAGATTTCCTTCTAGTCCCTTGTATCCATTCGTCTCCCTCCTCCCTGTGATCCATGTTATCATCTGTCATTATGATGGCATTTCACTTCGCTAACCAACAGCCAAAGTACATAACAGCCATTCATCGGGGAGCTATAGATTAAACGACACTCAGCTCTGCAGTATAGATTACTCTACATCCCCAAAAAATGCTGTCTGCTGTTCCCATTGATTATACCGGCACTGCAAACTGAGCGATCCATTCCTTGCCACTGAATGAATGGCTTTTGCCACTCGGCCGTTAACGGCTCTCTCCCGTTCACGTGGAAATGGCTCTCCTGAATCGATTTTGTGTTTGTTCGCCATGTCACAGTGAGATGTGTCTTGAAGACGCCTCCCTTAAAGCAAATCTTCTATCAAAAGGAGCTGCAGGCCGCTCCGAGTACAGGATGTACAATTCCTTAAATCATAGGGAAACAAGGAGTTTGCTTCGTATTCAAACGTGCTGGATTGAATTTATACAGGTGCAGAGAAAAAGTATGTGTTTACAGATTTATTCTTGTTCTTGTTTTTTGGTCAGAATTTAATGCTTCAGATCATCCATCATAGGCATTTCATTTATTATTATTTTTTTTTGTAAACCCCGACGGTATTTTAGAAAAAAAAAACAACATCACACCAACGGTCAAATGTTCCCATTATGGTGGTAGTGTGATGGTCTGGGGCTCCATTTAGACCTGGATGAGTTCTTGTAATTAATGCAACCATGAATTCTGCTCTCTAGCTAAGAAATCCTGCAGGAGAATGTCTGACCATCAATTTGTGGCCCAAGCACACTTGGGTGAATCCGCGGCGCAAAGATCTGAAGCACACCAGCAAGTGAACCTCACCATAAACAGGTCTTTCTGAACTGATACAATTCTGAAAGGAGGAATCGGCAAAAACTCCCCTCACAAGATTCATGACCGGTAGGAGTAAATACTTGGTAGCAGCTGTTACTGCCAAGCGCAACACAATCTCTTAAGTTTAGAGTGCGAATTGTTTTCACACAGGGTTTAGAGGGCATCCCTTCATAAATGAAATCACCATTTGAAAACTGCATTTCACTCAGGCTATCTTAGTCTGCCATTTAAAATTATTTCATAATCGGAAAACATTTTAGTGTGACAGCCTATGAGGGTGCAAGCACCGTAAAATCTCCGCACAGTATCTGACACATAAATCCACAGCTTGCATGGAGTGTTTCACTGCCATCCTAGCAGAAGGTTAGAATTTACTCTTCGTCCACGGAGTTTGGCTGGACCGTCCGGGCTCTTCTCCATACATCTGCTTCATCTCAGCGGCGGAACGTTTAAGCGATTATCATCTTCTGCTCTACTGCAAAGTTGTCTGGATCATTTAGGCAAGTAAATAGAAGAAAATGTAAGTGAATGAACACCGTTACTCTCCTAAAGCTCCTCTCCTTGTCACACAAAAGCTCTCACTGCAAAATTGTGATAGTTATGAGGTGTTTATGGAGCCTGAGTGAAGAAGAAAATAAATATTGTAATAAAAGTGCCAACAGACAGAGTCATGGAGTCATGGTGTTTAAATTTAGCAATAACAGGATTATATAAAAAAAAAGGCAAAGATATCTTTAAAGGCATTCCTCCTTGTTGTCTTCAGTATTGATCACCTCCAGCAAAGATCATAAAAACATGAATTAATTGAAAATGTTGATTCCGCTATTGTTCATTTAAATGCACATTAGAGTTATAACACTAAAGTCAACCCTCAAAACAACATCTGGATTTGCTAGAGTTTATAAAAGCAATAAAACTCTGCAACACATATCCAACCGAACGCAAACTCCCTTAAAGCTTTGAAACGAAATGAGAATTACATCATATGGCATCATGCAAACAAGAACAATCATGGCCTTGTTTCCACTCTCTCATCTAAAGGGAATTATACAAGATATAAAAATGCCCTGAAAAAGTGTCAGCACCTTTTGAACTTTTCCACATTTTGTCAAGTTAGGACCTGAAAATTCCAAGATTTTTACTCTGATTTTAAGTGATTTGGCCAATACTACATACATGATACATCATCTGTGATTACACCCTCTGTAGTCTGATACCTCAAAATAAAGCGACTGCTATCGGAAGACACCTGATTGGCAAATAGAGTCTACCTATGTATTGATTCTGTTCTGTGAAGTCACAATGAACTGGGCAGGATCAAAGCTTGCATCTGTTACGCACCGGTTTCATCCCAACACAAGTGTGAACTGTGGTGTGGCCAAACCATTTTCCTTTTCATTTCACAAAAATGTATAGCAGCAGCAAGAATATGAAACATGGTATCAAGATGTGGGGATGGTTTTTCTTCAACAGGAACAGGGAAGATGCTCAGAATTAACCTCTTAAATCTCCAGCAATTTTAACCCCAAAACGCTTTTTTTAATGAAAAGAACGCCAACAGGGGGCACGATGAAAACTTTGGGAGAAAAAGACGCATCTGAAGGAAATGTGGCTCTGTTCAGTCAATGATACAAGGCTTTGAACATGGATATTATTTTGCATTTCTAGGTGGTTTGACAAAAGTGTTTACTGTGTCTACAGTTGTGATTGTATCCTCGATTGCCATACATAATTGGAATCTCATAAATCATAGCTTTCCAATGATGTATAATATGTATACGTACATAGAGTGTTGCCAAAAAAAATTTAAAAAGCATAATGTTGCATCACGCCCGCTGGACATAAGAACACTAAATGGTTAGTGGGATGTTCAAATGGTCTTCAGCCTCTAGATGTGAAAAGCTGGTAGAGACACACCTCGATAGTCATGCAACTGTATTTGCTACATTAGGCCAGGCTTTTCAGGTTTTCGTTTGCAAAGCCCCCATGAAAACTGTGTGTTTCTTTTCACAATTATACCCTTTTATATGATGGTGTATCACTTGAAATCCCAGTAAAATGCATTAGGTACTGTAGGAGCTAACATTTATACTATATTCAATGAAACTAAATGGTTAAAGGATAAAAATGGGCTGGATGTCAATAAAAACACTATTGCATAACTCAAGGAATTGAGTTATTTAATATTTTCCTATTTGGGCTTTGAACAGAGCGAAACAGCAGGCGTGCCTGAAGACGCATACACGGCTGCTTTTCCCATTATGTGCTTGCAACTAGGACGCAAGAAAGACACCGGTGGAAACTCCAGTCGAGTTCACTTCAGTCGTAGCGGCGTACCTTTATTCAGCGAGACAAAAGCACAGTGAGGGCACAGAGAGGCTCCATGGTCCGCTCTGCCACCCGCTTGGATCCAGCAGGGCCCCTCTTCACCTCACACTACCGATCTCAATCAAACTTCTATGTAAATCTACAATCCAGCTCAATTTCACTCAGACTATATTTTCAGTCTGCATCATTAACTATTGAACAAGCCAGAGAAACTATACCAGACTAAAACTCTGCGAGAGCTTTTGCTTTTTTCCTTAAAAAAATTTTTTTTTGAAAGACTCAAAAAGCAGAAGAACATGCGCCAGAGTGTCAGTGAATGAAAGAAAGTGCTGCACACATGCTTTCGCAGGGTTCAGACTGTGGCCATGCTGCTTTTATAATGCTACAGTCTGAACCCTGCGAAAGCATGTGTGCCTGGTAATCCCATGCTTGCTGACAAAACAGCCCGCAGCAGCTCAAAGAGGAACTCTCGATGTGCTACCAATAACAAGAATAGGTGAGAAAGCCCTCATCTGCATGACTGTGATATGTAACCCAGTGTGGGAGCTCTGGTTACAGATAACAAAAGGTGAAAACAAGTGACTGAGGTGCAAGATAGCAGGAGATCTTGGAGATGTTAGATCACTTATGAGAAGGTTTTATTTGACTTATTCACAAATGATGATATCAGTCCTTTCAGTAAAAAGAGTATATGAATAATTCAGGAATCCCACACATTTCTCATGACAAGATTCCCTACTTTTCAGACTCAAATCTCCTGCATATTTTATAACATTGTGAGGATTTAAGTAAAAAGTGTTAACGTTCAACCTGCTTTAATTGTAGTCTGATCTTAATATCTGTAGGTTCCACAGCTCTAGACTTGGCAAAAAAGCAATTGAGCATCCTAGGAAAAAAAAAATCCTAATTCTTTAAGGAAAAGTTAAAGGGGGGATATTATGCTTCTTCCAGGCACATATTACCCTTCTATAGCACACTCCAATAAAATTGTCACCTTAAGTCTTTAAAAGTCCGTCATATATCCAAATCCACCGTAAAGAAATTAACTTCTGTATTGGACGACTTAATTTTCGCCTGTGCCTCTCTAAGACCCCCTACTCTTTCTGACACTCCCCCTTCAGTTCGTCACATACTGTGCATCATCGCAGCATACACGGAGTCGGGAAAAAAAATCCCACAAAAGACGCACAGCTGCAGCTGGTGAGTTATAATTACTGCACCTGGGACTCAGCTGGAGTTTTGTGAGGTGGGGAGGGGGGGGGGAGCTCTGCAGGGGCGAGGCTCTCGGTTGAGTACGTAAGGTCGGAGGAGGAGATGGGTGGAAAAGGCAGGGATAGGTAGGAGCAGGCGTTTCAGCAACCCCGAGAACTACCAGCAGAGACTCAAAGATCACTCTTACATAAAAACCGATTATTTATTTCCATTTTTTTGACGGGGGGGGGTGTTATCCATGTGGTGTTTGTTTGGTCATGTGACAGCAATAGTGATGCGGCACAGGAATGTGGGGGTGTTTAACTCAAGCAGAGAAGCGATGTAGATGGCGTGGTTGATTTTCCACGGTGTCAAAGGTGTGGGGAAAAATACCGTATACCATATCGGTGCGTATCGGTTATCAGCCATCAGTCATATCGATGCATCCCTAGTTCTCAGAATATCAAGCTTCAGAAAGTCTATTTTGCATAATACCCCCCCTTTAATAAATTTTGGTACATTTGTGTGTTGAAAAAAAAAAAAAAAACTCATAAAATCCCAGTTTTAGTGCTTTGGTTGGAATTTCAGACCCAGTCTAAAAACCACGAGTTCAACTTGAATTTAAAGATGGTCTGAGGAATAAACAGGTCTTACAGATCTTCTGTTCTTTCTGTGTCTCTACTCTGTGTTCTCAAACCCCCAGACGGTTGCGGCAGATGGCTGCTAGTAAGGCAAGGCAAGGCAATTTTATTTGTATAGCACACTTTCAACAGCAGGGTAATTCAAGGTGCTTTACATGATTTGGTGATTTAAAAGAAACACATAAAAGAAACACACATTACACATGATACACAATAAAGCAAGAGAAAAAAAAAAAAAAAAGCAAGAGAGCATGAACACATTTCATACATATAACATCAAGCATTTACTCAAAGGCAATTCTAAACAGATGGGTTTTTAGTCTCCATTTAAAGCAGTTCAGAGTTTCAGCAGCTCTACAATCGTCAGGAAGTCTGTTCCAGATAAGGGGAGCATAGAAACTGAAAGCTGCTTTTCCATGTTTAGTTCTGAGTCTAGGGATGTTTAGTAGGCTAGAGTTGGAGGACCTGAGTGGTCTTGGTGGTTGGTACCATGACAACAGGTCTTTAACATATTTTGGTGCTAAGCCATGTAATGATTTATAAACTAGTAAAATTATTTTAAAGTCTATTCTCTGAGCTACAGGGAGCCAGTGTAAGGACTTTAGAACTGGGGTGATGTGCTCTACTTTCCTGGTTCTAGTGAGGACGCGAGCGGCAGCGTTCTGGATCAGCTGCAGCTGTCTGATTGACTTTTTAGGCAGACCTGTGAAGATGCTGTTGCAGTAATCAATCCGACTAAAGATAAACGCATGGATGAGTTTTTCTAGGTCGTGTTGCAAAATCAGTCCTTTAATCCTAGAGATGTTCTTCAGGTGATAGAACGCTGACCTTGTTATTGCCTTTATGTGACCCTGGAGGTTCAGGTCTGAGTCCATTACTACACCTAGGTTTCGAGCCCGATCAGTAGTTTCTAGCTGTATTAACTGAAGCTGTGTGCTTACTCTTGATCGTTCCTCCTTGGGTCCAAAAATAATCACTTCAGTTTTGTTTCTATTCAGCTGGAGAAAGTTATGGCACATCCATCCATTTATTTGGTCAATGCATAGATTTAGGGTTTGAATGGGTTCAGAGTCACCTGGTGACATTGTAATGTAGAGCTGAGTGTCATCTGCGTAGTTATGGTAGCTAATGTTATTGGTCGCTATAATCTTGCCTAGTGGGAGCATGTAGATATTGAATAAGAGGGGCCCCAGGATGGAGCCCTGGGGCACCCCACATGTGATTTCTGTTCGTTCTGATGAAAAGTTTCCTATTGAAACATAGAAGTCCCTGTTCTTTAGGTAGGACTCGAACCAGCCAAGTACTGTACCAGAGAGTCCGACCCAGCTCTCCAGTCGTTCCAATAAAATATTATGATCAACAGTGTCAAATGCTGCACTGAGGTCCAACAGAACCAGCACTGTGGTTCTTCCACAGTCTGTATTTATGCGGATGTCATTAAATACTTTGACGAGGACAGTCTCGGTGCTGTGGTGAGCGCGGAAACCAGACTGAAAAGCATCAAAACGGTTTGTCATTGTTATGAAGCCATTTAACTGCTGAAACACAGCTTTTTCAATAATCTTACTGATGAATGAGAGATTAGAGATTGGCCTGTAGTTCTGCATTAACGTGTTGTCCAGATTTTTCTTCTTTAGCAGTGGTTTAATAACTGCTGTTTTTAAAGCCTGAGGGAAGACACCTGATAGCAGTGATGAGTTTACTATTTGAACAAGATCAGAACCAATAACAGGAAGAACCTTCTTTAGAAAAGCTGTGGGTAGGATATCAAGACAGCAGGAGGAGGAGCTTAATTGGATAATGATTTTTTCAAGGCTGTTCTGGTTTAATTCGTGGAATTCAGACATTTTATCTACATTGTTGTTGATTGGGGATGGCACTGGTTGTGGGTTCGATATTGAGGTACAGATTGACCGTCTAATTGTTAGAATCTTTTCAGTGAAAAAGCTGGCAAATTCATTGCAGGCCCTGGTAGAGTTTAGTTCAGGGGCTACTGTCACTAAAGGATTAGTTAGTCTTTCCACTGTTGCAAATAGAGTCCGTGCCTTATTAATGTTTCTGTTGATTTCAGAAAAGAACGATTCCCTAGCATCTTTTATAGTTAGCTGATGTCTATTCAGTCTCTCTTTGTAGATCTTACAGTGAACCTGGAGTCGAGTTTTCCGCCATTTTCTCTCGGCTCGTCGACACTCTCTTTTTTCACTACGTACCAGTGGATTACGTGTCCACGGAGAATTCTTTCTACCTGAGACTACTTTCACTTTAGTTGGAGCAATGGAATCCATGATGTCCGAGATTTTCGCAAGGAAATTATCTACCAACTTATTTACTGAGTTTGAGTTGGGAGATGAGGGGGATGTGGTGGAAGGATAAATATGTTTAAAGGTTTCTACTGAACTGTCCCCTAGAAAACGCTTTTTTATAGTGGTCTTACTGTGGCTGGATAATTTAGCAGAGATGGTACTTTGAAAGAAAATACAGAAATGGTCAGATAATGCAATATTAATTACAGAGATGTCAGAAATTTTTAAACCTTTGCTGATAATTAAGTCCAGAGTGTGTCCTCTATTGTGTGTTGGTTGTTTGACATGCTGGATCAGTCCGAAGTTGTGGAGAGTATCATCTAACGTTTTTGCTTGTCTATCTTGGGGGTTGTCGGTATGGATGTTAAAGTCCCCCACGATGATTAGTTGGTCATAGTTGATACATATTACAGAAAGAAGGTCATTGAAATCATTAAAGAAGTTAGAGTTAAGTTTTGGTGGTTTATATAAACTTAGAAATAACGCTTTGTTAGGCTCATTTATCTGGGTGGCTAGGTATTCAAAAGAATCAAACGTGCCCAGGGTTACCTTTTTAAAGTTCATTGAGTTGTGAAAGATGGTGGCTACACCTCCACCTCGTTGGTGTTTTCTGTTCTCGCTTAAGAAATTATAATTTGGAGGACTAGATTCTATTAATGAAGTTGTTTCGTTATTTTCATCTAGCCAAGTTTCTGATAAAAAAAGGGCGTGTAAATTATGCTCAGTGATGAAGTCATTGATAAGAAAAGACTTCCCGGATAGAGATCTAATGTTTAATAAAGCTAACTTAAGTATTGTGATGATGGGCAGCTGAACCTTCTGACAGGTTATCAATTTGAGATTTTGTTTAATATGAGAGCGTGTGGTTAAGGGTTTATGTTTCCTGCTGCTGATAATCACTGATATAGCCTCAGGGGTGCCGGGTGAATTCTGGGAGACGGTAGGGGTGGATTTATTGCCCGGTTCCCTCAAATATCAGATATCTGTAATAATCAGTGGGGGGAAGCTCCCAGGCTTATGGACACTAGTCCCAGGCGTTTGGTGTAGTCTAAGTTTAGGTGTTAATTGTGTCCCAAATTTGATTTGCTCATTCAGTCTGTCTGTAAAGTTTCTAAATGGAGACTCATTTGATGTGGCTGAGTCACAGGAAGATGAAGACTTAATCTCTGATGGTTGTTTATCTGTTCGGTCCTGTGGTGTCATCATGACTTGCTGTTTTTGTTCTCTGATATCCATGGGCGCCTCAAGGTCAGCTTTTGGGATCAAGTGTTTTGCTTTCTGATGTTGATAAGAAAAAATGTTGGCTGCTAACAGCCTTACTCCGGACCTGTTCAAATAGCGCATTCCTGCTTTGAACAGATGATTAGCACTTCCAAATACTTTGAAATTATTAATAAATGTGAACGACTTCTCAGCTGATTGTTTCTTCAACCATTTATGGAGCATGCGGAGTCTGCTAAATCTTTCATCATTCCCTTCAGGGACTGGTCCGCTGATGAGGATGTTTACGTTAAGTCCATCAAGTCTCTGTAGGAGATCAGAAAAGTCTCTCTTCAGAATCTCTGATTGTCTCATCGCGATATCTGCTGATCCAGCGTGAATGACGAGCTTTTCCAAAGCAGGATGTTGGTCCAAGATTTTAGGGATTTTTTCTGATATTTCTCTCACTGTATTTTTGTAGCAGCTATAAACTTTGGTATTCTTGCTACAAAAAGCCTCAATTCCATTAATTGATCCTTCTTGTATGATAACAGTCTTTGCTGGGGGCGCTCTTACTTTGTTATGTGTCTGTTTGATGCGGCTGGGTTTCTCCTGGTGGCTTTGACTGGTCCCGGGGGATGCGTCATCTTTCGGGGACTCAAGGCTGCGAATCTGTTTTTCAGCGGGATTCCAGGTGGAGAAATATCTCTTGTTTTTGGCTGAAACCTCTTTTGTTTACTTTTAGCAGAAGCGGCAGTTCTGGGTTCAGAGGTTTCTCTGTGTCGGAGTTTCTTTTGTTTTTTCTTCCTCGGAGAACAGGCTGGGGTTGATTTCATGCGTTTTAAAGCTGGCCAGTTTTCATTGTAGTGCGGAGTTCTGCCGCTCAGACGCCTGTAGGGAGTCTCTGTGACACGGTTAGAACTATGTAACACAGGGCTGTTTGTATTCAAAGGTAAAGGTAAAGTTGTTTCATTTTGTCCATAATCAGCGTGGAGATCAAAATTAATTTCCAGACGACGTAGCTTCGTTTCAATGCCCTCAATTCTGTGGAGCAGTTTTTCAAAATCCTCAGCTGAGCAAAAAGCCATGTTGATAAGTCCATAGAAAAGTAATCCAAGAAGAGATCTGGTCCAATACAGTAACTCCAGGGGCTGGGAAAATAAAGTAACTAAGAAAAGGTTAAGAAAGAAAACAAGAAAAGCAAACAGAAAAGAAAATAAGTGAACGGATCTGGAGAGAGACAGAGAGCAGCTGCTCCTCCTTCAGCAGACAGCGAGTACGGATCCAGGTTCTGCTGGAGGTTTCTGCCTGTTAAAAGGGAGTTTTTCATCTCCACTGTTGCCACATGCTTATTCAGTATGAGGGATTGCTGGGGTTGGAAGTCTCCATCAACGGGACGCAAACTCAAGTCAATAACTCGATGCAATCAGCTGGGATTCCTTAGGTAGAACTGATACGAAAGTTTGTATGATTGCATTGAAATGACTTTTCTTGTAAAATGCCTTGAGATGACATCTGTTGTAAATCGGAGCTATATAAATAAACTTAATTGAAAATTGAACTAATGGCCATACTGACAGGTAAAAAGCTAAATTTAAGGTGTGAATGGGAAATCCAAGGAAAAATATGACAAATAATATAGATCAAAGTACAAAAAAATGAATTGATGAATAATAGTTAGACTTTTGTCCTTTAGGAAAAGGAAGAAGGAAAAAGACAGAAAAATCCCTTCTTTCTTTTCCAATTCAAAAATGATCTGGAAAACAATCAAAGCATACTCCATACTTGTCCAGGCTTTTCAAGACAACCTAGGAACCCTCATAATTCCAGGATCAATGAGCTAAAAACTCAAAATAAACTCTCTGGTACACACTTTGGTTTATCCATCCAACTCATGGTAGCCATGAGTTGGATGGCCCCCCGACTAGTGTGTCTACTGATGTTAGGACACCTCCTCAGTCTGAGTGTCACGTCAACATAAGGCGACCTCAGAGGGACATCTGTAACAGTCGACACACCTCAGTCTACATAGTATTTTGTTCATTGCACTGCGGCAGTGCAAACTCCCAAACCAGCCGGTGGACGATGTCTGTGAGCAAAAAAGGGATTTACCTTCGTCAGAGCTGAGCTGATTCACTACATGCAGCAAATTAGCGCAGAGGTAAGTACTATCATCATCTTGCTTCATTCCTCACATAAAGAGATGCGAGTCAGTAAACAGGAGCTTTTATAAGATCATCTACTGTGATATGCTTTGAATTCAAGGTTATGCTCTAACTTGTCCTGGGCTATCACATGCAACGTCAACAGAATACATTCAAATCTGTGATTGTACCGCCCTAAATCGAGCTCTAAATCAAGACAGCGGGCTCCAGTTAACGGCTGAACAATATTAGGTAAACCTGCAAGATGCGATAGTGTTGGTAAATAACACGGTGAGGATATGAGCTCCGACAAATAACTACTTCATCCAATTTTACTGTAAACATTAACCTCAGATAGTTAGTAGTCTATAGATAATTTCCGGCCAAACTAGATGGTTTTAATAAAGAAATGAATGCATGGCTAATATTTCCTGCTGTCCAAGCAGGTCTTGTGATATTGTTATTAACATTACAATAGATCTGCAATAGCTACTCCTGTTGGTATTAATATCGACGGGTTGTTTGAATAAAATATAGAGAGTAGCGACCTGCCTTCTTACAATGTAATCCTCCATTGAAACTCAAAATCAAATCAATGAATGATCAAAAAATGTACTGCAGAGATGATGTAAGTAGGGAAACAACATTGCATTGAGCGGGTTCTCTGGCTGTGGAGAACCAAACCAGCTCTTTTATAGAACCAGTAAAGAAATAGTTCTAGCACCATCCCTGGTTTAGCACTGGCAGAGCTTAGATGAAAAACCCACATTTTTGTGCCAGTGCCATGCTTTGCCTTCTTAGAAATGTTTTCACCTCTGACAACTCAACCTAATTTATGTTAAAGTCATCAGTTCTCACAGGGCTTTCTAAAGAACAATTTTAAGACACAACCAAGTCTACCTAACATGTTAAAAGGTACCACCAACCGAATATTAACAACACTGATTATACTCTACTGTTTTTGATTTTTTCATTTTGCAAGCCTTGAACTGCTTTATTTCCTAATTAAAATGAAATGCAGGATTTCCATTAAACTAATAATCATATATTTATAAATACTTTCTTTTGGTTATAAAAAGACAAACAAAATATAAAGTATGTGGTTAGCAGCGTTAGAAGCCCAGCTAATGCCTCTCACTCTATATAAAGACCTGTATTATTAAATTAATGGTGTCAAACGAGCTCAGACTCACCTCTGGTTGGATGGCTTTGAACACAGGAGAATCCATGAGGGTAATCTGGCCCTGAAGGAGACACATACCAGCTGTTAAACAAAAGTTTACCTCAACAAAAAACCCTCTAACAGCAGGTCAACATAAGTGTTGATAACTCTTTATACATTCATAATTCATGTTTTGGTATTTTAATTATGCTGCTGTATAACTGCTGTATAATTTGTGTTGTTGCATGCAATATATAAAACACACATCATGTCTGTTTTTTGGGTGCTAAATTTACACTTCTCAAATGCTAGAAAACAGTTTATAATAGTCTGCTAGGTACGCTTTTAAAACCTTGAGGACACTAAAATGCTTTTAAATCTTAAGGAGAAAGGAGTCTGATACAAAAATGAAGTTAAGACTGCCATCTGGTGGTTCCAAATAGCAAAACAAGTAATCAAAGCAAAGCATTTTAACGAGAGATCAAGAAAAAGATTCTCGTTTGAATTATAATAAAGGGAATTGGGAATCGCAAAATTAAGCCAGTGTATAACAGACACGACTCTGAAGTTTATTTAGAGACACCATTGGAACATCTGCAGTGGCAGCTGGGGGAATTCCCTTTTGTGCCGTCACGGCACTGCCAAACATCATTAATTATTACCGATTCAGACCTCATTTCCTCTTATATCACCCCTTCCCCTCCCGTCTCAGTTCAGCGCTTACCAAACATTTGCTTTTAAATACTCGTGCAGACAGCCCGACTGGACGATAGAAAGACACCTAAAGCTGGACTCACCGCATACTCCTCGGGAGAGACCTTCAAAACGTCGAACACAACGGCGTCAAAACTCTTCTTCACCTCGGAGGAGGCCTTATCGCTGAGAGACTCTGAGCTGCTGCTCTTCTGTGGAGGAAAAAAAACAACAACAAAGAACCAAAAAGTTAGAACAACTGGTCAGGCTTTTCCTGACAGACTTCTGACGATTTCAATTTTACATGATAGAGATTTTCTTTTTTTCCTGAGGACCATAATATATAAATACAGTATGCTTCAAATCTTTGCCTGACATTAATGACTGTGTGTGGGATGATGTACAGAACATGGTCTGTTCTTGCTAGATAATGAAAGAAAATTATAACTTTTTGTCTCTATAGAAGACAACACAGTATCTTTTCTCATTATTAAACTCAAAAGAGAATAGGCTGAAAATTAATTGGCTGATGCATTTCTTAGCCCAAAAATATGTTTATTTGTTTTCTATGGATATATAAATGGGGGAATAAATGCAGCTTTTTAGCATTATGACCTGGTGATCATCAATCACAGCCTAACGTGGAAAACATGTCTGATTCCGATTTCTGGCTGATCAATTGGTGCATCTTTACTGAAACATTTAATATGGAGTGAGAGAACTTGCCCTATAAAGACATTCAGACAAGCCTACAAGGAGATACTCTGCAAAGGGAATATGATGATCTGGGCTGCAAATGTGGCCTTACCTCAGAGGCCGTTGCAGCAGTGTTGGAGATGATTGATTGGCCATTAGGGAGGTCCATCATTCCCATACCATCGAGCTTTTAGCGCAGGAGACCATTCATCGCTCTCGGCTGGAGTAAAGCCTGCTCGGCTCTCTGGGCAGAAACACAAGCAGAACATATGAAACCAAAATTTCATTCAACATGCTTGTCATTAGTGCCTGTAATACTATAGTGAATCAGCAGCACCCCCTAGTGGATGAAATATGTGTACATCACTAGTCTTGACAAGTCATTACAACAGTTCGGTCCAAATGTACCGTTTAAAAAATAAGATGGTTTAATTCATGATGATGATAAGTGTGCCTTTAGCTTCAGCTACCGTCCCAGGAGGCTTGCGTATGCCATATGGTCGTACACTTTCACAGCCCGTCTTTACCACACCTGAGCACAACGGAACAGAAGGAGCTTAGGCTTGAGCATTAGCAAAAGATCTTATGTACAGGAGGGTTTGGAGTTTGTTAGATCCACAGCGTTAAACGGCTTAATCAACCTGCTGCCACGCGGAACAACCAACTTGTTCCATCCCGCCTTTTAAAAGCAATGCGGAGATGCTCAGTAGGTATCTGTCTTTCAATTTATAAATGACAAAGATTAAACAAATAAAAACACGGTGTATGTTGAACACTTAGGGTAAATCATTTTTTTAATCACAACTTAAACGTTATCAGTGACTCTAGTCCTGTTATAATTAGACACCTTGAACCAATTTTAGCAAGAATATTCCGACACCTTTAAATACTTTTTTTTTTCCCAGCTCAGGACTGAAACCATCTCTAAGTTGTTAGGTTTTTTTATTTTTTACTTACTAAGAATACAAATATATCTATGCACCTGTATTAATGCTGTTGCAACAGCTTAATGTTATAGAAATAATGGATTTAACATCACACGTATTTTAACTGCACTAATGGTTCTTATTTAATATTAATTCCTATGTAACTAATTTAATACTGTGATACCCTAAAAAACATGTCATCATTATTCAGGGCAATCAGACAGTGAGAATATTCTGACATTAAACAAACAGCCTGCTGTGTGTTTATCACAGAAATGTTTTTCACTGATGCAGTTCATTAAGAACAAATACGAGATGAAAAAACTGCATGTTTACTTTATCAGGTTGACACAGAATCATTTTAATGATCTGTAGAAGCGTGCTTTTTTTAAAGAGTTTAACTACATGGATAAACACCATTGAATCTGACCCATTTATCCAGCGACTGACTTGTGGGTTTGGATCTTTCAAACTGTTTTTTTTTTTTTTATAGATTAGCCGACATTCCTCAACTTTTTGGGGGACTTTTCGTTTTGCCTTAAGTCTGTTTCCTGTTTCGAGTTGCCGTCCATACATGTTTTTAGCACAGCAGTTAAAGTGGGACTGTGGAGTTAGCTCTGAATGTTTGCAGTCTTGAGCAGTTGTCAAATATCAGAACAACGAAACAACATGAGGTCGGCTTGATGATAATGTGTTCAGCTGAGAGAACGCAGACGGGGCCTGTGTGAAGTTATGTAACTGGAGTTGCTGGTTTTTAGGTTAATGGAAATCAAAGGAAATACTAAATTTCAGTATCGATTAATATCTATCGATCTGGTTTTGACAACCCCAGATTTTATTTTTCCTCTTAAATGGATTGTGCTTTAAGGACCATTAGCAGTCTTCCACAGCTGCCCAACAAAAAGCAAACAGCGTTACATCTTACTAGCTTCCCTCCTACTGTTGGATGGGAGTGCATGACTGTACAGGAAGCAATAGCTCCCTTGTGTTTACAAGTCTGAGTCTGTTGTTTATTAAATCTGATGTCTGTAATTACCTTTCTTACTTCCTGCTCAAATGCCTCCTTGCTCTGTCCCAGTTACACTGAGACCTATCAATTTAGATTCTTCAACACACTAAACATTATGATGTTTAGTGTGTGCGTCTATGTATAACTAGACGCATGAACAGATTCTATATCCCCTCCCTGGTGGGTTAACGAACCTTTGTTGTGCCTTTTTTAAATTCTGTTTTCGCATAACTTTGTTTTGTGGTTTTAAAAGCCTTTCATATGCCGTCAAACTACATAAAGCGTGTGTTGGAGCAGGAACGCATTCAAAAGTTACAGAACAGTGTCACTCGAGGACTGGAGATCAATCCATGTCCCTTTGGCATTTCCTGCCGCATTGACTCCGATGCAGCATGTATTTTATCCTTATGCCACCACTGCAACATGATTCCTATTTTAACTCACTCACTCACTCGGACTGTTTTATGCTGAAAAAGTCAAGATGCATTAACGGCACACACAAACAAATTCCCAGAGAACTCATCCGATCTTTCCTCCAGAAAGCACCAGGTCCTGATGACAAGAACAAAAACCTGAGGCAGACCCTGGTGACTATAAAAAGGTACCACTTTAAAAAACAAACTCCATGCATCAGTCAGCCATCACATTATGACTACTGACAGGTGAAGTGCAAAGGATTCTGCAGCGGCATTCATTACACATTGGGTAGACCTTCTGTCCTTGGATTTGATGTGGTAGGAACAGAAAAAATAGGTTAACTGTAAGACTGTTAGCAGGAACTTCAGCGCTGGCGTTACTAACATATTTCATTAACTGTATTACTTATCCTATTCTGAGCTTTTATTCTCCTGACATTGCCAAAAGCCGTCAGTAGGTGGCTCACTGTGATCAGGGATTACAGCTCATGTAACAAATGAAAGCAATGTGCATCTGTTGGCAGACTTAGGCTGGCCTTTAGACTTCATAGCGTGTCTCGGTTCTCTCTTTTCATCACGATCAACAGGAGATCAGAAGCAGATCAAAGGAGGGATCAAAATTCATACTAATCAAAGTCATCTTTAAAGCTTTGTTGGCCAAATCAGAGGTCTTTCTTTCTCATATCCCTCCCTCACCATGAAAACTGTCAACAAATTGTGTTGATGAAGTCTCTGTGTCACTGTCACACAGCGCTGAGCCGTCTGTCCGCAGCAGTGTACAACCTCCGGTTTAAAAGCAGGTTTCTGCTTGTCAGCTGTCATTCATTTTCCTGGAGCCGCTCCTCAGCCTCGATCTCAACCCTCTTCCAAGCAGTTTACGGCTCTTTAAAGGGACAGTGCAGGTTTTGGGAAGTGAATTGCCAAGACGCTGCCATCAGTGATCAGACGTGGCATACTTACCAAGCATTAAAGTATTGTGGTTCTGCGATATTCACACAAAAAATGAGAAGAAGCCAGCTGTTGTGTATGCCTGCTTGGCCCCGATTACCATTAGTGTTCAAGGGAAATATTTCCAAAACGAAAACTTATTTCTTTCAGCCAGATGGCCAGCAGTGCACAGTAACATGAGGGGGAGGGGTAGTGCTGTGTTACTCAAAGCTCTATAGCAGTGCTTTCCAACCCTGGTCCTTAAGGCACACTGATCCGCATGTTTTAGATGTTTCCCTGCGTCAGCACACTGGATTTCAATTGACGGCTGATAAACAGGTGGGTTAAAGCTGGGAAAAATCTAAAACCCGCAGGGCAGTGTGCTTTGAGGACACTGCTCTATAGAGCCAGAGAGAACTATAGAATATTTTGATGTTAGACACCATGTGATGATGGAACCAAACTGCATGACTACATGTGATCTTTAGACTCTTGGTCACTGTAATCTGTGTGGGGTGTGGAGCATCTACAGCAGTCCAAAGTGAGTAGCAAACAATTATAGCATTCCAATCCAGTGCATATTATTACTGCACACTCTGATATTGCAATGGTAATATTCAGGATATATTGGGCCACCCAAATATCTACATTGATTAGTAAGAGTTCCCTTGCCTATATTAGAAAGACTCTTGCATCGCAGCAAGTTTGTAGAAAAGTGAAGAAATCCTCAAGGAGGGGAAAGGCTAACCGCTAGCCAAACCCTCTGTTTCAACCGATTTAGCGATTCAAAACAACTAAAACTGAAAGTGTTTTCATCAATGAGATCCTGAGTGGATATTAAATGACTATTTTCATTTAAAACTCTTAACTCTAACAAACAACGATCCCATTACTATGTCTGGCTTTGCAAGGATTTGTCAGTCTGCTGCATGAATGAATCTACGTAGTCAAGAAACGATTAGTGTTTTCAATGATTCACAATAAGAAATCTCCAACAGTTGGCATTAGTGAATTTTGCCATTGAAATCATATTGTGTACGCAAAAAACACTGCAGGTTTCTGGGATTTTCCAGCAAACATCAACATGGGGATGCTTCAAAATTAGCACAGCACAAAGGAATCAACACTAGTAGCTCTAAGCCTCCAGTGGTTACTAACAGCTAATACAAAGTAAGTGATCGAGCTAAGACACTCAGATAATTTTAAAAAACGAGTTTCTCTGCATGTATACGACATCCCAGGTTAGCCGAGTTATTACTGGCCGGGTCATTCGCCCTTCCAGAAGTGACGAGACCCCGGAAGCGGAAATAATACCGGTACGACAAAAGAACGAGTTTAACAACACAATCACACAGTACAATACTTACCAAATGTACTGTGCTGCAGCGTCGTTGTCGTCCATTTCTTTGCTCATTGCGTATATCCTGCGTTTATGCTGTCTGCTTCACGGTTTCCAGGATTTGTTTACCATGGGTGTTTCTCAATGTCAAGGCGCCTTGCCTACCAAGGCAATGCCTCGGTAGGCGAGGCGCCTTGCTTAAGAGGACACTGTCCTTCCTTGGTTGAAGAAAACTGTTAAATGGAACAGACTTACATCACGTGACCGGGGCTGCCTAGGGCCCGCCTTTTGCTTACGCGCTCTGTTTACGTCCCGCCTATTATTACATTTTATACGTATAAGTTTCAATGTAGATGTATAACGAGAGTTTTACTTTTTTAATTGTGTATATATTGGTTACATTAAAATGTGAAAGCGAGTTAGTACCTGCTAGCAACCGAAGCTGCAACTTCGAAAATACCACGATGTATTCTGGGAAATTTTTGGCCGAGGGAAGGCATCAAGGAACCTCCCATCTATCCTCGGTCAGTTAGCTAAACGGCAGACAAACGGAGGACAGACGCCTCGGTAGCACATGAACATTGGAACACGCCTTGGCGGTCCCTGATGACGTATCTCCTAGGCAACCGGGGCGGGACCAAGGTATCAAGGCGAGGTTCCTTGGCATTCAGAAACACCCCATCTGTCCGACGATCTAGGCCAACTGGAAGAACGCCAACGCGCATGTCGCCAACTACGCGGAGTCCAACGCACTTCATTCAATTCGATTTTATGAGTGACAAGTAAACTGGGATAAATGCTCCCTTTCTGGTTAAGGTATAAGCTTCTGGATCCTTGGGAATCCTATAGAACGTTTCTCCCTTATCTCATCGGTGTCTGTTATGGCATCCTGGGGTGCAACAGGTATCCACCATAGTTACCGTTTCTAAGTTTGGATTAGCTGCAAATAACAACTGCGGGAGACTGCCTGCCACAATGGCGCCCAGTCGATTTTAACTGTTGCATGCTGGGAGAAGTGACGTCAACTCCCGAAGCTCTATTACTGATAACTTCCCAGGACCTAATTTATACAATACATAAAATCAGAGCCATTACTTTAAGAAGCCCACACAAAGACACTGGGCTATGGCGTTATGCCTGCAATCATAAGCAGCCCTCACTCCTGATATAAAAGTTCTTCCTTTGTCTAACATCAACACACCTGGCATGAACCCGGAGTGTTTTATGTTTGGGGACATAATTCCTCAGGACTGAGTCTTTGACTCAACATTCCTGAGAATGTTAAGTGTTCAGCTGACAGAATTCGAAGCATGCAAGTGATAAGGATTGGGTTTGTATTTGGGAAGCCACCAAAGCCCAACATGAGCTATGACACAGTTTTAGCACAACATGCATGTCTTGAATAAGGCAAGCTGGGTGACTGGAGGAAGAAGTAGAAAATACCAGAGGAAGAGTGACAGAATGTCAAGCGATTCAAGTTGCAGTTTGTAGGAATAAGATGTGTCATTAAGCTAAAAATGACTCATGGCAGGTGGCTTGAATAAAAAAAAAGAAATGTCCCCCTAAATTCACATTCTAAGACATCATAAGCACATACACTGCACTTCACGCGCTAAAATACAGGCCAAGCTGTTGAGTGGCACGTTTGGCTGGTGCGTTTTTTCTGTTTTGTTTTTTTAATGACCCAATATGTCAGTGCTAGCATATTTGTTCATGCAACACACTCCAGGTACTGCGACAACCATTTGCACTCTCTCTCAGAGGGCTCAGAAAAGCAGGTCTTCAACACCTTCATTTAACAGACCCGCTGTCCTCTTTACACTTCTCATCCTATGTCCTTTTCTCTTCACCTCAACCTCGCTTTGCAGAAAATCACAAGACTGTTTAATTTGTTGAAATTAAAATAAATGTTACATAATTTAAACCTTTTATCTAGCTTTGATTGGGCTTAAACCTGACGATAGTCTGCTGTTTACAAAACAGTCGTAAGCTCGCTGTCTGAAGTTGAGAAATATGTATTTAAAAGAACCGGGAAATAAAGAAACCAACAGTTGCAGAAAAGAGATGACATCAGTACAGCGCACCAAAGAAGAAAGAGATGGCTTGAAATCCTCCAACTCAAAAGTGAGCTCATGAGGTTTAGACTTCTGTGCCGCTTTCTCCGGGAAGGGGGAAGAAGTCAGGAGAAATGTTTTCAGAAAGCAGCAGCAGCTCAATAACATGACAGACACCTTTTCCAGGAATTTAAAAGCACTGTGGTAAACCCGGGTGGTGAAACAAAACCTGCAATTCCCTAAACTAGAAATCTGGAAGCATTTAGGTAGACATACATTTTTGCTCTGGTTCTGATCCACGTTGTCACTATAATACTATAATGTCCACCAGGGGTGTCTCCAGTCGTTAAAGATTACCTGGGCTTAGCCCACACAAGATGAGAGAGTTTTGTAAAAAAATAGAAATAGTGTTACAATAGATTTTAGACTCTAGCATACATAGGAAGGTGCCTAATTTATAATTTCTTCTCAAAGCATGCATGTCAAAACAGTGTAATGTCATCTAATATACAATGGCTTATAATTAGGCCTGTAGCGATGCGTCGATGAATCGGGTCTAAAAAACCGTCAACGTCAACCAGTCCACATGCCTAATGATGATGCTCGTGCTTCTGCTGGAGCTGCAGCTACAGCTCCTCTCTTTGGCTCATCTCTCCTACCCTCTGATAAATTATGACATCACAATTAAGTATCATCATTGTAAACCAATAAATACAAAACACAAACTAAATATCATTATGCAAACAACCTAGGCTACATCAAGTCATGATGCATCAAGAGTGTTACAACAGTGTTTACTTGGTTAGCAATCTCTAGCACAAAATAATTCTACTTAAATAACTGTGACCAATTTCTATGTTAGATTGGAACAGCTCTGCTGCTGCTTGTTCCTTCTCTGTCTGCAGCTCATCTTTGCTTCCTTCTACAAAATTATGAAATCAAATCAAAGTGTGCAACAAACCAACAGAAAACAAGTCGCGTTTAAGTAATACAATCATGTAATAGAAACAAGCGGACAATAAAACCAAAATCAACAAGTTCAACAACAATGGAAGAAATGTGTTTTAGCAATTCAGAAAAAACTGTAAATGCACGACAGTAAATCGGTCCCCCCCCCCCCCCCCCCCCAACAAATGTTTAAACGTATTATAACACTACAGGACACAATCACGACGGAGGTTAACCCAAAAATGCATCATGACAATTTTGCGTATTCTCGATTATTAAAGTCATTAAGTTGTCGAGAGTGGCAAAAGAACAACATCTGTGTCATAAAGAGTTGATCTCCTGCAAATAAAAGACAACCTGACGGTTAAAGCGTTTCTAAAATGTTCTCTTGTTAAACCATCTCTTGTCCATGGTGCAACTGTTTGTGATGCAACGTATTCCACAGCCATTCTCACAATTGATTCATCTGCGGTAGCCACAAAAGAGCTGCGGCACTGCTTCCCAGATTGGAACTGAGAATCAGGATTTCAGACCTAATGCTGCTTCACGCCGTTCACCAATTTTACAGACAAGAAACAAGAATTATAATGTCGAAAGTCTGAAGCTCCTAATTTGTCCAAGGAACTAAAATTGGGATTCTATATACAGGACCAGAAACGAATCTCATGCCGTGTCAAGGATGTACACAAGGTGTCTGGTATGTTCAGCATTCAGCGTGAAAAGAGCGGTTGTGACAGCTCTGCCAGTCGCAGACACCTAACAGCTCGACGAGTCTCATGTCTGAATCTGTGCCCGCCGTGCGAGAGAACGCCACGAATGCCCCCCCTCCCCCCTCCATGCTCACAGAGATGAGCAGTAGATTGAAGACCGTGTACGTCCGTGTTGTACACTTTTGCTACCTCTGACGTGTCTGTGTATCGTTTGAGACACACGCACGTGTTCAGTGTTGCCTGGCAGAAGGGAAGGCTTGCTGCAGTTGGAAAAAAAAAAAAAACACTGCTGCAAATGCACCAAAGTCGGGGGAGTCAAAGTGGGTCAGTGTGCTGAGCTGAGCAGAGAAGGATGTGACAGCCCATTAAGATGTGCTCCCATCATCTTCTCTTTAGAGCACACGGATACAAAGAGCACCGACAGGGTCAAAGTCGCCGGCTTTCTTTTTTTCTTTTAAAAAAAAAAAATGGTAGCAGAGGTCACGGTTTTATAATGTGGAAAAAAACCTGGGAGCAGATTCATGCTTTCTTCTCAGTAAGAAAAGCAAGCGACACATCCAAATTTGGCTACAGTGCATCCATCCCGCTTGTTAACCACCGGAGACTGAGTCAGCGGTGCTCCAGTGTAATTCTGCTAAAAACTGGATACTGGGAAGATATCGATCCGGAAGCGCGAGCGCCCAGGCTGATCACACATGCTCGCTGACAGCACGCCGACTCTGTAATGAACAGGGCGTCACAGCAGCTCGATATGCCGTGCTTTCACGCAGCAGGTTAGCCATTCGATCAGTGGTTGGTGGCACAGCCTGTGAAGTAACTGGTGTGTGTGTGTGTGTGTGCGTGCGTGCGCATGTTCACATGTTCAGGGAACGTAACCAACAGCCCCTTCACACCATCACTTAACATGCCGGTGATGTTCTGACCCCTCTGAAGGTCAACAAGAGAATAGGAGAAGCTTCATGGTACTCGAAGTACAAAGAGTCTGTAACAGCTGCAGCAATGTCAGGTAAACCGTCATGGATCTTTTAGAACATGTTTGGAGCTATGTTTTGCACAGCGTTTTCTCTCGGTATACTTTCTCGTATATCTGTGAAACAATATGGCAACGTTGAACCACAGAGAGCAGACCGTATGCTGGAAAAACGTTCAGCTGTTTTACAAGAAAAGCTAAGAATTCCCATGTAGAAACTGTTGAATTTGTGCCATTATGTGCATTTGTGATATTTGGGATGGAAAAAACAACAACTTTTCTTTATTACAACAAGCAAATCCGATTCATAGCCGGTTTAACTGCTATGTTAACAATTAAAACAGCACATTAGTTATTGTGCTATTAAAGCAAGCAGATCGTACTGGGGCTGTCCATTATGTAAACGCAGGTGCATTTTGATTTATTTAGTTAAGTTTAATATGACAAATCTGCTCAAAACCTGACAAAATATTTTCCAAATGCCCGATTAACAACTGCATAATTATATTCATTAATTAAATTAATTGTATCTAGTTTTATTGCACTCATAGGTTTAAATTTATTAATTTCCTCTGCAGTGACTGAAGAACTTTTAAATCATACAAACCAACGTCTTTAATTTTATTTTTTCCATGCCTTTTCTATTCGTGGTTTTACTTTCTACGCCTACTCAGATTTTAAAATCTCTGGCGTTTCCTCATTGTCATTAAAACAACACTCCAACTACAGTCACCACCGTTTAATGGGAATTAAAACCACAGTATTGTTCTCCTTGTATGAACTTGTTCAGCTCATTAATGTTTTTCCGTTTCTTTTTAGCTGTTGTAAAGGACTCTGTGGGCTCTCTAAATAATAACAGATTGACTGATAGTTTTTGTAATTTGTTTTATATTAAAGTTTAATCGTGCGCACAAAAATAAAACACAAACTACAAATAGGCCTTCCAGTTTTTCCAAAATGCTACAAGTTGGGTAGCATTTTAACTAAGAGGGTATCTAACAGCAAAATCTTCAAAAGGCTCCAAATCCCCCATTTGAAACCAACTTGCAGCTTTATTTTTACCAGTTTTTCCTCCTTATAAATGTTTTAAATTGTATAAAGATTATCTTTAACAGGAATTCCAGTTCTTTGCTTTAAAAAACTAAGTCTGCCTCTAGATTTTAAATGAGTGCAGCCATTAAAACGGCACAAGTAGCAGTATCAGTGAGTTTTTCTTCAGTTTGCTGAAGGCTATGTACATATTCGGTGAAACGGGGCTTCGTCCAGTAACTCCTTCCCCTCAGGAGACGGGCCTGTAAATCAGATCCAGCATTGAGTTACAACATTACACTGTAGTCTCCAGGATGTGCTGGACCAGACTTTCTAATGAGCAAGACGAGATCATTTGGCTGTTTTAGGAAGTTGCACTGACAAGTTCTGCAGAGCAGGATGAGAGGGAAAAAAGTGGCTGATTTACCAACTTCCATTTTAATGAGGATGAACGTGTGTGCCTGTCTGCAAAGGATGCATTTAATCTACTATATCAGCTGTGCATCAGTCATTGGACGAATATGTATCGTCATTGCTATATCTGTGTGCTCAATATCAATCCTGCCCAAAAGAAAGAGCAAGGAATGGAATACACACGAGCTAAAATAAACATGATTAATCCATGCTCTGTATACCAGTAATGTTTTCAGCAGATATAAGGATATCCTGGTAAACTCATTAGGTTACTTCCAAGCCACCCAACCAGGTCGATTCATCACCAACATGGTAGCTGAAGCGAGATGTTTTTCCAATAAAAACAAGTTGGGCTGGTGCGTGGCATAACGGTCCTCGACGTAGGCCACATTAGGACCTTTGTTGGTTCTTTCGTTCCCCATTTCCTGTCTGATTATCGTCAATAAAAGGCCACCAAATCTTAGACAAATCAACAACAAAAACCCACCTGGAATGAAAATAATGCATCTAATTTCGTGCAGTAGCTGAATTAACAACCCACCATCTGGGCTGCATGACAGACACTGTAGACCCAAGTATAGTTATTGCACGTCGTATCATCCCTGTGACATTTACCAACATGATTGCACGTTTTCCAGATATCATGTAATAATAACCTACTATTAAGACTTAAAGAACATTCCTACCACACTTGTCTATGTTGTTTCCGACTGTCTTTTATCTCTGCAACACGCTCAAAGCTAGGTGAATACAGTTGTTTGTCTAAGGTACTAGAGCTAAATCAGTGGAGCAGTAATGTGGCAGCAGCCTGCACTGTGAGCTGTAATTCCGCTATTGTTCTTTTTAGAGATACTGGCCTTCCTCCCTCTTTATCTTCAACCCGAGCATCCTAACGCTTTGATAATTAGAGACCAGGCTGCAGAGACACGCTGCTCAGGCCTGTCCCTTCCTCCCACGCGTCCCCCTGTGACAGAGTCACAGTCACACACCTAGGTAACACCTTCAATCAACACCTCCATGCATCCAAGCTGTAATCTACAGCTCAGAGGAGCCTTTGAAATGAATATAAAGCATAAAACCAACCAGCCTAAACTAGGTTTCAAAACCAATATCTGATTATCCATGAAATGAGCCAAAAGACGACGGTACAGTGCCAAACTATAGTGAGGTGGCATGAGGCAGCCCCTCAGAGCAGAAGGCACGTCACGTGTGGGCAAGGACTGCTTTACAGTGTGTGTTGGCTTCAGCTTGATTTGTGGCCCAAATGGGAGCAGGCAGCCAGCCCAGCCCAAGTTCAACCCCACCGCTGAGGCCTGTGTGACCTGAGCGTGGTAACAGATGAGTGTGGGGTGGGGGAAGGCAGAAGGAGAAGGGTAAGAGGGGAGTTGGTGCGATACTGGCAGCGGCACTGCCGTCTGTGGCCATTCCTTGCACGGACTGTTAACAAGGAAAGGGCAGGCGAACAATGCAGGGCGACAGAGCAGTCAGAGGCGTAGCGTTTAGAGGAAACTGATAGGATCTCTACGTCTTCCTCTATGAGCCTCGGAGGACTGGCACGAGGCTTACAGTCAACTCATAAAAAGACAGAGCAAGTCTGCCTTTGGGGAAAAGTTAATGTTCTGAGAAGTAGCACTGAAGAGTTCTGAAAATAAAATTATGTTCTTAAATATGTAAACAATAAAAAACAGAAACTTCTCCTGCATCAAATAGAGATACATCACTAATTTTAGTCCAACATCTGTTTTTTCTTCTGTCATCCCCTACAGAGTCTTTCTCTGATGTTATCATACAAGTATAAACTTCAATGCATTTTAAAGGTGGTTTTATGTGACAGACCAACATAGAGTAACGCACTTGAAGGAACAAGGTGCATGGTTTGTGTACATCAACCCCAGAGTACAAATGTATTCACCCATGTTACTTTGGTACCATGAACAAAATCCAGTGCAACCAATTGCCTTCAGAAGTCTCTTAAGTAATGGAGTCCACCTGTGTGTAGTTTAATCTCCGTATAAATCCAGATGTTCTGTGAAGGTCTCAGAGGTTCGTTAGAAAACATTAGTGAACATGATGTTCACTGTGAAAAATGTGGAGAAGTTTAAAGTCAAGTCAAGTTAGGATACAAGACACCACACAGATCTCAGATCAATCGTTTTATATAGAAATAGTCCAGCACAACCAAATTAACACTAAAGAGCAACTCACCCCCCTACCAGAGTCTGACTCCGCCCACATTTCCGGTTTAAAAAATGCGCCAAAAGGAGGCATTGCCTGTCGGACCAGCGAACGCAGAGGGAAGAGGTTTGGGCGAGGCCTGGGCAGTGACTGACATCTTGACAGCGGCACTGCTGCAGTGGCACAGACAGCGAGAAAGATGGAGAGCAACCCGAGCTCCTTTGCCTCAGAGCGATCTTTTGAGGTGGAGAATTTCTCTCCACTTACGAACACCAGAGGAAAGGTTCTGTGGAGGCGGCGCGGGCAGAGATTCGGCTTCTTTTATACCCCACAGCGGCAGGGTGGCTGACGTCCGCCCATCACCGCAGAGAGAACAGCAATGGCAGATTTAAATTCAAGTGCAGCATAGAGTTTTAACCAGAAAAGGGCGCCACACTGACAGTTTTAGGCAGAAAATTTATATTTTTATAGAAATGCACTAAAATACCAAAATAATTACCAGAAATGTAGACAGAACTGTTAAGACAATAATTTTTTTAGTTTCAGTTTATTAGCAAAAAAAAAAGTTAATCTGGCGTGAGTTTCTCTTTAAGACATGGCCGTCCATCAAAGGCAGAAGAAGGAGAGCATCAATCAGAGAAGGAGCTGAGAAGCCCACGGTAACTCTCAGGTGGAAGAAAACCACTGTTGAAAGAAGCTGTTTTTTTTCCTTCCACCTCATTTCGCTACACGATATGTAGGACACACACCACAAATATGTAGAAGAAGGTGCTCTAGTCAAAGAAGACCAACATGAACCCGTGACCTACATCTAAAATTCAGCGTATGGCAAAACATAAATTTAATTAATGCTCAGGACACCTCCGTGAATCACCGCTGTGACAGCACCATACTGTTGCATTGATTTCATTAAGTAGGGAGAGGGAAAGTGATCAGACTTGATGAGAAGATGGATGGAG
The DNA here is from genome assembly GCA_963556495.2 of Valencia hispanica. NCBI lineage: Eukaryota > Metazoa > Chordata > Actinopteri > Cyprinodontiformes > Valenciidae > Valencia > Valencia hispanica. Next base: position 17,597,469 of record OY747705.1, read on the forward strand.
CTAAATGCATGGCAGGAAAGGACCGACTCTATGGGGATTCATACTAATGCGTGCCACACGTTTCTGATTTTATGAAGAGATGGTTTTAAATTGATGCATCATTTTCATTCCACTTCTTAAACCCACAACTAGAGTCAAGCTACGATTACAGTTTTGATAAAAAAAACACAGCTTCAAATTAAAGTAAAGTATGACGAACATTTCTAGAGCATATCTTGACAAAACAGCTAATGAACATCATATAAATTTGATGAAAATCAAACTGGAAATTCTGTACAATCAAGTACGTCAATATCAACAACATGCTTTATAGGGATGTGTACCGAAACCCGGTATTAAATTGGCCCCCGGGCTGATTCTGACGGTCCACCCGGACCGATGAGCTTCAGCCTTATCGGCCCTCTTAACGGTAAAATTAAGGTCGTCTTCATGTTTTGCAGGAGATATAAACACAAGCCAAACACTGTAAAACAAACAAAGTACCGGATCGATAAGAAGTATCGTTAAGAGTAGTAGTATCGGTAAATCCTTAACGATACCCATCCCTAATGCTTTATGCTATTAATAATCGGGCACAACAGACTGCAGGTGTGCATCCTCCTGAGTCCCTATGATCACATTTACCGTAATATGGCTGAGATAAATACAAAAAACTGCTAATCCTATAGCTCAATGAGAATGAAACTGTAACAAGTCTAATACAACACCGTTCATTGCTTTAAAATATGTAACATCGCCTGAATGTTTTACTTCAGGTTAAATATTAATGTAGAAGAAGTACTTAAAGCTGTGTGGTCGAGTGGATGTGCAGGGCAGAGGTCAGGGGTCAAAGTAAAGCACAATTTTTGTGAAAAAAAGATCAATAATGAGAAGTTGCATGAAAGTTTTTCTTTTCCCCCACAGACAGGGGGCGCCAAGACCGTGCTCCTATAAGGTGAGTAAAAGACAAATACCAAGCGCTTATGTAAACATGTTTGATGGGGAGGGGGGGGATCCAGAGCAACAAAAGTCCCCAGATTCCCAGTTTTCTGTTGACATTTGCTTATGGGGATGGCTAGCGTGACATCACGACATCACTTCCGGGTCCAACCCGCCGCTGCTCCTAATGTAAACCCAATGGCGGTTGCCAAGGTTGATTCTTTTAAATGACTTAATCATGTAAATTATTACTTAAATCTCATAAAATTTTTTAATCTTCTAAATTATAACTAATTCTCGTAAATTACTTAATTTTCGTAAATGAGTTTATTTTCGTAAAATATGACTTTTCATAAATAAGTACCATAATTTTCGGACTGTTGAGCAGACCTGAATGAGCCCCACCAGCTACATTTTAAAAGAAAGTACATTTTGTTCATATATATGCCGCACTGAATGTAAACCAGATGTTTTCATGTTGTAACGTGAGATATTTACACAGAAAGACGGTAGATGGAAGATGTCTTTTTTTATTACCTCCGCCAGGACGTAATGTTTTCGTGCCCAATTATCTGTCTGTTAGCAACATAACTTAGGAAGTAATGGATGGATTTTGATAAGATTTAAAGGGAATGTCAGCAATGGGAATATGAACAAGTGATTCCATCTTGGGGTTGATCCGACATGAAGCGCCTATTCACCCACCGACCGGCTGTGCTAAACTCCACTCCTCCCCCGTGTCAAAGAGCTCACAAGCGGCATCCCTCGCGCAGCAGCCCCGAATCTCTGCTCTCCGCTAGAAAAGCGCAGCCATGCATCTCATTAACAGACATGTTATTGGTAAAGTACAGAATATTACAAATATAACAACATGGTGATGGGGGGGATGAGTGGCCCTGGCGGAGGTCTGTGCTCTCCGAGTGTTCTACAATACATACATTCAATACATACATTCAATACATACATTCATACAATACATACCATACATACTTATTTTTTTATTATTTTTCTTTTTGGATTTTAATGTCTCATTTTGTCTTGATTGTACAGCGCCTTGTTTTTGACTTTTGGTCATCTTAAAGGACTTTATAAATAAATTGACAGATTAAACTAGTAAATGACAACTTTATTCTCATAAATATTGACTTTAATCTCTTTTATTTTATGTGGCCCCACTCCATCATAACAGCAACAGGTAACGTTATTTCGGCTAACGCTTAGTGCAAATACTGGCGCTAGTCCACACTTTTAAAGAGATCCAGCTTATTGTATCAGTTTAAGCCATCTCCTCCTCTTGTTTTCGTCCAGAGGAAAGCGGCAGTAACATATTGTTTTATTGGCATAATTTATTTTATTGCAACACGGGACACAGCACTGCACCATTGCTACCACGATTTGGTTTGGACCCGGAAGTGACGTTTTCGGCTACGATGACGTAGCCACTAGCCATTCGCATTGGCAAAGTGTTTACACACTTCAAGGAAGATGAAAAAGGTAGTAACACAAAGAACCCCTGCTTCTGATACGCTGAATATCAGCATGTGACTGGTAAGATTAAAAAGCCAATTGATCCTGCATCAACTGGCTCCAGGAAGAACTAAAACACAAACAGTTTTCCAATGTAAAAATGTAAGCTCAGGGGATAACTAGAGATGGTAGACCCAGATCAGTGGCCCAAAAGACAGACGAGTTTTTAACACTGTAGTTTTCAAGAGCTGAGGAACTATTTTTAAAATCAAACTGGAACCCATCTGTGCTAATGAAATTATTTACACTTTTCTGGTTCCCATGCATGTTCATCATTACCACAGGGTCAGGTCTTTACATTTCCTGCCAAACAAAAACAAAAAACTTCCCATTGATGGAACTGCGAAGACACACAGATTTTCCCAGGACTGAATTCCCTTGGGGTTTAGACCGACAGCTTTCGACTTAACAGAGTGCGTGCTGCAACCTGACAGACTGAACCATTATGTGAAAGAAAGAACACATACAAAGTCCCACAATCCCACTTAAACAATGCCATTTTCAGACATGACAAACTAGGAATATCCAGGCGGAAACCGGACAAATCCTGGATGTATAAGCTTGATCCTATCACACAAAAGGCTCGTAGCTGCTTTATGTTTCTTCCATAAAAACACTCATTTCAAATGACTATGGTTGCACACAATGCAACCTTTAAAGGCTTTGAAGAAGGCTAATCTTGAGTGTAAACAGAGGTAGGTTTATGAGGTACGGGGGATTGGGGAACAGAAGAGTGCTCAACAGGATTTCTTTAGAAACATAGGAAAGACATCAGTTCTCCAAAACAGCAGCGGACTCCCACAATGTGCATCACGATAAGCCAACTTTGCTCTTAAGTTAAGATACTTCACTCAAAGCAGATGTACAAAAGCCATCTACTGACACTGAAACCAAAAACGTTTATGCATTTAATTGGGGTGACAGAGTAGTGCATAATAGCGCATAGTGGGAAGTGGAAGGAAAATTTGACATGGTTTTGGAAGTGTGGCACCCCCGAAATTTAATTAGTTGCAGCCAGTGACCTTCAGAAGCAATTGAGAGGGCCATGGCAATCTTGGAGGAACTAGCAAGTGTTGGTTGTGCTTTATCCAAATCTTTATTTATTTTCATTTAAGGTTTTATGGCCACAGTGGCCTTTATTTGAGAGTGGATAGGATACAGAAAGGGGAGAGAAAGTGGGGGAAAGACACTCGACAAATGTCCTCGGGCCGGAGTTGAACCCGGAACGACCGCATCGAGGGCTAAGGCCTCTGAACATGGGGCGCCCGTCTTAGACCACTGCACCATGCGACGCCCCCGAATCTGGCTTTTATGGAAAAGAACCAATAAGAAGTCTGAGTGGAAGTTGGTCACAATACATCTAGGAGGCAAAACAAACGTGTGGAAGAGGGTCAAACTTTACCTTCTAGCATGCATTGAAAAAAAGTTACAAAACTTGGGAAAGAACAAAAAAAAAAAACACATCAACACACCATCCCTACAGTGAAACATGGTGCTGGCAGCATCATGTTGTGGGGAAATCCAAGTGGTATGTGGAGGTTGGCTTTCCTGCAGGGCAACGACCATGAAGATACAGCCAAAGCTGCAACAGAGGAGCTTAAAACAAGACACCTTTATGTTAGAACGGTAAATGGTCTGCATTTGTATAGCCCTTCTTCAGTCAGGGGACCACGAAGCGTTTCACACTACATTCACACGTTGGTGGTGGTGAGCTACATTGTAGCCACAGCTGCCCTGGGGCACGCTGACAGAAGCCTTCCGTACACACAGGCACCACCGGGCCCTCTGACCCCCACCAGTTATGTTATAATGGCCTAGTCAAAGTCCAACTCTAAATGCAATTGAATGTCTGTGGTGTGACATGAAAAGTGATGCTCACTCGCTTTATCTAGTTAGTCTCTGGAGGTGCAGCTTTATTTGTGTCAAACGATGCTCCTGCAAAGGATTGACAGAATATAAATGCACACCACACGCTTCAGATTTTTAATAGAAACAAAACCTTTTAAAAACAATGTATCCGTTTCCTTCCACTTCACCGTTGTGTACTGGCTTTGTGTGGATTCATCGAGGAGAAATAACTATTTTTTTCAGCAGCTTTCCTTGAGAATTTAAGCGGCTTTGAAGTTGCTTAACTGAGCAAGACGGAGTGAGACAACAGGGTGCCAACGAAGCTCCACGCACGCCTCACTTCCCCCAACATGGCACTGCCCACCTACCTCCACCAGACAGAGAGAAAAAAAGAGAAACATGCAGTAGGTGCTACCAAGGAGGTGAAGCGGAGAGAAAATGAAATAAAAACAGACAGAGCGGGTGATGAAGTGTGTGATCAAAGTGTGTCGACGCCTTACACCTGTTTTCTAGCAGAGAACCGAGAACGAGGGCCATGACTTCGCACATACCACCATATAAATGCTTTCAAGAACCCATGAACAACACACACCAAGGGCCGTTCGCTCTGAAAGGTCAGGAGGTCAGAGATCGCACAGGGGAATAAAACACAACATGGCAAGACACGCGGATAAGGACAAGAAAACGCAGGAGATTTTGCTCAAATGGGTCTGCGCTTATGGCAGAGGAAGACGAAAGCAGGACAAAGGCGGGACGGTCTGCTTGGATTCTTCCATATCTGGTCCTGGCGGCCCCCGCTTACTAATATGGAGAAGGAGATGCCATCAGATAGCAGCAGGAGAGGGCCGATTCTCTCCAAGCGCAGAACAACGTTACACAGTGTGCTTCTTCGTCTGAGAGATAAAGAGGGAAAGCGAGTCCGCCTTGAAAAAGGAAGAAGAGCAACAGCTGAGACTGGAGAAACAGCTGTATCGTTTCAATCCCCTCCCCCCCCCCAGCCCACTCTTCTTCTCCTCCTTCATCTTCCTCCCTGCTCTCCCAGAACGAGCCCCGCCGCCTCACACGCCCTCGGCTCTCACAGAGCCAGTGTTAGCACAGAAATCACCGTACGGAGAGGAGAGCCCACGTTCCCTCACAGACCAGGACCAGGCAGGTAGCATGTGCTGCTAAAACATTCGGCTCTTCACTAGAAATAGCAGAGGCAAACTTTACCAGCAGCAATGTCACCTTTGCTGTCCCCGTTTTCACTAAATCCGTTCAACCCCCACAACTTTGGCTGGGTTCACCCTGGCCTATTCAAAAACAAAAAGGTAAATCAGATGCAAGCCTGTCCGTCGAGTCTTTCGCCCCTTCCACATGAACAGAATTAAGTTCATCCAGCTACACCAGATGCACCTTTTTCTTTTAAACGAGTTTCTTTTGAATTGCATCTAAACAAACAACTAAAAGTAACAATGCAAGACTTTCTAAGAAAAAAAAACGTGTGCATTTGGTGACCTAATTCCCACACTGACAGTTGACGCCGCCAGGCGTGTGCGTACAGGTCCGTGGCTGCGCGTCGACACGCGGTCGGTGGGAAACCCGACGCAGGCGACGGGTAACGCGTCTCGCTCCGTCGCGAAGATTTGAGCAGACCCTTTAAAGATTCACAGGAGCACGTCGGTCCGATTTGTGAATCCTAACCACTCGCAAGAGGTGTTTGACATCTTAAAGGTTTGTCTGTTCTGCATGTAATGTTTCGGCTTAACGGACATACTCTCATATCGAATTTTAAAAACAAAATGAGGCTTTCAAATCGTTCATGAAGGGGAAAAAAGGTCATCACCAGCTGTAGTTAATAGCATAGGGTATTTGGTTCATTTACACTAGTTAAAACCTGATCTGTAGAATCATTTAAATAAAGTCTGTCTGACAATAAACGTTATACTCACACACAAACTAAGAATTTCAAGAACAGATGAGAAATAAAGCAATTCACATCTTGCTATGGACACACATGTGTCTGTCTTTAATGAAGTGAACTAACTAGCTAACTACTCGTCTAGAAAGGGTTACAAAGTAATTTTGGACTCTGATGAACAACACAGACTCAGAATCCACAAATAACCTTACCAGGAGTTGATGACCAAACAGTTATTCTAAATGCCCATCAATAATTCACCCAGGAGGTCACAACAAACATACAAATAAAATAAAATAGGACAGTGAGTTCCAAACTTTCCAGCTTCTGACCCATAAAATAAAAATTTAAGGAGCGCCATGACCCTGACTCTTGGTTGAGCATAAAAGCATTTTTACTGAGAAGGTTAAAAAGGGGTAGAATGTCAACACAACCTGCATCAATATGTAGTATATTGGTCCTGTTTCTTTTTATCTTTAACTACATTTCTAAGATGCATATGCTTTCTTATTGTCATTTTTGGCATTTAGCTTTATTTGCGAAAAGAACCTGAAGACTCCAGCTTTACATACTCATGTCGCGAGCCTAAATTTGGGAACTACCGTACTGATCTGAAGCACTGCAGGCCTCACTGGCGGACGTGGAACTTTTCAGATGGTGTGTGTCGGATGGTGTTATATTTTAGCGCCAAACATTTATTACAAATACTTGATGGCGGTTGTCGCCAAGGGTGGCATATCTAATTACTCAGGTTATCTTTGTCTGATCTTAAAATGTGTTTGATGATCGGAAACATTTATAAACATCTGTGCGGGGGCAAATACTTTGTTACGGCACACACAGAAAAAACGCAAGATGGTCGAAGCAACGGTAAACAGCTGAAGGGGTGAAGAGATCACAGGACTAGAGCTGCACTAATCAGGCTTTCCTCCTGCTAATTTCTGGTTTTCTTTGAGGTCCTAACTATTAATTTACAAACTGCACTGACTTTAACATATGGGGGATAAAATGTCCTGCAGTTTAAACTGACAAATAAAATAAATAATAGGGAATTGCATTGTTATTTCATCCAACCATCAAAGTATTTATCCAACTTTATCAGTTCTTGTTTTTTTGTGCAATCCCTCCAAAACGTGCATTAAAATCCAAACTTATGGCTGGTGTGTTAGCTTTGATGTGTTTATTGCAAGAGGGGAAAGCAAAACCTTAATTATTGTTATTTCATCTGCTGATCATTAATCAGAGCATGTTAAGGAAACATTGGCTGATTCCCACCTCTGTGCGATTAACTGCTGCGTCCTCGCAGAGAACCGGGGAAGTGGCCGCGTCTTAAGGGTTAAAACGTGCAAAAGCAAAAAGGAGGAGAGAACAGATCGCTGAAGCCACGTCTGCGCGTGATGTATTGTCTTTGGCTGGAGAGCAGCCCAGAGTTCACGAGTTTCCGTGACATAGCCGGGCCTCGGCTCTAACGCAAGCCAAGGCACTCGGGAGACAGATAGATGAGGCCACACGCTGCGAGGCCAGAAAGGAGCCGTCGAATGTCTGATCCAAACCGGTGGATCAGGGCAATATGCAGAGGAAGTGGAAGGGTGAGGCGTCTGTCTGTTTATGCTCATTTCAGCAATTATATAAACGCTTTCTATTCGAAGAATAAAAACGGCCTCAACGCTTACTATCGCCAAAAGACCCGAGTAAACACACTGAGCCAGAGCTGTGAATTCATCGCAGCATTTGAGGCTGCAGCGGGCTTTCAAATGCAAGTAAGCATACAGCGCCTCAGGAAAGCATTTATAATACTTTTCTTTTTCTTTTTACAAGCTAAATTCTTTAAAGTGTGGTGTGCAAATATATTCCAACACCTTTACACTGGCACCCCTGAATACCATCCAGTAAAACTAATGGCATTCGAAAGTCACCGACATTATTAACATGTGGAACAAGATGCACAAGTTAAAAGAGGGCAAATGTTTTTTGTTTTTTTTGGCCTAAATGCAATACGCTTTGAGTGGCAGGAAAACTAATTTAGCACATAATCCTGAATATACAATATTGTGAAGCACGGTGGTGGTAGCATCATGCTGTGTGGATGCTTTTCTTCAGCAGAGACAAAGAAGCTGGAAAATGGATGGAGGTAGATGAAGGAAAACCAAAAGACTTAAGACTGAAGAGGTGATGTTAGAATGGCCCAGTCAAAGTCCAGACCTAAATCCTAATGGCAATCTGTGGAAAAACCTATTAACTGATCTAAAAAACGCACCCTATCTCAACGAGCTATATAACAGAATGGGTAAATATATGAGCCTAATAAATAGTCTAATAAAATCAGAATACAGCAAAATACAAAATGTGAGAAACGTCAAGAGGCCAAACATTTTACGAGACACTGCAGAAAGTGTGTTTCATTTGGCTTCAAGCAAGCGTAGACTTTGAGAGGAAAAGCACACTACTGACCAGAAAATTAACTGGCATGCGAGAGAATTTCCAACTGCTTGAACTAGATACTTCAGCTTTATTAATGTGCAGTGAAAGTTTACTATTGGATGAAATCCATGTTTGAATTAGAGCCCAGAAGATGCCTGCACAGCTGGCAGTGGGACATATGCCTACTTCGCATAGCTGATCTTCAAAAATAAAAGGGAAGGATGGGAGAACATGCAGTTCAAGAAAGGTAGCTGTGAAGTTGTATTTATAAGTCAGGAGATGGCTACAAGAAAATGGCTACTCCCATATCCATATGGAAAGTCAGAGCACAAATGTTAAGCTTTGAAATACCTGGAGCTGTAACACAAACAGGGCCGAAAAGGACTGAAGAATGAAGATCTGCCATAAAGAGCCACATTTAATATTGATCGTTAGGGTACGCTCGAAACGTCGTGCACTAAATAAAATACAGGACTGAACCACAACTGGGACGTTTCACCCGTGATGATCGCGGTTTAATATTCTACCCTCAATGCAAAACTGATCGAGAGCCGGACGGTTTTCTCTAACCCAGTTTCTTGTCGCATGTCGTGCTGCCTGCTGAGGCCCCACAAACAAACAACACAAAGAAAAACTGAAACCACTCGGCTACGTGAACGGCAGCCACATCCAGAAATCAGAAGATCAGCAACAATTCAACAGGCATCGTACAACCATAATGCGCAAGGAGGGTCAGATCAGCAACATCGGGAACACTTTGGTCATCCCTGGTTACAATCTTGTTATTGCCAATTATTTTCAAAAATTCTGATTTTTGTTTTTCATATGATGGGTTAATAGGAAACAATCTGCACCTTTTTTCTAATCCACCATCAAAGAGATGACATCACAGACTTCCCTGTAACTCTCCATGAGGAAGCCCTTACAGTGCAGTCATTAAATGATAAAAAAAAAAAATCATTACACACTTCAGGTCAATTCTTTCCCCTCCCTCACTGAAACAAGCATGGCTAACAGTCTCATAATGTACCCACCGACTGTCTAATGCATTTTACATCCTTTTTTTTTTTTTTTTACTGCGATTGTTTTCTCCACCGAATAAATATATTCAAATGAAAAGTTGGACCTGTCCAATTTTATGATTACAATAAAAAGGGAAATAGGTTCAAATCAAAGCTTTTAGAGAGAGCGTGACTAAGATTCCACCCCAACTCGAGCCTGACCCTCAATGTATCGTCTCGCTACAACGCTGCCTGTGTGTCCGCCAGCTCTCGGTGGCCTCTACTTCTCCTAAACAGTAGCTGTGATTGCAACACAACAGGAAGCACAGGGTAAACACACACACGCACAACGAGGGGAGAGACGCTGTAGCATTACTTCCTCAAACGTCGTAGCGAGTAAAAAGGCAAGTAGCTCCGTCTGCACACTGCATCGCACTGCAAGCCTCAGAGATTTAAGAAGTCAAATCCTTCCCTCTTATCTTCTTGCCGCACACTTGCACACAGTCATGCACACGGCTAATCAGGCGCTGGCCGAGGCCCCCGCATCTACGACACCCACTTCAGAGTTAGGAGCCCCTGATACAGTCCTTATCAAACACGCAGTCATCCACAATATTCTTTTAATCAGCGTTTGCCAATCCCGACAGTAACGGGGGATGTTGGACGGCTCTGTGGAATCGACATCAGGAACCAAAGCAGAGAAAGAGAAACGCACAGCTTCGCTTTTGCACTTGAAAGCCGGCGAGCCGAGGAAGAGAGGGGGGGGGGGGCGTTAAAAAGGAAGGGGGAGAAAAAAACCCAACAAAAACAAAAAGAGTGTGACGATATGCGACTCCTCGGTTCCATCTGTGCTGAATGGACCTGCCAGACTCACGCATAAAGTTACCGTGGCAACAGAGCTACGGCCCTGGTTGGAGGTCACGCAGAGATGAAGGCTGACGGAGACTGAAAAGGCTTGCAGACTATCTATAGCGCCCAACACAAAGACAGCTTGTAACCCCTCATCTGCACACGCATGTGGAATCTAGGAACATGCTAAAAACACGCCTTCCATGGAGCGTGATGTAACGTAGCATGGTGTAACATAATCTGAGAGAGACCAGGGCCTGCGCTCGATGACGCAGAGGCCCTCCGGTGCTTGATCCTGTCCTCTCGTAAACACACGGCTCTGATTCTGAGAGGGGAGTTTCATTTCACACACGCATAGATGTAATCTCCGACTAATCACATTTGCAGACCTGGGACAGAGCAGTTACACCGTGGTCCTCAACAGATAGTTCATTACGCATTGCTGGGATAAAGTGGAGGTGCAGTATGTAGCTACCAATGGGTGGTTTTCCTCTAACTGCCCAATACCCTGATTACATTACAGACAATCTGTGTTGTTACAGTATTCCAATGTATTTTATACATCCATATATGTTCCCAGCTCTAGGTTTGCAGAGTTAATCATTTTGTGAATCATTTTAATGGATACAGTGGGGCAAAAAAAAAGGAAGTATTTGGCAGCCACCGATTGTCCAAGGTGTTCCACTTAAAAAAGATGGCTTCTAATTTTCATCATAGGTACACTTCAACGGTGAGACAGAATGTTAAAAAAAAACATTCAGATAAATCACAGTGTGTGATTTTTTAAGTGTTCATTAGTAAAGTGGTGCAGAAAATAAGTTTTTGGTCAATAACAAAAGTTCATCCCAATACTTTGTAATGTAACTTTGGTTGGCATAACAGAGGTCAAACGTTTCCTGCAGGTCTTCACCAGGTTTGCACACGCTGTAGCTGGTATTTTGGTCCATTCTTCCATGCAGATCTTCTCTAGAGATGTGAAGTTTTGGGGCTGTCGCTGGGCAAACCGGACTTTCAACCCCCTCTTCAGATTTTCTATTGGATGGAGGTCTGGAGAAAGACTAGGCCACTCCAGAACCTTGAAGTGCTTTTTACGTAGCCACTCCTTCGTTGCCCGGGAGATGTGTTGGGATCATTGTCATGCTGGAATATCCAGCCATGTTTCCATGCCATGTTTCTTCAATGCTCTAATTGATGGATGGAAGTTTTTGCCCCAAAAATCGCATGATAAATGGCCCCATTCATCCTTTCCCTTAATACCGATTAGTCGTCTCGTCCCCTTTTCAGTCGAGCGGCCCCAACACATAATGCTTCCACCCCCATGCTTCACAGTGGGTATGGTGTTCTTGGGATGCAACTCAGCATTCTTCCCCTTCAAACATGGCGAGTGGCATTTATACCAAAAAGTTGTTTTTGGTCTCATCTGACCACATGACATTCTCCCAATCCTCCTCTGGATCATCCAGATGGTCTCTGGCAAACTTTAGATGGGCCTGGACATGTGTTGGCTTAAGCAGGGGGACTGTTCGAGCCCTGCAGGATTTTAATCTATGACGACGTAGTGTTTTACTCATAGTAACCTTTGTTACTGTGGTCCCAGCTCTCTTCTGGTCATTGACCAGATCCCCAACGCGTAGTTCTGGGCTGTTTCCTCCTTGTTCTCAAGATCAAGATTTGCACCGCACAGAATGAGGTCTTGCATGGAGCCCCAGGTCAAGGGCGATTGTCAGTGATCTTGTATTTATTCATTAGGGATGTGTATTGGTAAAAATCTGACGATACAATATGCATAACAATACAGGGTGGACGATATGATGAATTGAGATTTTATTAGTGGGACAATATATTGGGATTTTTTAAAACTGAATTTAACTGTAGAAAAACTTTCACAGCATTTTAAACACTCCAACCTGTTTCATACTTTTACCCATTCAGTTTTATTACAAGATATAGTTGATCCACTGGAACGAAGAAGGTGAAAACAACCACAAACTATCAGTCATACGTTTAATTTTACTACAAAAATGACTGTCATCATTAATGGTTCCATTAAAATCCTTAAAAAGAAAATAAAAATCTATACTTTACTTTTGAATATTGATACAATGACCAACCAACTGAATATTACGTTCTAGCACCACCTCCCACCCCCCCATTCCGAGCGCGTTTTAACTCCTACGGTGGCCGTTTCATGCCAAGGTTAACATGGCTTCCAGTACTACGACTTTGTCCAGTGTTCCTTCCAGTGTTGAGGTTACTTTAGAAAACTACATTGCATTTAGTTATATAGTCAGACGTCTGCCGCGTCGCGAGTAGACAATCTCCCTCTGGCATTCGTCACGGTGCAACTGAGTGTAGCCAAAGCACGAAAGGCAGAGCTAGAATTTCCAGGAATGTCCCTTGCTGGCAAATGTATTTCAAAGATGGAGGCTCAACATGGATTCAGCCATTCGCGCGACTTGCACGTATGTATTCTGAATAGCAGATTCTACACTTACGAGAATACTTTCACTAGTAGGTGGAAGTAATTACACATGAATGAGCACATATTTTTGAAAGAACAAAGGGGGTTTTGCTAAGAATTAACTCAAAAAAATACACAATGTAGCTTTAAGTGAGACAACTTGTGCAATCAGTGACTGCCAAATACGTTTCTGCCCTAATGTAATTATAAAAGTTTGGCTATGAATTTACAGCAGATATATGTGTCAATGTCAAGCTTTAAACACAACGCCTTCAAAAAGCACAGGAAAGGTAGCAGGAATTACAAAATTCAAGACACTATTTATTTATTTACTAAAATACCCCCCCCCCAACCATTTAAAATGTTTAAAGGGAAGGGTGAATAACCTAATGGTATGGCCTCAGACTAGTTAAAATTAACTTTACATCCAGAGATAAAGTCACGCTGATGAATAAACAATAATAATGCAGGAACTGAATTCTGGGGATTAGTAACAAACAGTAACACATCACCAGCATAGAGCGAGATTCTCTATTCCAGTGATTCTCAACCGGTGGGGCGCGCCCACACGCTCCTGGGGGGGGCGCCAGTAGGCTACAGGATAGGAAGAAAAATCTGATCAAGAAAAATTTGCAAATTTTTTTTTTATTATTAAACTACTGTCATAAAAAGTTCTAGTTTTGTATATAAATAACTCCTGAATAGAAATTAAAATGTGTTTCGACTGATTTAAAAAAAAGAAGTTTTGAACAAATTTGATTTGTTTGTCGATCGTGAGCACAAATGCACGTGATAAGCGGTTTCAGCGAGTCACACTGAAGATCTCTGGCTCTCCAAGGGGGCGTGTGTTACAGTGGTTGTAAGAGCTGCAAGAGGAGGTGAAGTGGTTTTTGACAGAAATCAAATCAGATCTGGTGAAGCATCTGGATGACACTATATGTGGCTTGCGTCTCTGTCCTATTTGATCTATGTTTGACCGCTTGAATGGCCTTAAACTGTCTTTGCAAGGCCGCGAAACTCACATTTTGCTCATTGCAGACAAAGTGCACGCCTTCACACAAAAACTAGACCTCTGGCATGGCCGCATTAGTGGAGGGAACTGCAACATGTTCCCCAGCCTTATAGACTTCATCACTGATGCAGCCACGTCACACGATTTCTCCTCTCTATTTCAATCAGCGTCTGAGCAACCTGTCAGCAATGAGAAAACAATTTGCGACGTACTTTAAAGAGGATTATCGCTCTTTTGCGTGGGTTCGAGATCTGTTTGTGTGCACAGCAAACGAGCTGTCAATTTAGGGTGACCAACCGTCCTCTTTTCCCCAGACATGTCCACTTTTCATGTGCTGTCCGGATCATCCGGGGGGATTTATAGACTGTTGAAAATGTCCGGGTCTTTGTTTTTCATAGGACCATACTTAAACTGACTGGTGTGATGCATGCAGTATGACAGCCTTTTTCTCAGGTAACGTTCTCCCGAGCTGGTTCTGATCCGTTTATTGACACCACAGACAGAATGCTGTGCGCCGAGCTGCGCTCCACCGCATGCATTGCGCAGCGCAACGCCGCGCCGAGTTGCACCGCACCTCATTATCCTGCATTGCGCAACGCAATTGCGCACCGCTGGGCCGAGCTACTGCTGTTCACAAGAAGTCAAGGCACAAGCTTCATGCACGAACCACAAAAGACATACAGTCCAGTCGCAACAAATCGGTGGCGGAGTGCACCATTCACATAGTGTGCGACAAAAGTGGCAAATATCCCATAGATCACATGAACACAAAAACTATAAAAAGCCTGAGCAAAGTGAGAGTTGATCTATAAACTGACTGTGGAGGATGAAGATGGAAACTAAACAGAGTTAAGCACTTTTTTACTGTGTTTTTTAGTCTGCAGCTGTTTACTTTTATTACAGTGAAAAGAAAATAATACTTGTTTTCTCAGAAGATTATTTCAGATTTTTCTTCAGCTTTTGTCCAGTGCAATTTAAAAAGTAAACTAATATTGTTGCTGGTAACTTTTTTTATTCAGAAGAGTACCTATTTCTATTATAATTTATTTCCAGAGATTATAAAATCTTTTTTCTTGTGAAAGGCTTTTTGTAGTTTTTTATATAACTAAACTTTTCTAACCACATTGAGAACGCACACTTTAAATATGCTAAAATCAAAAGTCTTGACCAAGTCCTGAAAGTGTTTCAGTACTGTGCCAGATGGCCTCTGTTTTGGAAATCAAAATATGGTCACCCTGTGTCAGTTGATATGCAGGAGCAGCTTATTGAGCTGAAGAATGACAGTAGACTGAAGGAACTCTTTGGCTCCTCCCCTCATTTGTCATCCTGGGCAGCGTTGATGCAGGAATATCCTCAACTCTGTGAAGTCGCCTTAAAGATTCTCCTTCCTTTCACGTTGACATATTTTTGTGAGGCAGGATTCTCATAAATGACTGCACTCAAAACAAAATACTGCAATCGTGCACAAATCGAGGATGATTTGAGGCTGTTTATCAAACATTGAGGCAAGAATTGAGGATCTTTGCAAGGCAAAGCAGGCTCAGGTCTCACGTCAACATCACCTACCTACAAGCTTCTGTAAAAAATGCAGATGATGCATACTATTAGGCCTAGTAATAATAACAATAATAAAGGATAAATTAATAGCAGAGGTTTGGTGCCAATTCCCAATTATAGCAATAGCCTAATAATGATAATAGGCCTACTGATGATGATTGTAATAATAATTATAATAATAATAATAATAATAATAATAATGCCTGGAGGATGGTAGCAAAGCTATCATCACTGATGGACAATGACTCCCATCCCCTGCAGGACACCATCACTGCACTGAGCAGCTCCTTCAGTGATAGACTCCTTCACCCTAAATGTGTGAAGGAGAGATATCGCAGGTCCTTCCTTCCTGCTGCTGAAGAAGTATTAGAAAACCATGCCTTCAAAATAAAAGCCTGTAGAATTCAAAAGGTTGAATAAAAGCAGATATCAGCGATATTCATTAAGGTTAAACGCATTTTGAGTGTTTATTCTCAATCCTACAAAATTGACATTGAACAGGAGAAAGCTTTATGCAAGCAGTAGCCATGTTTGTAGCTACCAGCCTGACAGTGAACATTCCCAATTAGTCCGTAAAATGTGTCAGAATCAGAAGTTTTAACTTGTGAAAAAGACCAAGAAGGTAGACCCCCACGACTTACTGTCGTATTTTTAGAATATTCTGGAGCCACTGGACCCATCCATCCATTTTATTCCGCCTATCCGGGGTCGGGTCGCAGGCGCAGCGACTAAAGCATAGAGACCTAGACTTCCCTCTCCCCAGCCACTTGGGCCAGCTCCTCGGGAGGAATCCCAAGGCGCTCCCAGGCCAGCTGAGAAACATAGTCCCTCCAGCGTGTCCTGGGTCTTCCTCTGGGCCTCCTCCTGGTGCGACGTGCCTGGAACACCTCACCAGGGAGGCGTCCAGGAGGCGTCCTGACCAGATGCCCAAGCCACCTCAAAGGACTCCTCTCGATGTGGAGGAGCAGCGGCTCTACTCTGACCTTCTTACCCTATCTGTAAGGGAGAGCCCAGTCACCCTGTGGAGGAAACTCATTTCAGCCGCTTGTATCCGTGATCTCAATCTTTCGGTCACCACTCAGAGCTCGTAATCATTGATGAGGGTAGGAACGTAGATCGAACGGTAAATCGAGAACTCTGCCTTTCGGCTCAGCTCTCTCTTCGCCACAACAGACCGCTACAGCGCCCACATAACTACAGACCCCCCACCAATCCGCCTATCGATCTCCTGCTCCATTTTCCCCTCATTTGTGAACAACATCCCCAGGTACTTAAACTCCTCCACTCGGGGCGGGACTTCTCCGACCCAGAGCTGGCACTCTACCGTTTTCCTGTTCAAGTCATGGTCTCGGATTTGGAGGTGCTGATTCTCATCCCAGTCGCTTCACACTCGGCCGCGAACCCTTCCAGCAAAAGCTGTAGTTCACGTTATGATGAAGCCAACAGGACCACATCATCTGCAAAAAGCAGAGATCCAGAGGCCACAAAAATGGATCCCCTCAACACCTTGGCTGCGCCTAGAAATCTTGTCCATAAAGGATTTTGGTCCATGACCAGGACCAAAAATGTTAATCTCTTTACCCAAGCAATCCAAATATCCAAGCTTTTAGAACTTGATCAGAATTGTCATCATTTGCCATGAAAGTGCTCTGCACATTGTTAAATGTCATTGAAGGCAGTTAAATTAAGGAGAAAAAGATCGTATCAGTCTCCTCTGAATAACACTACAGCACTGTAAAAAGGCACGCTAGTCATGAGCCTGAACCCGAGACCTCTGGGTCATAAGTGAAGCGTTGAGAACAACAGACTCACACAGCTGTACAAAATATCAAAATGTAACATTCTTGAATTCCTCAACAACAACTAAATCTAGAGGAGAAAAGCGAGCTACGTTCTGCGCGACAGAAGAGGGAGGTTGTTTATGGGTGAGGTAGAAAAAAAAAGGGGATGTAATAGTGGAAAAGCCTGAGTATTCTGCCCGCAGCCCACTTGAGGGTAGGTCTCTTAAATACACAATCACATCTAGAGCCATTATGCAGCAAACGGAGGTGATGTGGAGATACAGCAGCTACAAAATGTTTAGGGATTCCATGGGTGGGTTGTTTTCCACTATAGTTTATTTTAATTCCACCAATTCACAATGACAACAAATCATTACAGAAAGTAAACAGTGGGCCACTTTACTCCTTTGAACAATCGGAACGGCAATCAGGAAACACAGACGGATAAAATCAAGTGCAGGCCGTTTTTCAGCTTTGCTCCCCGAGTGTTTTTATGACTGCTGATTTAGCATGCTCAAACAGCTGAGCTGCAGACCTTAAACCGAGTCAAAGAGAAAATAACAAAAGACAAGCTAACCGTAGTTATTCGTGTACTATGCCTTGCAAAAGCACTCATACCCACCCTACAACTTCTTCCACATGTTAGAACTTTACAACCACCTTCAATGTGTTTTAGGCAGATTTTATGTGATGGATGAACACAAAGTAATGCACAGGGAAATGAGACATGATTTTCTCTCTTCTTGTTTCTTTTACAATAAAAACGTGAATTCAATGAATCACTCATAATGGAAAGCACCACATCAAGTCTGACTGGGAGAAAATGTTGACCTTTAACCCCCAAAGAGCTGCAGCTGTAGTTGCAGCAAAGGATATTTTTCCAAGTAAAGACTCTGAGGCCCTAAATGAAAAGATGGCACACTCTTCATATGTTTATTTAAAGAAGAAAAAAGAGCCATGTACGCTTTTCATTTCACTTCCCAAGTGATGTGCTACTTTGTTTTCGTATTCTTATTAACATCTTTTGTAAGGTGGAAAACTTGCAGATGCTAGTTATGATTCAGTCCGTTTATTTTATTTCCAGTGACCTAAATGATAACAGATACAAAAATTTACTTTTAGATTTATACAGTTGAATTTTTTGTTGAAATAATTTCAGGCCACAAGGTCAGGGGGGTAAAAAGGCTCCAAGCATATACCCCAATTTTAATATAGCTTTCCCCGATACGATAAGGCTAGAGGCCGGGGAAGCCAAGGCTGCCCGCGGTATTGTTTGTGGACGAACACCCCCCTCCTCCTTCCCGCCACACCCATAGCGCTCCCCCCGGGGAGGGGAACCGTGCGGGGGGTTCACCGCCCAGGAGCTCCCCGAAGAAAGCAGCAGGTACCGAGCCTGCAGTGGCTGCTAACAGCAAGCTAACAAAACTGGCTGCCCCACGTAAACTCAACGGCCTTTGAATCTCACGCTGAATATGAACGATGAAAGAGGCGGAAAAAAAACAATCTCCAATGCTGAGTCTCGTCGGTGTTTTTTAAGCCTCCACATTAGCGTGTCCCAAATCCTGCCAACTAGCTTGGTTCACTAGCTTGTAAAGAGGAGGAGGGGGGCGCGTGATTCGCTGCTGTTGGCATCTGATCAAACCCTTCTCCGCTTGCCCCCGTTTGTATGCAGAGGGGCTATTTTATCTGGGCTGAGTGAAGAAATATGAAATAAAAGCTTTAATATACATCTGCACCCTGCTACAGACACCGATAGTTTGCATAACAAAATCCAGGATCCATCCCTACATTGAGCGAGTCGTTTCTATCCAACATTCACGCTGATTCGCGAGTACAAAAGGAGCATCCCGCGAATAAAAAACAAACACACCCAAATCCGTCAGTGGGGATTTAACATTGCATGAGCTAGCTAGCTAGCTCGACGTCTGATAGAAGGGGAGAGATTACCGAATGATGCGGCTCACGATACGCAAGTTGCCCCACCACCCCCCGGGCCATGATGTGCTGTAACTCACCGAAATGCGCCGTTTTCCTCTATCTCCGTCTGATGATATTCCAGCGGGCACATCAGAGGACGGCGCTCCGCAGTTTGTTATAAACCACAACGCTCAGCAACACAACAGTGCGTCTCGCAACAGCTGTGTTGTGTTTTGAATGAGAGCGGAGGATGCGCACGGCGGACCCGACGGGCGGAGCTTCCAGGGTGCAAACTGGGGCAGGCTGTTCATCATCCTCGGCAGATTTGCTTTTGGTGTCTTTAAGTACAGAGATCTTTTGTCTCTCCCGGTATCATTGTTGACTAGTAGTGTCGGTTTGACAGATGGTCTCCGCGTTTCTCTTTGTCTATTGTTGCAGGCAGGGTGCAGCAGAAACCTTCTAGTTGCGATTTGAAACGAGAGTAAAGTTCAAGTGTTTGATTCTGCCTCCCTCTAGTGGTCACTTGCGGAACAACTCTTTTTGGTTGGATAGAAACATAACTACTACAGGTGCAACTCAGCTGAGGTGGCAATAGAGTACCGAAAAACTGGAATCAAGTAAAAGTAACACTACTTCAACATATTTTATTTACTCAAATAAAAGTAAAACGTAGCCGTCCAAGAAATTACTCGTGTAAGAGTAAAAAACGTATTTTGTAAAAAGGCCACGAAAGCATCGAGTATCTGATGAGTACCTGATTGTGTATTTAAAAAATGATGTCAGACAAAATTGTAAAGTTATGGGCAAATTTGGGTATTTTAAACACTTAGAAAATTAATTAAAAATGAATATAACACTTTTTCCAATCAGTTTCTTCAACAAAATTGTCAAATTAATACTTGCAGTAGAATATAGATCTATCTATATCTATCTATCATGCTAATATTAATCAAGTAAAAAGTACAGTGTAGTAAAACTGCTCCTTAAAGTACTTTTTCTCTCTCAAAAAGTTACTCAAAATAAATGTAGCTAGTTACTACCTAGCTTTGCATCTCAGTAACTTAAGACTACCTGAAAAGTAAAAAACAGAAACACTAAAATATATTACAGTCAGTACAGAGTGCTATATTTCAAATAAATACTACACATTTCTGTTGAATTTGATGATTATACTTTGCAGCTAATAAAAACTCCATTAATCACTTTCTCTGAAAATTATAATACTGTCATACTATAATACCATTATAGAAATGATTTTAAATACAGAAATAGCAGCCTATCCACTCGATGCTTGGTCTGAGCGTGGAGCCAATCAGCCTGTGGCTCTGCTGACATGTGAAGGTTGCTTTATTAGCAGCATTCACACTGTCATTATTGTTGGTCTCCGTCATCTTCCTCTCAACTTTAACCCTCCTACCACCATCCAGTCAACCCAGATGGGTCTTGGCATATGTTTTGCCTTTTAAACATTTGTTTTCATATTTAAACACACACAGCAATACTGAATAAGTAACCAGAGCAAATAGAAGTGGTCCCATACACAGACAGAATTATACCAGAAGCTTGTTGACTGCTTCACACAGGGTGTGGTTGAGAAGCAACTTATTAAGGGACATTTAACCAAATATCATCAGTTGTGCATCTAGTGTTTACCATTTTAACCTTACAGAAAATCCCCAATAAATTCAAACATGTGAACCCAATCCTTTTTGCTGTATAATCATTTCACTCTGGGATAAGAAGGGTTCAAAAACATTATAAAATGAACGCCTTATTGTGTTTTGCTTCTTAATAGCACCTCACTATAACCTT
The DNA here is from genome assembly GCA_963556495.2 of Valencia hispanica. Taxonomy (NCBI): domain Eukaryota; kingdom Metazoa; phylum Chordata; class Actinopteri; order Cyprinodontiformes; family Valenciidae; genus Valencia; species Valencia hispanica. Next base: position 17,618,473 of record OY747705.1, read on the forward strand.
AGCTGAACTTTTTTTAACAACTACAAGCCAAAAATTGCAGGAGCACAAAAAAAAAATCCTATAATTTGTGATTTATTGTTTGGACATTGACTTTTTTTGTATATTATACAAATGTACACAGTACAGGCAATATTACCATTTGGACTGTAATCAGGCAAACACCTGCATTGACAACGTATTGCCATCCATCTCTTAACATTGATGATCCAGTTTTACTTCAAATAAACAGCCTGAAGCAACACACCGTGTGGTGGCGGAAAAGAAATGCGATGATTTGCCAGCAGCGTGTCGAAAGTCACTCCCCAAATTTCAGCTGTCTTTCCTTTTCTAAACCGTGCAGCTCCCTCGCTCGATTCTTCAGCTCCTCTGCTTTCTTCCCATCCTTCTCCGTGCCGTCCCCGAGCTTGTACATCCGACTCGCGTTGGCGCACCCCCACACGTGTCCCAGCTCACAAGCCCTGTTGGCGTACTTAAAGGCTTGACTCATGTTCGGCGCCAGCCCTTTGGAGTTGCCTTCAATGAACAAGGCGCTCAGGTTGAAGCAGGAAGGAGCGAAGCCGCCGGCACAGGCCTTCTCGTAGTACTCCCGAGCCACTGCGATGTCGGGGCCCCCCTCCAGAGCTCGCCCGTCGTGGGCTAGCAAACCAACGTTATGGCAGGCGTCTATGGACTTCTTTCCTCCAGCTTTGCAGGAGCGCATGAAGCAGGAGTAGGCGGTTTTCAGACACTCAGCCACTCCACCTGGTGAACAGATTCAGGAGAGACTCACTAAGATTACAGAGATCCAGTATAAATCTAGGCCTGTAAAAAAAGTAGAAATGCATATAAGTTCTATAAATGAATGCAAACTTTCTGCTTAAATTTAAATCATATTACTTTTTAACAGTAAATGTAACTATAGATGAATAAAACAGAAGTACTTTAGTATATATTTTCATTGGGCCATACAGAAGCCCATACATATCTCACGGCTCATTTCTATAGTTTTTATGTGTTCAAGATGCACTAAAGATCATGGATCAGATCACTGTATGTTTAATAGAAATAGGATCAGGGATACATATTAAGAATTTACTAAATCAACAATATACTGTCCAAGTAAACACCTACAAGTCTGAATCCTGCTTGGGTACCAGAACGTTAAAAAAATCCATGCTGAGGAACGTACTTCTCCCTCATCGTCTTACCTACTGTATGGGCAAGACTTTCAGCTAAGGGGTTACTGTACTTTTGTTTTTCAGGAATTTCTATTTTAAGAAAAAACATTTAAGACATAATACTTTATTTAACAAAATATTGCTCACAACAATGCAAGGGAGATTGATTCAAACAAAAGAAAAGTTGTTCTTAATTATACATTAATATATTACAGCAAAAATAAATCCATTGCAAATATTGACAGGAAAAAAAAGCTGAAAAATGTACAGTAAGAAAAAGTCCATCATTGCTGGAGAAAAGGGACAACCTCTTTCAGTTCTATAGTTTTACATATCAAGACATGACAGAAATAGTCTAGTTCCAATGTCATTATTTACTGAACTAAACTGGAAACGCTACATAAAAACACATAAATGATCTGCCAGCAACCATCTTTAGCAGAGACCATTTCCTCTCATTCATTTTTGCATGATTCAGTTTTACCCAAGCTGCAGGTGGCCTCATAACTAACACACAGAGTCGTTCGAGGTTGACTTGGTAGCTGCAAACCGAGCCCAAACCAAAACACCTCCACCACCATACTTCACAGATGCTGCCCTGTTGCTTTTGCCTGATCCTATATGAAAGTTTTTAATATGTTTGCCTTTAGATCAAGTGTTTTTACTAAGTTTGCAATGCTGAATGTTGTGTATTTGTTCACAGATAGAAACATGGTTATGAATGTCCTGATATGATGTGTTTGGTTTTCGCTAAGATTACGGCCAACATCTTTCCTTTAGTCTCACTCATCTGAAGAGCATTGCTCTAGAAATCTTATGGTTCACTGAGATGCAACTTAAGTTGTGCTGCCATATCAGTTTAGAGACTTAACCTTTTATAGTGGAATTCCTTTAAAACAACCCACCATTTTCAGATTGTTTTGAAAACCTGTGATCTGTTGAAGTTTAACATTTACCAGGACAGATGAGTGTTGGGTATTTCACAAGTGTATGCTCTGACTAAAGCTGGGATCAAACCACCCGGTCCTAGACCGTGTTTTTCATCGCGAAAAGAATCGTGATGAAAATCGGTGCGTGTGATTCGAAGCTCTGGCCGTGCAGTGTGACATGCTCCCTGACAACTTATTTAGTGCTCGCACGACCAAAACCAACCTTGAGGCCTGTTCACAAATGCAACAATAATGTTTCTTAAGGGCTGGTTCACACGGCAGGATTTTTAGGCTGATTTCTGCCCTGATTCTGCCCATTGACACACCCCGATTATCAGGATGGCTCTTAAGATAATCCTAACGAATATCCCTGCAATGTGAGGTGTGTTCAGAGTGCTCTCGTCTGCACAGAAGGACGTCGGGACCGCTCCGATCACAAATCGGGGATATTCAACATGTTGTATTGTCTTGGCCCAATATCACATCGTGTGTAGCGAGGACAAATGAGCATGCAGCCTGTTGAATGTGACGCGTAGCCAGTCAGAAAGCGAGGTGACAGGCAGCGATACACTTTGGAAGCGTCTATTATTATTCCCAATTGTCGGCTCAATTGACCGCAGTACACAAATGGATAGAAACAGAGATTAGTCAGAGAAAAGTGTGTATCGACATTTCCCAGTGAAAAAAACAAACATACAATAATTCAACTCCATATCTTTTTATAGAAAGAAGAGCCCCTGGTCTTGCTGTGTCCACTCCTTTATCCAACGCCAGGATTCCATTTTTTTCTCTGCTAACTAGTCCACAGACTATTGCCAATGCCTCATCCTCGGAATCCATATTTTTTTACTCCTTTGACTTTAGTCACGTCTCATATCATGAGGTTTTGTGAATTTTCCTGTCTGAGCTTGGAATGTTTCTGAGTAAAATCGATTCGTGTGTGGCGTCTCGTCATTGTCGTGTGGCCGCACACCACACACTGTAGGACCAAAACAGGTATACATATCTGTGATTATTTTATCGCCGTATGTGCAGTCTGAAACTCTTGCGACAATTTGTAATTTCAGAACCTGGTTAAAGTCATGTGGCTGATATTGCTCCCCGATACAAAAAACCCTACAACAACAAGGGTTAGGGTGTGCTTTCTTTCCTTTTGAAAAAGCGATCTGTTCGGTGTTAAAGGGTTAAATACCTTTGCCGGTGACATGGTAAGCGCCGATTTTATAGCAGCTCTCTGAGTGTCCATTTGTCTCACAGTTGTGTTTGAGGACTTGTGCTGCAGAATCATAGTCTTTCTTCACGCCCTCCAAATAGTCTGCTAGCCTCTGGCACCCTAAGGAGAAGCATCAGAAAGTTAGTGACAGAGAGGCAGACATAACGTAACATAACAGGTCATCACAATAACATAATATCAGAACGTAAAACTAAAAACACTTTTTCAAAAAAGAGAATAGCATGAATAAATATAGAGAAATTAATAAATAATATATTATATATATATATAAATAACAGATAAAAAGTATCATTTAAAATAGAACAACTTAAGATAAAATTAATTCAAATAAAATAAGGTAATAAAAAACAACATTTTAAATAAACTTGAAATAATAAAATAACTAAACCAATAAAATTACACAGCATGAAAACATGTAAAACATTTTATAAGAACATAAAAAAATAACTCAACAACAATAAAAGGATTATTCTTTTTTTAGTTAAAATATAACAATACAAAATATAGCAGCATAAAATGTATTACTTAAAACTCCCTAAAATAGCATAACAAAGCTTAAAATAACATGAGACCGTAACAGTGTGGGGGTCCGTGTTTCAGCACCGCTGATCTGTGAACAGCTCAGGCGTTGTTTATTAGTTTAGTTACCTTCATGGTCCTTCTCCTTGTAGCACTGGAAACTGTACTCCACTCCTAGGTTGTCCAAAAACTGCTTCACCTCCTTCTCATCCTCAAAGTTTATAAGCCCAGCCATATCTCAACTTCTGCAGGTCCGCCGCACAACAATTAGCTGTTTGTTGTTCCTAAAGCTTCACCTTCATGTAAAACCCAGTATGGTTTCTGTTAGCGCTAAAGCTATTAGCTATATTCCCTCATGTATGTGCGGCTTTAACCTTTAAAACGGAGACGCGTTAGCGCTTTCGTAACCCTCCTCTGCGGGCTTCCGTAGCGCAGCCTCATCTCCTGATGTACTTCCTGTGTTGTGACCTTTGTTTACTGTCTGTCTCTGCGCTTCAGCCGGAGGAAGGAAAAAAAAAACAAAAAAAAAACAGACCGTAAAAACTTCGCTCCTGACTGGTTGCTCATTTCGCAGGTTTTCGGTCGCCGCTTCGGTCCTGGGTCGACATGAACTCCGCCACATCGGACGGCTTCGGGTGTTTTAGCAGCGGGGGAGATTTCCCAGCTCCGAGGCAACAACAAGTGAGCTAGCTGGCTGCTGGGTCCAGGCTCCTCGCTCGCTCGTCCTCCAGGTTGCTGTCCGCTCAGCTCAGCGTCGGAGCAGCCAGGAGGGAAACAGAAACTGAAAGGCTCCAAACAGAAAACTAGCTGAGCTGCATTCCTTCTGACTCCAGATTCTGCTGCATAAGCTACAGCTACTCTCTTTATTTTTCCTTTAAACCATGGCTATGGCCTCTTTGTTTTTAAACACGGTAAGGTTTCAGTTCTGCCACCTTGTCTAGACATTAAAAAATAAAACAGGTGAGCAAACCGCCCTCTGCTTTTGTACCCAGGATGATGCCTCCCCAGCGGCTCTGACAGACTTGTGCCTCACCTACGTGAGCCAGAACCTGGAGTGTTTCTGCGTGAAGCTCCCAGACGGCTCCCTGTGCTTCAGGGAGGCTGTGCTCTTTCCCCAGGAGCTGGCAGACCAGCTCCTAGCCAAGATGGCCACTGAAGGTAAGCCACCAGAGATCTGGGGATGCACACCCTGTGATGAGTAGCTCAGCGAGAATTTGATGCTTTATAATCATCAAATCTAGTAAAAGCAAAAAAGCCTATAGTCACAGCATCACTTCCCGTATGCATGCATTTACATTTCTTCCTCTCCTTTTCAACTGAAGGTGGAAGGGTTTCATTGTTGTAAAGAAAAAATGTTTCCCTATATATTTTTTTCTATCTAATGGTACTACTTAGGGATGCACCGGTATGAAACTTTGGGCCGATATCAATATTTACCAATATTATATATATTTCCCTGCACTTTGAGTCCACCACCTACATTGTTTCTCTGCTTCATTTCAACTCAATTCAAAATACTTTAGTTGTTGTAGCTCATAGAATTAATTCTTTGAGTTGTTGTAGATCATGATGGCTGTGGGCAGGGAAGATTTCCTGTAGCAGTCTGTGTTGCAGCGGTACTGAAGAAGCCTCCGACTGAAGACACTCTGTTGTTGCAGGGTGGTCTCATCAAGAGGATGCTCGGGGTTGTCCATAATTGTTTTGATTTTTATGAAGAATCCTTCTCCGCATCATCATCATTTAAATACGCTTCATCCCTATCACTGTCACATGACCGAATGAAAACCACATGACCGAATGAAAACCACATGACCGAATAAAAACCACATGACCAACCCCCTTCCCCTTCGGAAACATGAACGGCCCAAAAAGATGGAGATAAACATTGGTTGTTAATATCGGTCCAGTTTTATGTATCGAACCGATGCCGATATATCGTGCATCCCTAATATTATTGCTCAAATGAAGCCTGCGTCGGCCATTATTGACTCTCCTTTTTGCTTCTTTTTGTTTAAGGAAGTTACCTTTTTAATAAATGTCCTGCAAAATTCTTAATACCCCTTCAACCTGTTCACATTTTCCAATGCTGCAGCCACAAACTTGTATTTTTTTATTTAGATTTTATATGATAGACCAATAAAATAAAGCACATTGTTGTGAAGATGAGGGAGTCCTCAACATTTGTACAAATATACATTTGACAGCTGGTGAATACATTTTGCGAGAATGTCAACCAGTTCTGCTCATGTGGAGACCCAAATGTTTGCCTATTTTCAAGCCTCGTCACAGATCCTCAAATGGATGTAGGCCCTTTAACATATTGTCTTCCAATAAATATGGCCCTGCACTTATCTTCGTCTATATTCCCATGAACACTGACCAGCTGTCCTGCACCGGCTGAAGAACATCACTCCCATACCATGATGCTGCCACCACAAGGTTTTGTACATTGCACACGTTTAGTGTGTCCTACATGGTTTGTAGCAAACCCCAAATGGGGCTTTTGATGGTTTTCTTCTGGCAACGGGTGGAGTTCGTAACTAAGCGTCATGCCAACCTGAGCCCACCTGAGCTGTGGATCTCGGCAGCTACTCCAGAGTTACCACTGACCAAACAATTGATTTGGCTGAATTTTACGCTACTGTTTACATTTATTTTTGTTTGTGGTAAAACATGTATGATTTTATTTAATTTCATGTTTATGTGCTACTTTGTGTTGCTTTGTCGCATAAGAAGCAAAGTAAAATAAACTGAAGTCTGAGTTTGTTGGAGCCAGGAATGCCCTCCACAGGGAGACCCCAGCTGAAATGCATACTGCAACCTTTCATGTCAGTTGAAATGTCATTCATTTTGATAAATAAACAAGACACTGACTGTTATAGTTCAGTGTTTTACTAAATCTTCTGGTCATATTAACAGCCTTCTGAATTGAAATATGAGGATTGGTCAGGATTTACCCAACATACAGCTTATGCCATGATTGAGGGACTCCATTTATTTTATTTTTTCAAATCCTTCAAAAGAATCAAATAACTTTTAGCTATTTTTTTGTTGCTGGGCTACTTAACGTTTAAAATGAGAGATTGTCACTGACAGGATTTTATTCCCCTCCAGGTCTTCTGAATGACAGCACAGTGGGGGTGTTCAGGAACTGTGAGTACCTACGGCTGAGACGAGCCTGTATCCGCACGGCACGGATCTCTGCCGAGGCGTTCCAGAAAGCATTATGCCCGCACAGACTGCTGGAGCTGGACGCTGCCAGGGTCAACGCGGACCTCACCATTCCTGACATTCTGCAGGGACTGGCTACCAACAAATACTGTCAGGTAAGATAAGTGGAGATGTCACTTTGTGTGAAGTTATAACGTGAAGTAAGTTGTCTGTCTTCGATTCCCTCCAGGAGTCTCTCCAGCGGCTAGTCCTAACCGGACTCACCATGGCCTCTCTGGAGGAGCCAAGCTGGTATCGTTTCAGCGCCCTGCGGGGTCTGCGCTCTCTCTCTCTGGCTAACGTGGAGTTCTACGACTCCGGCCTCGTTGACGTCTGCTCCCTGCCTCGGCTGGAGAGCCTGGATCTCTCCAACACCTCGGTTACCAACCTGAGCCCGCTGCTGGGCCTGAAGGAGCGACTCCGCTCACTGACACTACACCAGCTGAAGAGGCTGGAGATGAGCACGGCTCAGCTGCTGGGAGTCATTGGGCAGCTGAACGTACTACAGGTTGGTAGGAATCAGTTTGGTGTTATTTTACTGCGACAAATGCACATTTATTGCAGTGAGAGAACTCACGCTTTTGGTCAACGCAGCACCTGGACATTAGCGACGATAAGCAGTTCACCTCTGATGTGGCCCGGCAGCTGCTCGCCCAGCCGGGGATCCTTCCCGCTCTTGTTTCCCTGGATGTCTCAGGGAGGAAACAGGTGTGTGTCCATTCCTCCGTACCTAAACCCAAATCGTGAGAGTCAAGTTACACCTCATGTCTTCCAAACGTCGCAGGTGACAGACGCAGCCGTTAGGGCGTTTGTCGAGGAGAGACCTGGGATGACCTTCGTGGGTCTTCTGGCCACAGATGCTGGCTTCTCTGACTTCCTGTCCGGAGAGGGACATCTTAAGGTAGGAATCGACACACAAGGATGAACGAGCAAATAGAGTGGAGAGGATCGGGTCTGCTGAGTCATTCTCTGCATGGAAACAGGTGACAGGAGAAGCTAACGAGACTCAGATCTGCGAGGCGTTGCGGCGATACAGCGAGAGGGAGGGTTTCGTCAGGGAAGCTCTGTTTCATCTGTTCAGCCTGACTCACATCATGGAGAAACCAAGGCCTGACATACTGAAGGTAAATAGATCCCTTAACATAATGTGAAAGGAAAAAAACAATTATAATGTCTAATATGAGCAACATGGTACCTGGTGTCTCTAAACAACCTGTTCAAGAACTAATAAGTCATTATTTAGGAATTACTTAAGCATTGTGCCCTAAACCTTATTTCTACTCTTCTAACTTTCCCCTGACTTTTTGTGTAGCTGGTAGTTTTGGGGATGAAAAATCATCCAGCCACTCTAAACGTCCAGCTGGCGGCGAGCGCGTGCGTGTTCAACTTGACAAAGCAGGACCTGGCAGCGGGAATGCCGGTCCGGCTGTTGAGTACCGTCACCCAGCTCCTCCTGGAGGCCATGAGGACATTCCCCAACCACCAACAGGTACAAGTTCATCAATCCATTATTGCTGCACCATCATAAAGTGCATCTGCATTTAAGTAACCTTTTATGAGTCTATGTAGATGTTTGGGGTCATTCTTTACCCCATTTCTGCTTTTGTTTTTTTTGTTTTTCGTAACAAATCCAGTGAAGGCAGAAGTCTTTATCTGGGAAATACATTTAAATTTGTTACAGTTTTACGTTTGCACAGAGTTTGAAGGGACTTTTTGTAAGTTCTCCTTCCTACTCATTAACACGGTTGGAACAGTTTCAGCATCACCAAATGTAATGTACATGAACAGCAGCAGAAATCAAAACACAAACAACAAAAAGATCAGAGAAGGTTCAGGGTATTAGAAGATGGTGTCCATTTATTTCACTTTTTATGCTGACAATAGAAGGTGACAGGTTGATCTCTAACAAATAAATTAGAATCAAATTTGAGCAGATTCATTGTTTGTATTGTAGTAGTTTGGGATATCTTGTCGTTGGTTTCAAAAAGCACGTTATCCCGGCGAGTCATCACTGTTTACACCGCCACATATGAGTTTGGCACTATGCATAGTCTTCATGTCAGAGACACTGTAACACAGGCTGCTACAGTAGATCATCCCTACCCACAGCCATCAGCATCTACAACGAGTCTTTGAAGAACCATGGATAATATGAGTTACAACAACATTTAATTTCCCTCTGGGATTAATAAAGTATTTTTGAATCTCATTAAATCAAGATTCTCATCATATGGTAACCTGGACTGAAAATTCCATAATATTGATACATAAACTGTAAACAAACATCTATACTATCTGATTCCTTTTTATTTAGGTGGGGAAATTAATTATTCTTACTGCTGCAACAATACTTGTTCATATTGAATGCTACTGTTATAATGACTTTTGACTTTTAAGCAATTGCTAAAAGCCTACCTGGCAGAGTATTATACCTTTTTCCTTTTCTTAAAAGAAACCGTACTTTGAATTGCTGGGTTAAAAAATAGTCTTTAAAGGTCGAGTACTTATAGTAAGGTGAAAATACTATTTGGGAGGCCAAAAATAGCAGCCAACTGCATTGTGCACCCACAATTTTGTACACTGAGCTTTCCTGATGGTGCACTCGGCAGGAGCTAACTATCCATCTGGGACACACACACAACATAGAGATTCTTTGCGGCTGTGCTTCCCTTAGCAGAATGATGATAATAAAGCCTCATACGTCAGCAGATATCTTAAATGATAAAATGAATGCCTCATACATCATCAGCTACCTGAATAATAATAAGAAAACGATCCGAAGAAGAGACAGAAAGAGGTTCGATCACTTTTCTTTTTTTTTTTTTTCAACCAACCATTACGTTTTTTTTCACGTCATCCATTGTAATAAATGTGTACGCGCTGAATGGTTGAAGCTGTCTTTTCAGGAAGCTGTGTACACTTGAATAAATTGGCAACAGAGAGATGTAGCTCTGTTTTGTTCTCACAAACAAACAAAGTTTTTTTTTAAATCAGTTATTTAGTTGGGTTAACGACCCTGTCAGAGGTTTACTCTTAACAAGAGTGTTGGTTGGTGCTCCTTTATTGTCCACCATCACTATCGAATTTCACTTTTATGTAAGTGGGGGAAACGTGGAGCAGTTTTCTCTCGGCGAGCTGTGTGACAGTGTGCAGCAACTTTGGAGGCGAGGCAGCTACGCCATACTCTGTTCCAGGCAGCTGGAGACATCTGGGGTCACTTTCTCTGGACTCTCATTAAAAGGACCTAAAACCATTGTAACGGTATGAAGGGAAAACTTTAACTTCTAACCCTTTAGGACTTTAGTATATCTGGATAGTGGCATCCAGCCCACGACTTAAGTTTGAACCCCCTTTAAGCAGTGCACTGATGAGCATACTGGTACTAACAGTCTAAGTATGATCTGTGTTATATGGTGCCTAATTAAAAAGAAATTGTGTCGCCGGCAGGGCTCTTTTCCAAAACAGCAGATCATGAAAATGTAATCGGTGTAAATCTGAAACTGTAACTGCAAACACCTGTTGTGACATCGTAACATTTGAATACATGGAGGAACTTTCAACAATCAGAAAATTTAGCTTCCCTTTTCTTGTTTTGTTTTGACATTTCGTAACTGAATTCATGTCTTTCTTTGTCTTTCTGTAGCTGCAGAAAAACTGCCTGCTGTCTCTGTGCAGCGATCGCATTTTACAAGAGGTCCCATTCAACAGGTGAGAAACTGATATTCATATGTTCTCCATGTGATGCTGAATGATGTATTTAACGTCCTCTGTCAGACGCCTGGATTGGGAGTTTTCATACATTTCTGTTCCCAAGGTTTGAAGCAGCCAAGCTGGTAATGCAGTGGCTGTGCAACCATGAAGATCAAAACATGCAGAGGATGGCTGTGGCCATCATCTCCATACTGGCTGCTAAGGTACACGTTGTGTTTGGCTTACCGTCCTCTCTGCTTTCCAGATCTTTTTTTCATGACCGTGTTTGTTCTTTGCAGTTGTCCACCGAGCAAACCGCCCAGCTGGGAGCAGAGCTGTTCATTGTGAAGGTACGATTCCTCTCGTTTCTGGTTTTACCATAAAACTGGGCAGTTTATGACTAAACTCCCTCCCTCCCTGGTTTCCAGCAACTGCTGCACATTGTGCGTCAGAAGGCAAATCAGAACGTGGTGGACGCCACCCTGAAATTTACACTAAGTGCGCTCTGGAACCTCACGGACGAATCGCCTACTACCTGTCGCCATTTTATCGAGAACCAAGGCTTGGATCTGTTCATTAAAGTGCTGGAGGTACGCAGAAGCGTTAAAACATGCATGAAAATAAAGTTCCTCATGCACACAGCTCAGGGCAGATTTCTATAGCAGTTAATCAGCGCACACACATTTGCATATCACTGTAGGGTATCATGACTCACTCTTGTTTTGCACCTGTCCCCTCACCATCTCTGCAGTCTTTCCCGAATGAATCTTCCATCCAGCAGAAGGTTCTTGGTCTCCTGGTACGTTTACTGATGTCTTACCACCCTTCAGAAAAACTGTTTGCATGATCGCCTCAATTAAGAACTCAACATTCCTTCCTTCCACCCTCTGCTGTGCAGAACAACATAGCAGAAGTCAGGGAACTGCACGGAGAGCTGATGGTGCAGAGCTTTCTGGACCACATCAGCGCTCTGCTGCACAGCCCCGAGGTGGAGGTGAGCTACTTCGCCGCCGGGATCCTCGCACATCTGACGTCACGAGGAGAGGAGGCCTGGACGCTCAGCCCAGGACTGCGGTGCTCGCTGCTCGAGCAGCTGGTAGGAATTCAGCACAACGGCTTCAAAGTGATAGCTATGACTCAAAAATGGAGCACTGTGGTAATTTATGTATGCGCCTGTCTAGCATGCTGTCATCATGAAGTGGCCCCCTCCTGAGTGTGAAATGGTGGCCTACAGGTGAGATGCAGATGTGGAGACGTTACATTTATATGCTAAGTTTTTTTGTTTTTTTTCCCATTCATTAAAATGTTTTTGCTGTAGGAAATTAAGTTTTTGTTTAAGACCTTACAAGTTGTGAGAAAATTCTCAGAATTTAAAGTAAATCTGTCCTTCGCTTGTTCTTCAGGTCTTTTAACCCGTTCTTTCCCCTGCTGGAGTGTTTTCACACACCCGGCGTCCAGCTGTGGGCAGCCTGGGCCATGCAACATGTGTGCAGCAAAAATGGTGAGGCTCAGATATCTGTACATACACACCTTGTCAAAGTATCGATACTCTTTGAACTATTTGGAGATGATGTCAACAACAAATTCCATTGTATTTTGTTAGGATTGCTGTTAGTCGTTGCACACCAGAAATCAGTGCGCAGATTGTTTTTATTGTTGGAAGAAATCACAGAAGCTCTTTGCAGTTCGTCTGCATCCGGTACACATATAAGAAAAGTTAATTGGATCAGATGAGAGTAAAGCTGAACGCCACATGTGGAGGAAGACAACCTGAATACCTTTCCCACTTTCAAGCACAGCGCTGGCAGCGTCATGTTGTGACGATGCTTTTTTTCTTTTTTAGCAGTAGAAGGAAGCAGGTCAGAGTGAATGGGGGGATGATTGGAGCTAAGTCCTGGAAGAAAACCTGTTAGAGGCTGGAAAAGATTTGAAGATAGAGCAGAGAGCATAGACTGTGTTGGAATGGCCCAGTCCAAGTCCAGACCTAAATCCAGCTGAGAATTATGGTCAGGATTTGAAAGTTGTTCTTTAACTGTTCTGTCTTGACCTTGGGCTGCTTAGCAAAGAAGATAAAAGCTTCACTCTCTAGATGTGCAAAGCTAGCTTATGCATACCTCCTAAAGACTGGTTCTAGAAAATGATAAAGCAGGGGTGCTAATTACAAATACATGGCACACTTTTCAGATTTTCATTGATAGAAATTTGAAAACCATGCATCCATTTCCCTATACTTTTTTTGGGGGGGGGAACTATCACAAAAAATCCCAGTAAATTATATTTGACTCAACCTGCTCACCTCTTCGATGTTCATGTTGCCTCTTTGCTGCAGCGTCTCGCTACTGCAGCATGCTGTTGGAGGAGGGCGGCTTGGACCAGCTGGAGCACGTTCATACGCACCCACAGACCCACAGAGACGTCAAGCTGCTGGCCGAAAGCATTCTGGAGAGCCTGCAGCGACACAGAGCCCGCACCGGCCAGCCGGCACACACAAGTCGACGTCCGCCCCCGCAGTAACATCACATAGGTGAAGGAACACTCGCAGCAAGATTTGATTAGATTTTTTAAAACTCACACGCAGCTTTAAAGACGTGTCATCCTTTTGTGTCTTCCCTTTCAGAAAACAGTGCTCCCTGAAGAGGACCTGAAACGTGGTCTCGTCACAGAAAAGGGAGTTGTGTGAGAGTGCATGCGTGCGGGATTGTGGTGCCCATCTCGCACACAAACGCTCACGGATCTTTATGAAGACGGCAGGAGTAAAAGACCGAGACGATGCGAACATTTGCACACACTAACCTTATTTATTTCCTTTGTGTTCGTTTCAACATAGAAATATTTCAAGTTCTGTGGTGGAAAATTGAATATCGGATAAGCTGAGTTTGTATTTGTGCCCGCTCTTGTTCGCCTGACTGTGGGCACTTAGATGTTTCTCACGCCAGAAAACGTTGAGGTGCATCCAACCCCAAACCAACCGACCGAGGGGGTCTTTTTGATGGCACCAATTATGTTGCTAACCTCTTTATTGTCTGAAATGGTGGATAGATCTTTATAATATATGCATGACACTGCTGAGAGCTCAAGCATGCTGGTGTGAATGCTCGTCCTTTTGATTTTAATAAACGCCTGCACGTTTGATTGTAGCAGAGCTCCGAGGACTAAAACCATGCTTCTGGATCTGCAGCACCCTTTTTATTTATCTGCTAAAGCCTTTAATATCACGTGACAGCAAACTTGTGCGTTCAGAGGGTCGAAATGTTCCACAAATAGCTGAGAATTTCTAGTAAATTCATATTTTCCAAACACTTTTGAGCTATAAATCAGTTATATCCGTTTCAAAACATACAGAGCAGGAAACTCAGAAGCTGGTTTTATTGAAAGATTTGTCCCAGTATGTCTGTGTCCGTGCACATATAGTTTTTTGCGCTCAAATGGTATCAATGATCCGGGCAGAATAGGTGTCATCTGTTTTCTTCTTGGGAAACGTGTGTATATATTTATGTTTTGCTCCGCCTCCCGTCACGTTTGTCTCAAGGAACAGCATTTTCTACAGTTTGTGGTATTTGTAATATGAAATGAGGCTAAAATAGTTTTCTGCCAAGGAGAAAACTTGCTTTTTCCCACCTCCAACGTTAATGAAATTATGATTAAGAGGAAAACTGCAGATCATTTGATTCTGGCATATCGTGGTGGATTCCTCTGCTGTCCTCAGGGTTCCTATACACACACTTGGGTTGTTCAAACTTTTCCAGCCTTAAATTTGAAAAAGAGTTCATCATAGAGGGCCTATCATGGACAACACATAGCCAGGTTCAGCATTGTGGGAAAGGTGTACCCATGTGTACCAACTTAGATGTTTTTAAAATCCATCACATACAATACCTTGCAAAGGAATTTGATCTTCTAAAAATGTGGTACCATCAGGATTTTATGCAATAGACCAACAACAATTATGCATGGGTTTCAATTTTTTCTTTCAATTCTTTCAAATGAAAATCTGAAAAATGTGTATTTTTTTTTCAACCACTCTGAGTCAACTTTGTGGAACCACCTGAAACTGTAATTACAGATACAAGTATTCTCAATTGGATTTAAGTCTAGGTCCTTCTAAAAGAATAAAAACAAATATTAGGCTGTATGTAAAGGTGAATATGTGCAACAGTCTCTAGACTTAGGGATTGTCTTGTATTTAGCTCCATTTGTCTTCCTATCAACTCTGAGCCGCACTGCCCATGCTGAAGACAAGCATCCCCACAGCATGATGCTGCCATCACCATGTTTCACCTGTGGGGAATGTGGTCGTGGTGTTATTTTAACGCCACACAGACTGTTTGGCATTTAGGCCTAAATGTTTACCTTGTGTCACCTGACCAGAGCGCCCTTCTTCCACATCGACTACATTTCTTATGGCAAACTGCAAACACGACTACTAATTGCTTTATTTTTGCCACTTTACCAGAAAGCTTAGATCTGTGGAGCACACAAAGATTTTCTAGCAAACCTCTGAGGCCTACTTGGACCCCCTGGATTCATTCTCAGATTAAATTACACACAAGTGGACTATTTACTAATTGGGAGACTTTTATTTAGCGGTGGGAAAATAACACACTGATTGCGCCCCACGTTTTCAGATACTTTTGCTTGCTTTTTTGAAATTCTTTTGCAATAATGCATGACTTTTTGTTGGTCTACTACATAAAACAGTTTGAGGCTTAAAAGGTCAAAATGTGATGTCAATGCTCTTGCAGGCACAAAAGAATGACCACATCTTGACTCAATTATCCTTTACTAAAAACAGCTACTTTAAAGCACAGCTTGGGATCTTTCATTTATTGTTTCTGCTTGTAAAACCGGACCCAGTTTATGAACCCGAGCATCTGGAGGCCAAATAAGCAGCAAAATGGAACATTTTCAAATTCAGTTTTTAACTTTTTGGAGCAGGGCTTGATCTAAACGATAAAAAACCCAACTTGGTGTGTCAAATCATGAAGTATGTTGAGATCCTCTTCATAAAGCAAAATAAAGTTAAATATTTGAAGTTTAGTATTGAAGTAAAGTTGAATATATTGAAGTAAAATATTTGCTGCTGATGCTGTTTGTGTTATTTATTTAATTAACTTACTATAGGTTTGGGATCCACTGCTTCAGATTCCACAGTTGGAAAAATAAAGTCTAGAAACAAACATTTTTACATACTTATCTGAACTTTGATTATACAAGTAAATTTTTTACTTGTCCAGACTGCATAGGAACCCTGAGTCCAGAGGCTACCGCTTTCCTTATTCACTCCTTACTTTCTTATCTTGCATTT
Organism: Valencia hispanica; assembly: GCA_963556495.2. Taxonomy (NCBI): domain Eukaryota; kingdom Metazoa; phylum Chordata; class Actinopteri; order Cyprinodontiformes; family Valenciidae; genus Valencia; species Valencia hispanica. Next base: position 17,634,517 of record OY747705.1, read on the forward strand.
TCTCTGCGAGTCATGTCAACCTGTTTCACAAACTGCTGTTAAACATGATGATCCCACTCAGACATCTTAGGAAAATGGCAAGTCAATTTGCATATATAAATTGTTTACTATTATAGCGGGTCCAGAAACCCAAAAAAAACCCGTTCTCATATTGCAGTCAGCAAAGCATACCTACTGTACATCGGCTCAGTGAGTTATAGCCGAATGATTTTGTTAAATCTGTCATTTAGAGTTTGTCATGCCCCTAATGGGATTGTATTATCAGTTTTAATGAGGATTTTTGTCGCTCCCATTGAATTTGACTGTTTTGTCCATTGCTTGAACATTGCTCAGATTTAAGGCCAGTTAGTTTTCGTACGAGTTTGTTTCAAATAGAAAAGGAGTAAAAAATACAAGATGTATGCCAAGACTGTGCCATGTTGCTGCTCAGTCATGTTTTCAAGTATGAAAATAAAGAATGTATGTTGCCATATAAACTGATTTCCCTTTTTTGATCATGAGATAAAGTATAAAATTTAACACTATAAGACAATAATTGTAATATCATAGTTCCCATTAAATTTATTTCTCTCTAATCAGGAAAAGCAGATCAAGATTGTTTTTGACCAATACCAATCTCTAGTTTTAAACATTTTTGGTTTTATTTTCTTCTAAACACACACACAGAAGAGCTGCTAGTTCCGCAACAGAGCAGATATTTTTTGCATATAGCACAACATTATTTCCAATTAATCACAGCTTATGCCTCTAACATTTCATTTTTACTAAGCTGTAATATCAAGTCCATTTAAAGTATTTAACCTGTCGATCACCAGTCCGAGTCAGTCAACAGGAAAACTGGCTCATTCTGATGTCTGAGTAAGTCTTTACTCCCAGACTTCATCACTCTAGCAATAATAGATGGCAACAGTTTATCTAACAGAGATCATAGCGCATACAGGTCCTTCTCAAAAAATTAGCATATTGTGATAAAGTTCATTCTTTTCCATAATGTAATGATAAAAATTAAACTTTCATATATTTTAGATTCATTGCACACCAACTGAAATATTTCAGGTCTTTTATTGTTTTAAAAATGATGATTTTGGCATACAGCTCATGAAAACCCAAAATTCCTATCTCAATAAATTAGCATATTTCATCCGACCAATAAAAGAAAAGTGTTTTTAATACAAAAAAAGTCAACCTTCAAATAATTATGTTCAGTTATGCACTCAATACTTGGTCGGGAATCCTTTTGCAGAAATGACTGCTTCAATGCGGCGTGGCATGGAGGCAATCACCCTGTGGCACTGCTGAGGTGTTATGGAGGCCCAGGATGCTTCGATAGCGGCCTTAAGCTCATCCAGAGTGTTGGGTCTTGCGTCTCTCAACTTCCTCTTCACAATATCCCACAGATTCTCTATGGGGTTCAGGTCAGGAGAGTTGGCAGGCCAATTAGCACAGTAATACCATGGTCAGTAAACCATTTACCAATGGTTTTAGCACTGTGAGCAGGTGCCAGGTCGTGCTGAAAAATGAAATCTTCATCTCCATAAAGCTTTTCAGCAGATGGAAGCATGAAGTGCTCCAAAATCTCCTGATAGCTAGAGCTGCATTGACCCTGCCCTTGATAAAACACAGTGCACCAACACCAGCAGCTGACATGGCACCCCAGACCATCACTGACTGTGGGTACTTGACACTGGACTTCGGGCATTTTGGCATTTCCTTCTCCCCAGTCTTCCTCCAGACTCTGGCACCTTGATTTCTGAATGACATGCAAAATTTGCTTTCATCTGAAAAAAGTACTTTGGACCACTGAGCAACAGTCCAGTGCTGCTTCTCTGTAGCCCAGGTCAGGCGCTTCTGCCGCTGTTTCTGGTTCAAAAGTGGCTTGACCTGGGGAATGCGGCACCTGTAGCCCATTTCCTGCAATCTCAATGCCTGATATTTTTAACTATAAAAATAACCTTTTTTGCCTCGTAGTCTGACTTTAACTCAAACTACATTTTTTCAAGTTTTGGTCTCCGAACCCATCTCCGTCCTGAACAGTATGATGTCTGGGCTTTCACATGGTGTTTATGTTAATAAAGAATTTTACTTTCAGTATCTGGAAATTATGCCGAAAAATGAAGCAGGCATGACGAGGTACACAAGTCACTTCCTGATAACTTATTTATTTTTATTTATTTCACGTGATGTCAAAAGGCGTGCATCCAATTAACACCAGTGTTGTGACTTCAACCAATCCCAGGCTTACAAAGCCATGACATCATTATCATCATAGTAATCTTAGTGTATGTAAACTCCGAATTTAAAACAAAGGACTGGGATCTTTTAAGAAAAATCTCTCATTCTGGGAAAAGAACAATTTTGCAATCCTAGCTGACCAAAACCTTAAATTGTTTAGTTTGATTTGATACCAGACAGGGAGAACAAAAATGTGGAGTCTTTGTTTCAAATGAATGTGGATTTATCATTGGGGCACTTTTATTCCCCGATGTACTGTGGAGGTCTCTTCTCGATAAAGGCAGCCATGCCCTCCTGTCGGTCCCGTGTGGGAATGACCTGAGAAAGGACAGATAGCAGGTGATGATCTGATCAGATTACAGGTGTAAGTGTGGGCAACAAAGGTGTACCTAACTAAATGTACCTATCGATACCCATCAGGTTTTTATGGAAAATAAAGCACTGGAATTGCCCAATTTTTCAACATTTTTACACCTTCCAAATTGATTAAATTAATGATTCAGAAACATCATTGGGAGAATTACCCTGGCGTAACACATCCTCTCTATTGCCATTGCTGACCCAATGTCAACCTGGAGGAAACAGATTACAGTCACTCTTTTGTTTTGAAAGACATTGTAAAAACCAACTAATGAAGAGTAATCCCAATGGCACCTCAACTCCTCTATTTATTGCCTCTTTGGCCATCCGCACAGCAACAGGAGCCTAGTAATCACAAGAAAAACACAGTTAGGTTTATACTCCTTTAAACAGATGTGTTTCAAATACCTGACACAAAACTATTTCACCTAAAGCTGAATATGAGACTTTTCATATAACATACTTATATACAGAGTGTTTTTTTGATTTAAAAAAAAAACCTAAATTAAGGAGTTAGCAAAACCATAGAAAAAGATCACAGTTTAGTGCAATCGTCTTAGGCTTTTAAAGCACTTAACTCCCGTTCATCAAAGAGAGACTTCATATCCTTGAGTTAATCAATTCAGTCATAGATCAGTTTCAGAATTAAGCGTTTTCGAGGCCTTTTTTAGTTGTTTATTTCCCACATTTTTTTTTTGGAACCAACATATAATCTGTTTGCGAAATTCAGTTCTGACCGCCCTCTTAAAGGGGACATGAACTCAGCAAAAAAAGAAATGTCCCTTTTTCAGGACTGTGTATTTCAACAATTATGTTGTAAAAATCCAAATAACTTTACAGATCTTCATTGTAAAGGATTTAAACAATGTTTTCCATGCATGTTCAATTAACCAGAATCAATTAATTAACATGCACCTGTGGAATGGTCGATAAGACCTTAACAGCTTACAGAAAGTAGGCATTTAAGGTCACAGTTCTAAAAACGCAGGACACTAAAGAGACTTGTCTACCAACTGTGAAAACACCCAAAGAAAGATGCCCAGGGTCCCTGCTCATCTGCGTGAACGTGCATTAGGCATGCTGCAGGGAGGCATGAGGACTGCTGATGTGGCTAGGGCAATAAATTGCCATGTCCGCACTGTGAGACGCCTAAGACAGCGCTACAGGGAGACAGGAAGGACAGCTGATCATCCTCGCAGTGGAAGACCACGTGTAACAACACCTGCACAGGATCGGTACATCCGAATATCACACCTGCGTGACAGGTACAGGATGGCCACAACAACTGCCCGAGTCATACCAGGAACACAAAATCCCTCCATCAGTGCTCAGACTGTCCGCAATAGGCTGAGAGAGGCTGGACTGAGGGCTTGTAGGCCTGTTGTAAGGCAGGTCCTTACCAGACATCACCAGCAACAACGCCGCCTATGGGCACAAACCCACCTTCCCTGGACCAGACAGGAGTGGCAAAAAGTGCTCTTCACTGATGAGTCACGGTTTCTCACCAGGGGTGATGGACGGATTTGTGTTTATCGTCGAAGGAATGAGCGTTACACCGAGGCCTGTACCCTGGAGCGGGATCGATTTGGATGTGGGGGGTCCGTCATGGTCTGGGGCGGTATATCACATCACCATCGGACTGAGCTTGTTGTCATTGCAGGCAATCTCAATGCCTTGCGGTACAGGGAAGACATCCTCCTCCCTCATGTGGTACCCTTTATGCATGCTCATCCGGACATGATCCCCCAGCAGGACAATGCTGAAAGGGATTGAAATGATCAAGAATTGAGCGGGTAAGATCGCTTTTTGTGAGTGATTTTGTGCAAAGAACTTCATTAACATATTTTGTTAAGACCATAGACCTGTTCTAACATGTTTAAAAAACGAGGAATAAAACATCCCCTTAAAAGACTTAAAAGAATAAAAAAATATACTGTTTTATTACAGTAGTATAATCTTTCATTACTTCCAGTGTCTTTGTAAGAGAAACAGGCCCACAGCTTCACAGATCCTCCACCGTACTAAACACGGGGTTCCTACAAGGTCCCAGTTTTGTTTTAAAATGTTATACTTCTCCAGACTCGATTTTAAGATTTTTCCTTCAGCTTTATTTATGAAATTATGGAAATATGAGTCCAAACCGTTTATGAAGTTGGATTTTATTGTCCTTTTTTGTACAAACGATGAAACAAGACAGTGCTTAAGCTGGCTTGTGATTTACAATCATGGTAAATGTTTCCTCTTTTTTACCACTTTTCACTTCCGGGCAAACTTACATCAGGTAAAGCGTGTAATTTTTAGAGAAAATTGAACACAGATCCCTGATCTGCAAACTCTGTATGTTTACCTTTTTCATGGTGGGATGACAAAAGCTTTTTTTTCTGGCATCTAGATTCTGTCAAATAATTTTAAGATACTTTTTCTTAGTAATGAAAAAGATGCCAGCCTGCAACTACTTCACAATAAGATTTGGTGATTTTTTTCTTTTTCACCTCCCTTACCATCCTTTTCACTGTGCGTAACAGCAAAAATAAATATGGGTCCAGCTGAAAGGCCAGGAGCTAAAAGAAGATGGGTCTCTTTGTAATATTTATACCCCAGGGAAACAAAAAGTCATGGATTACTAGTTGCCCAGTTTGGTTCTTCAGAACATTGAGATTATTAGACATTAATTTGAAGCTTGTGATATTCAAAGATAGAGACATGTAATTTAACAGTGTCTGCTTCTTTGCAGATTGTGTTTTTGTTTGTTTACCACCCAAAGTTGAGTGCTCTAAGATTTGTTTGTTACTGTTGCTATGAGGAAAGTTTGGTTTTGACTTTATTCAGCACCCCATGCAGTTATCGGTGAAACTCTCACTCAACTTAAAAGGTGAAACTAATACATGATATAGACTCATTAAATGCAAAGCGAGATATTACAAGCCTTTATTTGTTGTAATTTTGATGATTATGGCTTACAGTTTATGGAAACCCCAAATTCAAAATCTCAGAAAATTTGAATATTACATGAAATCAATAAAACAAGGATTATAAATAGAGAAATGTCGGACCTGTGAAAAATATAATTATGCATATGTACTCAGTACTTGGTTTGGGCCCCTTTTGCATCAATTACTGCCTCAATGCGGTGTGGCATGTATGCTATCGGCCTGTGGCACTGCTGAGGTGTTATGGAAGACCAGGATGCTTCAATAGCGGTCTTAAACTCTTCTGCATTCAAATTAAACCAAACTTTATTTATAAAGCACTTCTCATACAAGAAATTGCATCACAAAGTGCTTTACAGATTAAAATGACCCCACATAAACTACATTCCCATCCCTTCCCCACAGATTTAAAAGCATGGTCACAGTTATACCCCCCTCCCCCCAACCCAACTCCCATGCACACACAGTTAAAAGCAACAGTAAAAAAGGACATTGGGCCGAGTGTAGATGAACCATGCAAGGAAACGCCATCAGAGGAGCCATCTGCCCCGGCAGCAGTAGATCAATAGCAGCAACCGAGGCACCGACACAGGGTGCCCAGTGGAGGCAAGGCCAAGACCCCAAGCTCCACCTGGAGAGCACCCAGGCAGCCACAGCCGACCACTGCTGCCGGGGCAGAGAGTTCCTACAGAGGAAACACTGGAACGGGGATTCACATAAATTAAAATATAAAAATAAACAGTAAATTAATTCAATAAATTTAAATAGTAAAACACTGATAAAATATAATCAGCAATTAAACAGAATATAATAAATAACAATCAGACTAAAAAGGTGAGTCTTAAGCCTGCTCTTAAAAACATGAACGTTCTCTGCAGCCCTGAGGTCCTTTGGCAGCCTGTTCCAGAGGTGAGAGCCATAATAATGGAAAGACGCCTCACCATGAGTGTGTGTCCTGACTTTTGGGGTGACAAGGAGACGGCTGTCAGAGGAGCGCAGAGACCGCGAAGCTTTATATGGTAAAAGCAGTTCAGATAGATAAGAAGGCCCAAGACCATTAAGACACTTAAAAACCATTAAAAGAACCTTAACATCGATCCTAAGACACACGGGGAGCCAATGCAGTGAATTTAAGACAGGTGTAATGTGCTCCCGCCTCCTGGTGTTCGTCAGGACACGTGCTGCTGAATTTTGTAGTAGTTGTAAACCTGATATACTCTTTTTGGGAAGACCAGAAAGCAGGGCATTACAGTTATCAATCCTACTGGAGATAAAAGCATGCATCAGTGTCTCCGCATTGTTCGGTCTCATGTCTCTCATCTGTCTCTTGGCAGTACCCCACAGATTCTCTATGGGGTTCAGGTCAGGCGAGTTTGCTGGCCAATCAAGCACAGTAATCCCAAGGTCATTGAACCATGTTTTGGTACTTTTGGCAGTGTGCGCAGGTGCCAAGTCCTGCTGGAAAAGGAAGTCAGCATCTCCATAAAGCTGGTCTGTGGAAGGAAGCATGAAGTGCTCCAAAATGTCCTGGTAGATGGCTGTGTTGACTCTGGACTTAATAAAGCACAGTGGACCAACACCAGCAGATGACATGGCTCCCCAAATGAACACAGACTGTGGAAACTTCACACTGGACTTGAAGCATCTTGGACTGTGTGCCTCTCCATTCTTCCTACAGACTCTGGGACCTTGGTTTCCAAATGAGATGCAAAATATGCAGTTCTTTTTTTTTTCTTTAGCCCAGGTAAGATGCTTCTGATGTTGTTTTTTGTTCAGGACCGGCTTGACAAGAGGAATACGACGTTTGAAGCCCATATCCAGGATCCGTCTCTGTGTGGTGGCTCTTGATGCACTAACTCCAGGCTCAGTCCACTCCTTGTGAAGGTCCCAACACTTTTTAATGACATTCCTCTCCAAGCCGTGGTCATCCCTGCTGCTTGTGGACCTTTTTCTTCCATACATTTTCCTTCCGCATAACCTTCTATTAATGTGCTTTGATACAGCCCTTTGGGAACATCCAACTTCTTCTGCAATGACTTTTTGAGGCTTTCCCTTCTTATGGAGGGTGTCAATTATGGTTTTCTCCACAACTGCCAGGTCAGCATTATCCCCCATGATTGTGATTCCTACTGAACCAGACTGAGACACCATTTAAAGGCTCAGGAACTCTTTGTAGGTGTTTTTGGATTAATTAGCTGATCCGAGTGTGACACTTTGAGCCTAAAGTATTGAACCTTTGCACAATATTCAAATTTTCAGAGATTTTGAATTTGGGGTTTTCATAACCTGTAAGCCATAATCATCAAAATTAAAACAAATAAATGCTTGAAATATCTCGCTTTGCATGTAATGAGCCTATCTCTTATTTATTAGTTTCACCTTTTAAGTTAAAAAACTGAAATGAATGAACTTTTGCACAATATTCTAATTTTCTGAGTTTCACCTGCATGTGGTTTGATGCTGACCTAAGGCAAGTTGAAGAACTTACTGGTGGGACTGTATTTTTATTTGGCCTGGGAAAACTTGTGATTTGAAAAATATATATTTGATGCACTTAAAGTTGTGTGAGGAATTGTAAAAATTGTCATCAAGAAGTAAAAGCTTCACCAAAACTGTAAATTGGACAGAAAAATCTGACAAGTCCACCTCCATTAATAACCCATCTGCTTTTTCTTAATTTAATTTACAGTAAATTCCTCCATATATAAACCACAGCGGTCTATTATAAGACTAATCTCTGTTTATAATTAGATTCTAAAAACGTCCGAATCGTGCTCTAACCTGGGGCAGTATCTCTCTGGCCAGGGTCAGAGCCTCTTTATATGCAGCATCTCCAGTCTGGTTCTGCTCCACGGCTCTGTTTACAAGCCCCATCTCTAGAGCAGTTTGTCCTCCCACACGCCTACCTGAAAACACACAGAGGCAAAGCATGGTGTTATCCACCAGAACCTCTTTGACTCTGCAACACCTCTGCATTTCTGTCTCACCACCTGTGAATATGAGCTCCTTTGCCAAAGGGATGCCGACCATCCGCGGCAGCCGCTGACTGCCCCCTGCAGGACGAACCCCTTCAAGGTGAACTTCACACAGCTTAATGTCTCTCTACTAAAACAATCAATGTGGTTCAGGGTCATTTTTGTGACCTATGCTGGACCTACCCGCCCCTGGGAGCAGCCCTCGTGTCGTCTCAATCAGACCCATCTGGGCTGAAGATGCTGGGAAAAAAAACACATGTAAACAGAGGACGGGTGAAGGTCAACGTCTGACTGATACCGCTGTCAGAGCATTGGACGCAAACACCTGCTCACCTTGCTCATCCGTGCTCGATCAGTCACAACTAATATAACCTATCACAAGGTGATGTATGTACATGAACAACCGGGCAGATGGCTATTATTAGCCCCAAGTCTCCACGCCAGATCATTAAAACACCCGGGACATAAAACGTGAAACAGTGATGGAAAATCTAACCTCTTACTCACTTAATTACTCATAATTATGTTTTGTCAATCGAGCAGATGCAATATTAAGGTGTGATTATTCATTTGAATATAACATCTAAAGTACATGCACGTAGGGATCTGCAACTCCAGCCCGTGAGTGCAGCGAGCCTGCACTTTTGGATGCATCCCTGCTCCCAACACACCTGAATCAAAAGGCTGAATTACCTCCTTGGTATGTCAGGAAGTTTTGAAAAGGTCTGGTCATTAACCATTCATTTGATTCAAGTGTGCTGCATGAATATTTTTGCTGAATACATGTTCACTCTGAATTTTCTGTTACTCCCCGGGTAGTACAGCGGTCAGCACCACTGCTCTGAGCAACACTGATGCAATCTGGGAACTGTCAGTCTAACGCAAAGTCTGAAAGTGGAAGTTCCTCTCCTCCGTCACCCTGCTTAAACTCAGCCGCTGACCTTATATGACTGGATTACGGACAGCTGCAAAAGGAGAACATGACGTCCCCCTTCCAGCTGAATTAGCGTCACCTGACAGAACAATGATGTGCCTTTTCCAGCTCGGCTTTGACAGGTGAGGTCACTCACAGGCGGTGCGCAGGTCGCAGGCCAAGGCGAGTTCCAGTCCACCCCCCAGGGCGACGCCGTCCATCGCTGCGATGGTGGGTGTGGGTAATAATGCTGCCAAGGCAGTAAGACAAGGTGAGGAAAGTTCACAGCTCCACAAACACCACCCTGAAACAATCCAAACTACTCATCTAACATCAAATATTGATCCTCTGCTACCTATTTGAGTCATGAGGGAGCGCAGGCTGTTAACAAACAGATCAGACTCGGAGTTGTTCATCAGAGCTCGTTCTTTCAGGTCAGCGCCTATGAACACAAATTAATATTGGTTAAAGACACCAAATCCCTGAGAGCTTCCACACAGCACTGAGCCCCCCCCCCTCTCACCTGCACAGAAGACCCCCGGTACTAAACTCCTGAAGATCACCACACGGACTCCTGAGTCATTGTACAGAGTGGACACCAGATCCCTCATCTGCACGCAAAGAGCAGTCCATGTCTGTATTTGTAATGTTAGTGTGTAAATGTGTGTGATGTAGACAGGTCTGCTCACCTGTGACACAAACACGTGGCCGAGAGCGTTTCTTGCTCTGTGTCGGCACATCAGCACTTCTGCTATCCCTGAGGAAACAAAAGGTAGCGGGTCAAACAAAACGCAAGACATCAGCCTGAAAGGTTAATAATAAACTGATTCCTCAAATCTGTAGGTTTATAAGCTACTGATTGTTAGCAGAGTCCAGGATCTAATGCTCTGCTCTGGCTACCGACAGGGAAATTAGCATTTCATTGTCACTTTCTGTTTTCGTGATTAAACTGTGAGTTTGGTTTGTTGGAACTGGTGTGAAAATATGAAGCAGGCATGATAAACCAGCATGGGATTTAAAAAAAAAAAAAGAAAGAAAAGGAGCAACAATTATTCTTACTGCAGCTAATTTAATGTGTTGAATTCCAGAGTTACAACAGTGTTCTCAATAACAATCATAGACTGTCCCCTTTTTGTTTTTGCAACCAGACATAGTTCTTAACAACAGAATTTGTTTGTAGTAACCTTTTCAGTCAGCTGACAGGCAATGTGCAGAAACAAGTGGGGGAGGGGTTAAAAGAAGGGAGAACTCTTCAGCTCTCTGCATTTGTGGCATTTTTCTGTAAAAACCTCTTCAAATCTCTGGATGTTGGAAAATATTTGCAACATGATCATCTTTAGAAATAGAAACACCTAATGGTTAAACTTGTAATTAGAAATAAAACAATTTAAATTGGTAACATGGTGATATACTTTAAAAATGGCTCATTATTTAAGAAATGTATAGGAGACAATAATAATAATAATGATGAAATAAATACTTTTACTGCTGACCCCATGTCAAGTTGTACCTGCCAGAAGGAAATTTCACATCCGCTTTGACAACCAGACATGTTTGATAAGTTACTCGTAGTTTACAATAGATAGATGTTTTTTATGACTCTAATAAACAATATCTATGGGCTACAGATTACTCAGTTATTTTTGTTTTATCTTAGGTGATGTTCTGTTATATTTTAGAAAAGTAAACTAATAAGATTACTATAAGTAAAGCTAGCTGGCCCGAGGCATAAGTGGCTGTTGATTGAAGCAAGGGGCCCTCAAAGAGCACTTGTAGTCACAGATTCTACATCTTAAACTTCATATTTGTTGATAAAGAATGAATCTCTTTTTATAGGCCTACCTTCTCTGATGGTTTCTGAAACAACCAGGGACAATATAAAAAAAATAGCTGTGCATGGTGGGTTTGACTGGAAGTATCCCATCTCCCCATAAATGAAATTCTGCTTAAGGCTTCATTGAACGTTAGACCGGCCCTGGTACAGCCGCACAAAGACACATTTGTATCAGTATATGATTTCCCCAGTGAGATAAACACAACTCTCCCTTCTAATAATGATGACCTAGAAATAGGTCACCCGTATGAAGGCAGCTGGTTCTTTCTTTATAACTAAGTCGCTGCACAGATGCTTAACACTCCACATAAAGATTTAAATAGTAGGAAACAAAAATGAATGGCATGCCTCAGGTAACCTGAAGGATGACGATCTAAGCAATAATTAATAAAATACTTTGAAAATGTGGCTCTACCCTCGTCCTGTCCGTCTAGCCGCTTCAGCTCCACCTCCGCCCCTGTGTGCTGTGAGCGGCTGTCCGCGCGGCTGCAGGCCGAGAGAGAGCGACTTCCCGCGGCCTGCAGCCGCGTCCCGTCCCCGTTCAACGCATGGTGTTGTAGTTGTTCCCGCAGTGGCACAAACAAGCACCGCCACAGAGAGCACCTCGGCACTGCCAGTCTGCGAAGGACAACTGCCATGCTCACTGCAATTTTTTACTATTATTGTTTTATTTTTTTTTTGTCCAGAAAGAGGCAGTCGCTGTTGGAGAGCAGCAGGAAGTTTGATGCAGGTTTCTTCCTGGGAGAGGAGGGACTTGGCAGTCAACAAACGACACAAACACAGCAGCACGCACCACCACAGTCAGCTACAACACACAGTTCACAACTCTCTTTGTTCACTGTTACGGCAAACTGCTGGGGTTTTTTTTTTTTGGGGGGGGGGGGGGGGGGGGGGGGAGTATTTTTTTTTTTATCAATTAGGAACTTGAACTACAAGCAAAAGTCCTTCTGAAAGAGTAACATCTAATTGACATTGATGTTGACTTGCACATAAAATCTAACAAAATAATTGAATTATATTTAGTACCTTGCAAGTATTCATAGATTTTTGTCATGCTATAGGCCTAGCTATAACCTTAATGTATGTTTTTTTTTTCATGTAACAGACAAACACCATGTCAAAGTGAACGATAGGCTACATAGTTTTTAGAATCTTTTATAAACTCTAAAAAGTGTGGTATGCAGTTGTGGTCACGCCCCTATAGTTTTATACCCACAAGTAAAATCCAGTGCAACTAGCAGCCTTCAAAAATCACTTTGTAAATAAATTTACAGCTCTTTCTGGAAGCCCTCAGAGATTTGTTGGAGAACATTAGTGAATGAACAGCATCGTAAAGCTCAATGAACACAGCAGCCAGGTCAGGGAGAACACTGTGGAGAAGTATAACGCTGGGTTAGGTTATAAAACAATATCCCAAGCTTTGAACATCCAGAACATCCAACATAGCAATCAGTCATCAAGAACTGGAATGAGTATGATGCATCTGCAAACCAGGCAAAACCTGGCTGTCCACCTGAACAGACAGGTTGGGCAAGGGGTGCATTAATCAGTGAAGCACCCACGAGGGCCATGGAAACCTGCTGAGATCGCAATTTAGGTGGGGGAATCTGTCGATATACTGTAGTATTTCCTATTTAGTAGCTTACATAAATGCTAGTCGTGGATTTCACAAATCCAGCCTTTTCGAACAAGAAATAACCCAATGTTAAAAGAAAACCAGAAGTCCTGTTTCCAGTTTGCCACGAGCTATGAAGCACAGCAATCTTGTTGAAAAAGGTGTGGTAAAAAAAATTAAGACGTTATTTTGTGAAACGTCATTCCCACCCCCACAGGTAAACATGGTGGTGGCAGCATCATGCTGTGGGGGTGCTTTTCTTTAACAAGGACATGGAAATAAGTCAGAGTAGATAGGAAGATGGATGGAGCTATAATGTTGAAAGAAAACATGTTGAATACTGCAAAAGACTCTTAATGTTCTCAGAGGCTCTCCATCTAGTCTGACTGAGCTCGAGGTATTTTCTAAAGAAGAATGAGCAAAAATTCAGTTTGCAGATCCGCAAAGCTGGTAGCCCAAAAAGACCTGTAGCCACAGATGGAAGTCACCGTGTGTTTCTACAAAGTGTTGACTCCGGTAGGCATAATGCAAATTAATAGCACACTTCAGAGATTTCTTCTCTGCCAAAAAGCTTAAACCTTATTCAATTCTCCTGCCTCTTTGCAATTACGCATCACTTTGTGTTGGCCTATCTTATGACAAATGTTAAACAGTTCAAAAAGTATTCAAAAAGGAGATTATTTCTTGGCCTCACATTAGGACCAGGCAGGGACACACACACGCAACTAGCCTGCAGGTTGCACTCGTACCTCTGTTTTGTTTTTTTGAGGGTAAGGTTTTCCATCAGACTGCTTCTGTCTAGTCTGACCATGCATTATTGAGCGCATCTTTACAAGTTATGCAACCGCTCAGTGACAGAGCAGCTCTCATGGCACACCGGTTTGAGACGAGAGAGCTGGGTATCTGGATGCACGTCCATGTGATCCACGCACCGTGCCACAAACTGACCGGTTATCAATCAGGCCCCTTTCCCATCTGTCACAACGATTTTCAGTGTCCCTTTTATTGTCGTCTGTCTTTGTTTACTCCTCCTGATTAACTTCGATGCCACTGAGTCTGTGTAATGAATCATACTAATTTGTAATTGTGATGTAAATTAATCATAGGTGAAGAGTGTGTAGAGTGCAGGTGTTTACTGCAGAGTCAGGATGAAGTGAATCTGAAATGGCGCTCGGAGCTGCACATGTTCTCACAAAGCAAACATTAGTCTCAGAAACGAGGGGGGGGGAAAATCATTTAGAAAAAAAATATCTTTGAAATAAAATTTTGTGTCATCTTGTGGGTGGAAATCGTAGCATGATATTGGCCTGCAGGTTCTGCTGCGGCGCTGTGATGCGATACCTGGAGGATTTAGAGCAGAACAGGTTGTTCAGATTTGATGTCTGGCATGTTTTCATTCATGTGCACCCTGAGACGGAAAGTGACCCTGGCAGCTTGACAGTGAGGCTGTCTGAGTGACAGAAACTGAGCCTGATGGAGTTCGCTGTAGACAGTTTGTTCCTGGAAAAGATGCACTAGTTGGACGAGAACAACACCAGAACAAATGCGCAGACACAAGCAAGTCAAGGTCACTTCATGTTGCTGTCATTGTGAACAAAGCAGTTGCTTTGTACAGTGAGGCAAACAAGTATTTGTTTATATATATAGTATAATACTTGTTTGCCCCACTTTATCAAATGAAGTTGCATGCTGATTTTAATTTTAGGCTTGAGTTGTTGCCCGTCAACAAACGGCCTGCAACCTTTACTTTTTCACTTGAGGTTTACCCACACACCATTTCCTCTCCAGTCCTACAGAGGTCACCCTCACAACAGTGGGTTCACAATGAGGTCATCAACTCTTTTTGCTTTCTCTTGTTTTGATGAATAAAATTTAATTCAGGTTTTTATTTGCTTTAATTCGACTCAGAGCCTCCTTCTTTTCCCTCTCTTTTTGTCCTCCCCTCTCGTCGGATGCAGGAGTGCGACGCACACAGCCCTCTATTCTCAGCCTCATCAAAGCCAAGGGCTGGATGTAAGCAGGGATGCCTGGTGACAGGGTATGAGGTCAAGCATGAGTAACAGGGATGAAATGTCTGTAAGGAGGAAGATGGCACAGTGATGATCTGCTCAGGGTGAATGCAATGTGTTTGACCTTTGTTTGTGATGATAGCAAAAACACAATTCTCTTGTAGGCTTCGTCTGCACCAACAAGATTCTGCTCACCCAGTTTACACGCTGACGAAGAATGCTGAAAAGGTCTTCATCGGGATATTAGACTGAGCTGAAACAACATTTTATGCCACAGATGTGTCTGAAATTTTTAGAACATGCATTGTTATTGACGCTGCAGTTGTTCTAATACTTTTTACATACATGCGTGTCAATATATATATCAACCAATCCTTCATAAACTAATAACTTTTCTACTAGTTCTCAGTGAGCTTTTGAAATAAAGGCATTCTTGTCTGTGTCTTTTAAAAATGATTGTACATCAATTATAGAATAGTTCCAGTAAAAGTGTTTTTTCCCCAACTGAAGTATCAATCTTAAGATTCCAAAACTAAATATTTTTAAATAATTAAATCTCATTACCTTCTATTGTGCTCTTGTTTAAACTGATTGATATATCTAAGATTGATAGGATAATTCTTTTACACACGAGACTGATGAGAATTCTGATGCAAAAATACAATTTAACTAACCTAATCATTTATGATATTTGAGGATCTTTATTGCTGAGTGTTTATGTTTCCAACCTACATTGTAAAAGGGAAAAACTCCATTCTTTGTTGTCTTTTTTTACCATGAGAGGTGCAACAGTAGAACATCTGTGGGAGACAGTCTTACCTATTGGTATACTATGTGTATTATAGGGGAGAGTTGATCAATTTAAGGAAAATCTCATATGTCTTTTAATTTAAAGTGCAAATTATACATGTGTCCATACGAGGAAGGACAGGATGAGGTGACTCTTGCTATATGAGCCCATCAGCATGCGGCCAAAGTACGTAAAACTAGTTCTTTAGGTGTGGATTGCCTTACCAGTATCTGTTGATACTGGAAATGCAATAGCTTTTAGCTTCCCAGCAGAACATCCCAACTTCAGGGGACCATATACATTTCAGCAAACCTTAATCCCAGTCCAGGGAGCTGCAATACTTTTTCTGTTCATTTCTGTTGTACTATTCAGCCTGCAATTAGCTAATGGATTTCATCAAAGCAATAGAAACTTTTTTACTGAGCTACCTGTTACGCACTAAAATATGTGATTATCACGTCTGAAAATTGTTTCCATACTATGTAACATGTACAGTCTAGACCCAGCTGTGAATGAGAAATTTGTGATAGTTAACATCTTATAAATACTTTGAAAAAAGATTGAAATTCCTATGAGGCAGAAGAATCTGGAAAATTGACAAAAAGGCCAAGACATGGCTGGTCAAAAATGGAGTAAAATTAAATAAACAACGGACCACCTGAATGCTGTTAATGTAAAAAAAAAAAAGGAAAAAGAAAAAAAGATTTTATATATGATAAATATATATATATATGATTTAAAAAAAGATTTTATATATGATAAATGCTTCCCCCACACACTCTGGGGAACTACAGCATTTTGCAAAAGTGTTTACACCCCTTGAATCTTTCCGTATTTTTTATGTTGCAACCTCATGTTTCCATAGCACATTAATGAAGTGAAAGGAAATTCCACATCCTTTTCCTTTTTTTGACAGATACAGAAAGGTTATGTCATGAAACAATATTCTATGGTTTGAAGAACTAGTTCAATCAATCTTCAGAAAACTAAGATCTGACAGGCAGGGCAAAGGGAGCACTAATTAGAGAAGCAGCCAAAGTAACCATGATAACTGGAGGAGCTGCAGCTAAGGTGGGAGAATCTTACAGGAGAAAGTCTAATAGTTGTGAACTCTCTAAATCTGGGCTTTATGAATTAGTGGCAAGAAGACAACAATTGTTCAAGGAGAGCCGACAGAATTCATATTTAAAGTTTGTAACAAGCCATGTAGCAGACACAGCAAACATGTGGAAGAAGGTGCTCTGGTCAGATGAGACCAAAACAAAACTCTTTGGCTTAAACTCAAAAGGCTATGAGTGGTGAAAAATGGGAAAACTTTACAGTGCACATCACCCTGAGTACACCATCCACATGGTGAAACATGGTGGTGGCAATGTTATGCTGTGGGGATGCTTTTCTTCAGCGGGGAAAACAAAGCTGGTCTCCGTTAATGGGAAGATAGAAGACAAGGCAATCTTAGAAGAAAACCTGAGGGTGCAGAAGACTGGAGACGTGAGTGGAGGTTCACCTTCCAGCAGGCAAATGATCTCAAACATTCAGTCAGAGCTACAGTAGAATAACAGATTTATGTGTTGGAATGGTGCAATCCAAGTCCAGTCGCAAATTATATTATATTAAATTATATGCTTTACATTCAACCTGACAGAATTTGAACTATTTTGCAAAAAAATAATGGGGGGAAAACAGCAAGATTTACAACACTGGTAGAGACATGTCCCAAAAGACTTGTAGCCGTAGCTGTGGTAAAAAGTGATTCTACTAATTATTGGTTTAGGAGAAAGAAAAATGTACGCCACACTTTTTCTATGAAACCATGTGTCATTTTCCTTTCACTGTAAGATTAAACGTTGTGTTGGTTGATCACATAAAATCCCAATAAAATACATTAAAGTTTATGGCTATAGCATGGTAAAAACTGACAAAGTTCAAGAACAATTTTAGATTAGTTATTTCTGACCATTTTCTGATCCATTACAGGCTAAAAATATAATACGTTAATCATATGTTCTGCCTGTTCTAATGTCGAATCCTCTCCCTTTCCAGATCACACGGCACTGAGCCAGTCAAGACACACAGATAAATGACTGGTCTTGGTCCAATTACGTTAGAATGAAGGAGCTGGGTGAGTGCTGGAAGAAGAACGCCAGACTCAGGGCCTGAAGGATGCAGCCCGGTGGGACAAGAGTTATAACCACAGTGAGGCATGGAGAGAAAAAGAGAGGGGAGACTTATGGCTTTACACTGAATAGTGGTGTTCAGATGGAGCTCAGTCAGCTACTGTCTGCTGGTAGGAAATAGTTTCATTACTGATTCTAGTGAATCTACCGAGAAAAACTGAACATGTGAGGTAACGGAGAGGCAGCAAAGATGACACCTGTGTGGGTAGAGGTTGTCTCATCCGGAGCTTGGGGATCAGACAGCTGACAGAGGAGACGGAACACACCCTTATTAAAAAATAACGACGTTTCACTGATCAGCTTGGGCCGCATCCTCTGCACGCACGCATCCCATCAAGACAAGGAACGCGTGTACCCCTGGCACATAGCTTCCGTTGAGCTTACGCTCGTGCATCCTTGCACGTGGGCCTATGCACAAAGCCCTCTGGAAGCTGACACCATTTGGAGCAGTCAGAGAGGAAAGTTACATTAGAGATTCCGATGGCCAGGCTTTACCAAGCCAGTTGTCTGCAAACACGATCCAGCGGGGGCATTTAGTCGGCAAATCCACGACAGAAGGAACGGACTGGCAGAGAGAAACCGACAGTGATCAAATAGGTTCATTTTTCTCTAGCCGGCTCTACACTTGGCAGAGCTTTACTTTAATAATGACACATCAGACCTCAGATAGATAGCCATGCCTGACCTCAGCAGCTCTGAAATGAAAGGAAGTCTGTGTCAGGACTGGAATATGTGAACATGTAACACAAAACCACCTCTGATTTATTCACCCTAGCCACAGGTTGCAAGTCAGAGGGCTTTAGGAGGTGCTTTTACCACCTTTGATTGCTTTATTAAAGCAATTCGTAAAAAGATGCAGAGCTGCAGATCATCTCAGAACAAACAATAAGGACCAGATAAAAACCACAGAGTAAAATCCATTTTGTGAAGCTAATCTTTTTAACTTTTCATATCATTTAACTTTTCCACATTTTGTCACATTTCAACAACAAATTGCTATTTGTTTTTTGGGGATTTTATGTTACACCAACATATAGTTGGGTGTAGCAGTGAAGTTGAAAGAAAATTATACACTATTTCTATATTTTTGCAAATAGAAATTAAAAAAAATCTGTCTTGCCTTCATATTTAGCATGAGTAAATAAACACTATCTTTGGCTGTATGTCTTTTGGGGGGTGTCTTTACCAGTTTACACACTGAATGACGGATGCTTTTCTTCCTTCTTCTTTGCAAAACAGCTAGCTGCTTCTCTGATTAATGCTCTCTAAGCCCAGCCTGTCAGTTTAGGTGGACGCCCATTCCTTGGTAGGACTGCAGTTGGTTTAACTTTAAGTATTTTCTGATGTTCGATTGGACAGAGCTTAGTGAGATGTTCAGAGCTTAGGCTATTGTTTTTGGACCTGACCCTGCTTTATATTTTTCCACATGTTTCTCCCTGACCTTTAATGTTCTATTCTCTTCATGCTGCAGTTTGTTCACTAATGTTCTCCAACAAACCTCTGAAGCCTTTATAGAACAGCTGGATTTATATTGAGATTAAATTACACAGGTGGACTCCATTTACTGTTTCGATTGTTTCTAAAGACAATTGTTTTTCCCTTTTTTAAAGGACAAAAAGGAGCTGGAGCACAAATGCATGCCACACTTTTCAGGTTTTTGTCAGTGAAAACAACTTAAAGTTATGCAGTGTTTCACTCAGTCTATCACATTAACTACCAACAAAATGTGGGGAAATTTCTGGCTGTAGAAATGACATAATGGAAGAAGGTTCAGAGGTTATGAATACTTTCCCAACACACCGTAATCCTTAAAAACATTGTAAACATTTATTCATTTAATTTAATCAGTGGCCTAATTCTGTATGCCTACTTACTGCTTTAGCAATATTCACGTTGCAACAGTCAATATGTAGCTGAGATCTGATTTCATAGTAAATGAACTATATACTTACCTTCATTTTAAGATAGAACAGTTAAGCATACAGAATAAGGGAATACTTTTCTTTGCTCACAGTCCGGTGTGGTAAAAGCATTTTTCAGGCTACACTCAGAGGTTTGACAACTCACAAGGGGCATCACTTAAAGTGATTTTTCTTCATTAAGATCCTCTACCTTGCCTTTTTATGGTTTTTGATTGCTTGTTAGTGAGCCTCCCCACCTCCCTCTATGGGAAGGAATGGCCTCGATGTTGCTGTTTCTACAAAAGCTCTGCAGGCCTCTCTGATCCAACTTATCATTGCTTTCAAGTCACAATCGCTGCAGTCTCTGCAGACATACTCCAACTTCTTGCAGTCTTTTGCAGCAGAATCCCAGGGTACTGCAAGCTCAGGGATTTAAATAAGATGGGCACTGGTTCGAGTCCGGGAGGTTGGAACTTTGGCGTTGGAGTAGCATGCGTCTCTTCAGCTCCTCTCCAGTGGATGATTTACTCTGGCTTTCCAAGCTGCACACACCCCTATTAAAACGGCAGGGTTTTGTCATGTAAAGAATATTTAGATTAATCATTTTAAAACTTTCTCCATATATATAGTCTGACAATTTCCTGTACAATTGGCAATGTAGCTATATGGCCAATAGCCTTGTTACAGAAGGATGCACACTCATGAACTAATGCATTTTAAGCACCTTTTGTTTTAGTTTCAGCATTCAGTCTGCTTGAATTCACACCTCATCTCATCTGTAGTGAATCTGATTACCCTGAAATCAAGTTAAACTCTCCTAATAGGATTTTCCTGTATTTTACTGGTTTTGGTTAAAGCTGTAGCTTGCAGAGATTACATACATTGTAAAAGGTTATCAGTCAGACGTAAAGGGCAACAAAAATGTGACTAAATGTGAAAAAACCTCTGTCTTTTTTGGATGTTGTTGCTGTCCAGTCAGAGGTACTGGTACACTGCAGCAACGCAGTGTAGCCCCTGACTGGTTATTCAGGCGTGGCCGCTTTGTGTATGGTTGGAGTATGAGCCGATCAAAGTGTGTCTTAGTGTGAGGAAGTGTTAATGAACAGGAGCACGCAAGGTGATCGTCATATAATCATTTGAATTCTTCCTCAGTTTTAGGGTTTAAATTTATTCACACTTATAATCATTTTTGAGAAATTTCTTTAACGCCTAGGACTGACCTCAGTTTTAGCATTCAAACTTTAAGTTTTAAAAGCATTCTTATCAATATTACTACTTGGAGAATCTGACAGCACAAGATATGACAGTGACCATACTGTGAGCCTGTTCAATAAGTCAGCAAATAAATAAACAAACAAATGTATTTCGACAGCTGAGCGTGTGAGTTCACTTCCTTCCTCAATTAAAAATTCCACAATGCCAAACAATTAAAAGCCCAACAGAGCAAACACAATCCAATCTGAACGCATTATATTGTCAAGAAGCAGCTGGGGGACATGCATATGGAGGAGAAATTAGTTAGTGGACCGGATGAGATGAGTCCTTTTATGTCTGTGCATGGCTAATACCGGCTGCTTTCACGCAAGATAACCCACATCTCATGTGTGTTGTGATTGTTTTGATTCTTTTTAATAATGATAATGGATTGTAATTATATAGCGCTTTTCGAGACCCTCAAAGCACTTTACAACTCCATTATTTATTCACTCTCACATACTGGTGGAAGCAAGCTACGATTGTAGCCACAGCTGCCCTGGGGCCTACTGATTGGGGGACTGCCATATCGCGCCGTCGACCACTCTGGTCAACACCAGTAGGAAAGGTAGGTGAAGTGTCTTGCCCAAGGACACAACGATATGTAGCAGGCGGAAGCAGGCGGAAGCAGGCGGAAGCAGGCGGAAGCAGGCGGAAGCAGGCGGAAGCAGGCGGAAGCAGGCGGAAGCAGGCGGAAGCAGGCGGAAGCAGGCGGAAGCAGGAATCAAACCCACGATTACTGGGTCGCAGGCCGACAACTCTATCACTGAGCCACAGCCACCCCAAAAGACCGACCATCCCAGCATACTCCAACCTCCCCACATACACACACACATAGACACACACGC
This sequence comes from Valencia hispanica, assembly GCA_963556495.2. Taxonomy (NCBI): domain Eukaryota; kingdom Metazoa; phylum Chordata; class Actinopteri; order Cyprinodontiformes; family Valenciidae; genus Valencia; species Valencia hispanica. Next base: position 17,656,355 of record OY747705.1, read on the forward strand.
ACACAGCCTACATTTCTCCCCAGACACAGTTTTAGGCTGAATGGAACCCACAACAGAACTTTATTTGGGGGCCGACCACTTCCCACCTGCTCAAAAAATATTCTCTTCATATCATCAATGTTCAAAGGCTTAAGCATTAGAGGTCAAGTATAACCATCATTAGGGTTTGCAACTGGAAATATGAGACACAACAATCAAATATGTGCTGCCTAGATCTACGAGACAGTCATGTGAAAAACTGAGGACGGCCCATGAAGTATTCAGTCCTTTCCAAAGAAATGTTCACATATCAATGTCTAAACTTCTTGTTTGTTTAACCTGCAAAATAAATTTATATAATTACACTTAGTTATCAAAAATGTCATTTGTTTCATTAAACAAATATATTTAAAAAATTTGTTTTTTACCCAGGGAAAAGCAGGACACCCTACGTTGTAATAGCTACTATTACCCCCTTTGGTTGTAATAACCTCAGCGAAACGCTTCTTGTAGCCATCTATAGCCTCTGACCTTTGTCTGACTTCTCATTTTCTTAGCTGTGAGATGTTTGAGTTGTTTCTTTTGTGTACTAAATGTCTGAAGTCACTCTGTGCAATCTTGGTGAGATCAAGATCTGAACTTTGACTCTACCTGTTAGGATTCAGTGATTGTGTGCTGGGATTGTGGGTGTGTCTGTGTCTCCTTACTTCTCTGCAGGGTGTGACGGGCAGTAGCAGCGCCAGCTGATTCTCATAGGCCTCATTAATGCTGCAGCTTAAAAGAAGAGCAGTTCCCTGAGGCTGACGCCAGACGGTTCACTCATCTAGAGTGGTAACAAGCTGAATTCAAAACTCTTTTTGGGGTCTAAAGAGATTACTTTTTTTCCTAAAGAAGTAATACTTTGTCCTCCTCATAGGTTCCTGTCCTCGTCCTTGATTCCTCCCTCTAGTGCAAACCGAGATATTTCAAGCTTTTATTTGTTATAATTTTGATGATTATGGCTTACAACTTATGAAAACCCTGAATTCAATTTTTTTGAAAATTAGAATATTGTGCAAAGGTTCAGTATTTATGCTCAAAGTGTCACACTCTGATCAGCTAATTAATCCAAAAACACCCACAGAGAGTTCCTGAGCCTTTAAATTGTCTCTCAGTCTGTTTCAGTAGGAATCACAATCATGGGGAAGACTGCTGACCTGACATTTGTGCAGAAAACCATCGTTGACACCCTCCATAGGGAGGGAAAGCCTCACAAGGGTATTGCAAAGGAAGTTGGATGTTCCCAAAGGGCTGTATCAAAGCACATTAATAGAAAGTTATTTGGAAGGGAAAAGGGTGGAAGAAAAAGGTGCACAAGCAGCAGGGATGACCGCAGCCTGGAGAGGATTGTCAGGAAAAGGCCATTCAAAAGTTTTGGGGACCTTCACAAGGAGTGGACTGAGGCTGGAGTTAGTGCATCAAGAGCCACCACACACAGATGGATCCTGGACATGGGCTTCAAATGTTGTATTCTTTTTGTCAACCCGCTCCTGAACAACAAACAATGTCAGAAACGTCTTAACTGGGCTAAAGAAAAAAAGAACTGCAAGTTTTGCATCTCATTTGGAAACCAAGGTCCTAGAGTCTGAAGGAAGAATGGAGAGGCACACAGTCCAAGATGCTTGAAATCCAGTGTGAAGCTTCCACAGTCTGTGTTCATTTGGGGAGCTATGGTTTGCTTCTTTTAATTGTGGAGTGGAATTGTAATATATTATTAATATATTATTCTTAATTCTGTTTTTACATTTTTTCTACCTTTCTTGATTGATCGTGAATGCTTCTATTATCTGTCACTTTGCTGCTGTTACAGCCGAATTTCCCCTTTGTGGGTCAATAACGGATTATTCTATTCTATACACAACCATGGTCGGCCCACTTGTAGTATTTCTTATTTTATCTTCCTTCCATTCGGCTCCGCCAGCAACTCTTCCAATTTTACAAATGGCGGTTGTTTTGCGATGTCCGCTGATAACATTTCCCACTGAATTACAACCAGTCAGCATGAGTTAACCACTCTTCAGTCACTTGCGCAGGTTCTTTCTGATTGTACATGCATGCACTTTCATATCAACAACAGCAAGAGCGTGCTGTATGTCCTGTGATGACATTTTAAGGGTTTTGTGGAGCATCTTGCATTCTGCTTTTGTTGCAAAGTTGCTTGGGCGGCCAGACCTGAGTTTATTTTTGTTTGTTTTTTCAATAAACCACCCAGCATACTAATCTGCGTTTAGGTTCTCCTTGAAAAAAACCCTTAATGACATGCTTCGATTAAAAACAGAAAAGTAGTAATGAACATCTTCTGCTACTAAAATCATATAGCACGTTAAATGTTGCATTTATAATTATGTTGCTTATTTATTTTGTTTTTAGGATTTTGATACAGGCTTACAGCAAAAAGTCTGCATCTGTTTTTTTCTGTTATACTCTTTCTAATGTGACACAAGATCAACAAGCAGATATTAGCTGGTTATGTAGATGGGTTATTTAATCAGGTAACCAGCCTGCGATCAGTGTCCCGCTACAACCAGTAGTTTTTAAAGGATCTCGTTCTCTGAGAAACTGTGTAATACTTGTCCAGTCTCTCTGAGCTGCATATGCATGCTGCACGTGAACATTTGGCTTGTGACCGCTCACGGGAAGGCTTATTGATTCTGCGGCCAGGAGAGAGAGCAGAGCACGTCGCAACATGGAGGAACACGTTCGGGCTTGTGTTATTAGTGGACATAGCACATCAGTGTTGCATTTTTTTACCTAAGAGAGAACAGTTGGAATTCATCTTGGAAGACCACCAGAGAAGTAAGTTAAGTTAGTTATTTGATCCAAGGCAGCATGAGAGTTGCATTGCTGTTAGCCAATCAGAGGCAAGGCATTTGCATATGCATGAATATTAATGAGTGTAAAACTCATAATCCTGTACTGTCCTCCCACCCACTCCTCTGGCAAACTTCAGCCTCGTGAAACAGGAGCGCCAGAGCATTTTTTGCTCAGAAAACGACTCACAGGGCATTCATTCAAACCAGAGAACACAGCAAATTTATTGGGAAAAAAATGAGTGAATGAGACCTTTAAAGAGCAACTCGCCCCCAGATCAACTTTTTTTGCTGATAAACTGTATAAATCAGTGCCCAATAGTGCTGTTTACATGTCTGGTCATTGTTTTAGTATTTTAATAAATTTTACAGCTGTGTTGGAGCAGGGATGCATCTACCCTTCGCTCTCAAGGACCAGGGTTGGAGACCTCTGGGGTTCCCTTTTTCAGGCAGCTGACCGGCAGTGGGCAGCAACAGGCTGTGTACAGGCAGTGCTATGTTACTCTAAGCTGGTGAAAACTTTGCCCCCCTGGGACTTTCTCTGGTACCCTAATAAAAAGACTAAATATTAAATCTGAGCTGTGAGACATGGCTCGCTTCTGCCTCGAGCCCTCCCTGCTTCTCTCATTTTGTTTTGCGCATCTGTTCAATTACGCGTCTGGTTTTCTGAAAAGGGCATCACCTTGTGACGTCACCAGCGCAAATCACCTACATGGCTGAGTCACACACACAAACACACGCGCACACACTTAAAAGTGTGTGCGTAGCTGTGGTTTGAGCGCGTATATGCAGAGGAGGAGGGAGCGCAGTGGGGTGCGCTGAGCGACAGACAGAGCATCAGTAGGCTACAGCGCAGCAGAGCTCCGCGGTCACACTGTGGAAGGACGCGCCGATCAACAAGGAGAGGAGAAATCGGCTTTGTTTGCTGGACAGTGAGGAGAAAGAAAAACAGAAGAAGGGGTTTCGCCTCAGATGAGAAGTAGTCTGCAAAATTCAGGATCTAGCAAATTTCTGCAAGTCGTTGCATTTGTTTTGGAAACTAATCAAACAATGCACTCTGTTAGAGACGGCTGATACCCAAAGATGAGACTCAGAGGAAGTTTTTGGCGACGTTCCGCTGTTTTGTGGGCCTCAGGTGGGACAAAGTCTGGTAGGTTGCGCGTCTCCCGGTCCCCCTCTGTTATAATGTCTTGTGGCGACGTGCGCGGTGCGCCGGCGTGCGTGTGACTGACTGACCGACAGTCTTTCCGAGAGAGAAAGAGAGGCTGGATAGAAACAGCAGCCAGGCTGTCAGGCAGCGACGGCTGGACACCCAGCGCAGTCTTCTCTCCTCTCTCCCCGCTCCCCAGACCCATGCAGGATGCCCGGGAAGCGCCGCCGGGGAGCGCTGGTCCAGCTCAGCCCGAGTTCATGACGCCCTGGGCGGCCTCGTCATGCGTTTTTTGCCCGAGCCCAGCGCGCATTCCCTTCGGCTTCTCTTCCTCTTTATCTTCGTGATGGGGGTCGCCCCCTCTCCGGCACTCACAGCCGGCTGCCCCGACGGATGCGTGTGCGACGACCAGCTGGTGGTCCAGTGCGCCGGGCAGGACCTCACACTGTTCCCCAACGACCTGCCCCTGGCGACCCGGCAGCTCATCCTCTCCAACAACCGCATTGGGGACCTACCGGCCCTTCAGCTCAACTACCTGTCCGACCTGGTCTATCTAGATTGTAGCAACAACTCGCTGACAGATATCTCCGAGTCCACTTTCGGGAACTTGCGGAAACTCGCCTACTTGGACTTGTCTTTCAACACCCTGCTGCAGATCGAGGACCGGACTTTCGGGCCTCTGGCGTCTCTAGTGATGCTCCGGATGACGGACAATCCGAGTCTGGGGGAGATCCACCCGGACGCCTTTTCGGAGAACTTTGCTCTGCAGGTCCTGGATGTGAGCCGGAACAACCTGACGGTCCTGAACATCAGCAGCCTGATCGCACTGCCTGCTCTGCGTTCTCTGGGTCTCAGTGGGAACCCGTGGAGGTGCGACTGTGATACGGAGGACCTCTGCCTGTGGGTGCAGATAGAGGGATTCAAGTTCCAAGGTAAGGTCGGTTCAAACCTGTCAGATCAGCTAGTTTCCAATCACAGTGTTTATGGATATCAAGTTATTTTTCTCTTATTTTTAAGAAACCCCCCCAAAATAAAAGTGATATTTGTTGGAAATGTTTTTGTTAAGTGGCCTCTTTTCCTTCAGGCCCTCTTTTACTGGCTTGGAAAGTAAACACAAAACAAACCAAAGCTCCTCTGTGCTTTTAACTCATTTTGTTGTCACTTTCAGTTAGGTCAGTGTTTCTCAAACTATGGGGCGAGCCCCACTAGTGGGGCGCAGAGGTATTGCAGGTGGGGCGTGACATCAATGAGATTTAAATAGTTTCCCCCCCTAGATTCTGTCGTTGTGAATGTTTGACTGCACTGTAAATTAAATCTACCAGCGCCCCCCTCTCACAAAATTAAACACACTCAAATAAATTAGCAATTGTGATCATCGTTGTAAACAGAACCGGGACCTGGAACATCGGGCTGGGAGTTTGACGTCGGAATATATCGCAGCAGAACAAAACGAGCTGAAGTGGCCGCATTATCAGAGATTCCATCTACAAAATGTACAAATATCTAAAAAGATCAGGGAACGTTTCAGAGTCAGAGAAGTCACACTGTCAACCACAGAGGAAATACAGGGATGAGTATCTTGCTCTTTATTTATTTTATTATTATTTTTTTTTATTTTGTACTTTTGAAAGCTTTGTAAATTTCATAAAACTACAACTTTTATTTTCTCCAACTGTGAGCTGAAGTTCTACATGTAGCAACTAATGACAGCATATATTTCTGAGCCGGTTTTATACCAGTGCGCAACCCCTTTTTCCAACAAATTTATACCCTTAAAAACTTATAGACTAACTCGGCTATTTAAATAAATAAAACACTTTAAAAATCAGGCGTGGTCACCATTCTGTTGGGGCGATAAAAGCATGGGGGGCTTGTGTATGCTCCTTTGTCCAAAGTGGGGAATGATAAAAAAAAGTTTGAGAAACACTGAGTTAGGTATTAGAGTTCTGGCAATTGAGTTACTAATAAATGGCATCTTAATATTTTACTCATATATTTTGTGAATGGGCATGCACATGTTTTAAGTGCACTCCCACTGGTGTCTAAAGAGCCTTGCAAGAGTATTTATGAACTTTTTTCTGACTTTGTCACATCACAACCGCAAACTTCAATGTATTTTATGTGAATATATGTGATAAACCAACACAAAGTAGTGCTTAATTGTAAAGTAGAATATTATCCCAGTTTTTTTTTTTTTTACAAATAAGAAAAATATATATTTTTTTCAGTCCCATTTACTCTGATACCTCTAAGCAAAACCAGTTGCAACCAGTTCCCCCTTAAAGTCAGCTTAAGGCCGGTTCACACTGCGTTTTTCGGCCATCTCAAAGAACTGCTTAATGCCGCACATTGTGAGCTTCACCAAGCTCTAGACGTGTGTCACACTGAACGGCCCAAGATTTCAGTTGGTCAAGGTCAAACTGCATGACGTCTTGCTGTAGCAGGATGCGCCAAAGCCAACGTCACGAGCGTACTACCCTGAAAAGCTTACGTCACTAAAAGCCGACAGATATCCAAGATGGCGATGAGGAAAGGAAAACAAGTGCCAGTTGCGCTAACAATTCTTTTACCAGACTCTGAATCAAATGGAGTCAAATTTTGCACGGCTCTTTAACAGCTCCTTGGAAAACACTCCAATGACTCCAAAGCTGAATGCTTGACCTCAGAAGCTGATCAGTCTGAAAATTTTCTTACCATGCATCCTGAAACACACTCCCCTCAAACTGCCCTTCATGTCTCAACAAAGGTTTAGCAGGTTTTTGCCAACATGTCCTCAGACTTAAAGCGACCAAAGCTGTCCATTAAGATACAAAGAGGGATTTCATCAGAGTAACCCTAGAAACCAGTTAAAGCAAGATATTTCCATCCCAGTGAGGACAAGCTCAGAAGAGCTGTTAGTAAATGTTAATAGAGCTTAGCTCTAAAGGAGGAGAACTAAGGTCAAGACTTGTAACAATAATTGTGTTGCTTATTATAGCTGATGTGTTCATCCCATCAAAGGTTCATCACTGTCCATAGGAAGCCTGAAGGCAGAGGCAGCGTTTAAGGGATGATTTTGTCATTTTTGTACCAGCTTTTTCATTGCTTGACTTTGTCCCCTTCAGGCTGCACACGAAGAGACACGCACGCACATTCACAAAGAGTCATCAGTGTCCGTTTAGATGTTACCCAAACAGACACTCCATAAACCATGGTGTGCTGTGACCCTTCAGTCCAGATAGTTAATGATGGTGCTCAAAAAAGCTGGACATTGATGTTTTCATGAAGGACAGTGTGTGTGGTTGTGGATGTTTGCTGCATGTGTGTGTTTCTGCAGTGTTAATCAGTGTGTGAGCTGAGGGAACCTGCGGTGAGATGAGGAGCTTGAGAGGAAGACCTCCTCCTGGCACAGAGCCCCTAAAGTTGTTATCTGCCTTCAGCTGAGCTACACTCTGAAAAGTATATTGTACATAAATACAGAGCACACACCTTTATTGCTGTAGTTCACTACGCTATTTCTCAATCACCTAAAAAGATAACTACAACAAAATCAGAGCCGGTGTTCTGACTGAATTGGACTGTAAGCAATCCAAACCTACAGTGGAATTCGTGTAGGTTCCTCTATGAGTATACAGTGCCTCATAAATTTATATACATGGGCATGACTCACTTAGGAATTTATGAATAAAAAAAAACTAATATTAAATACACAAGTTTGACCTTATTGTGGGCATTTTCTAACTCACATAAAGTAAAAAATGATATATAAAAGCTCCAATATGTACATACACAGAAAAATGTTGGAGCTCAGATGAAACACAGGTTATGGAGTATTGCCACATGACAAAAAGCATGTTTGGAGGAGAAAGAGTAAGGGAACACTGTACCAGCTGTTCAGTATGGTGGTGGCAGCAATATGCTGTGGGGTTGTTTTGCTGCTGTGGCACTGCACAGACTGGAAAAAAAGGACTACCTCTAAATTCTTTAACGTCACCTTCAAATCAACAGCTTGACTTTTGAAATGTGAACAAAAGTGTGCTCTCATGTGGGTCAATGATCTCAGACACACACCAAAACTTGAGTTCTGATAATGTCTGATGATAAGGTCTCAGTTATAGTAAGAATGCAAATTGCAAAATATGCTTAAAGAATTAGTCAATGCCGGAACTCAACCAAATCAAGTTAAAACTGATTCTAATAAGAATAGAACTCAGATATGTAGCCAGACTTATACCGGAAGCAGGGTCCGAATTACACCAAGACTTTTGGGGAAGCCATATTTTGCATTGTTCACTGGGATTTCTCAGTTCACATGCATGCACGTATATATTTTACGGCACAATGGCCAATCACATAAAAGACAATTCTATTTGGACTTTGGTAGTTTACCAGGTTCTGAACAAACAAAAAACAACTGCGGATCCACATGCACTCCAACATTTTCTGCCTTATCATAACCCTTCAAGAACAACAAATCACTGAGCTACTTAGTTCAGAAAAACACCATCATCATCAAAACTGAAAAAAATGGCTAAATCCTGGTAAAATTGAAATGATATCAGGCCTGATTATTATCTTACCTTAAAGTAGTAGGGACCACAATGGCCTGAATTTCATTTATCCATTCTTCAGAGTTTGGAAAGATACACCACAGTTTTGATTTCAGCCAGCAATAAACTTTTTGCGTTAATGCACACTGTACACCCTAACTTGTGATTTTTAGTAAAGAGCCATGTCCATTGCTTTTTTGACCAGTTAGAAGGTAAGGTTGGATGACCAGATTCAGACCCCAGTGAACTGCAGGTACCCTCTGACAGCAAGGTGATGTCTGATCCTCCTGCTCCTGCTGACGAGCTTTCACTGCAAGCAACATCTATCACCTGACGGTCTTATTCGCTGCTCGCTTTTTCTGGTGTATAAAACTGAAATTTTCCAGTTTACGTTTAGGCACAATGTCCAAAACTTAAGTAAAACTTTGGCCTGTCTAATTGCAAGTAGTGTCCACAACGTTCCAAATGTGCATGATTAGCAAGAACCCAACACAAATTAGCATTAGCATGATTGACGTAGCCTACGTCAATCAGTACAGCATGACCACTGATGTATGGTCACAGAAAGACTTAACTCAAAGTTATATTTAAGGTAATTTGAACATTTATTGTGAGATATGTAACACATAAAGCATGATATTTTTTACTTTAAAACACATGAATCTTGTGGAAAAAAGAATGTAATAAAAATAGAAACTGGACTATTTTTTGAGCTCCCCCTTGGTGTGTTAGTTGAGGGCTTTAAGGGCGATGGGCTCCCCTTAGCTCCCCCATAATTCAAACCCTGACTAAAAGCTTACTGATGGCTACAAATCGGTATGGAACATTTAACCAAATATTAATGGGGACGTATGTGCATATTCGAGCCTATATGTATAATTTTCCCTAAGTGTGACTTAGAGAATATTCACAAAAATGTCAAACTAGTCCATCTCCTTGCTTTTGAAATTTCATCAAAGATTTCTGTTGTTCCGTACACCCTGAACAAAACGAGTTCAAGTGCATCACTAGCAACTGAAAATGGATATAACATCCATGACTATGATGTATATGTAAATAAAGTCTCATAAAGACAAAAACACGTATGTACATGGCACTTAAAAATGTAACATAGTGAACAAGGGTCAAATGAGCAACTCTATGTGGTGATCAGTCAGTGTTTCCTTGGTCAGGAAAGCCTTGTGGCTTAACTGCAGGGCTGTGAATCTAACTTCAACAGATTCCAGCTGTCGCTATCTCTCAGTGTGAATATGAGTCAGGTACATACAACTGTGGATGTTTGTGGGTTCAAAATTCAAAAAGAATCATTTTGTATAGCTACTGATGGGGTGGCTTATATTTCACACATGGATTCTTGCTTAGTCACTTTTTGTTTCCATTTGAAGGCAGTGGTGGGAATTGGAAGAAGGGCAATGTTCCACTTTGAACACAAAGAAACCAAAATAAAAGCAGGGAAGGATATGGAGCAAATGGAATAAGAATAAAACAAACAAGAAAATAGCTTTGAGAAATGTTGGACCAGGCCCCTCTGATTCTGCATCTACATCTGATGTAGTATTAAACTTCTTTCTTTTAAACATTTTTTAATGGGAAAATATTGTGTGTTTACGGCTATAAAAAGACATAGTTTAACTCTTCATTGGATCACTATTTAATGCTGTGTTGATACCACCACAGCAGCAGATTTTTACCTTTGGATTGATGAAAATGTTTGGGACGATTTCTGCAAATCAAATTAAATATTGTGCATATCACTAATGAATTCTGGAGCACATTGTAAACAAAGTTATTGACCATGAGATGCAAATGCTATATTGCTCCCTACAATTCTAAGGCATTGCTTAGAAAATCGTGTGCAGAGAAGCTAAACGCCTCCTGCCCCATAGCTGAGTTTATCCATATTTTATACGAAAGCCTGATTTGTGTCAGAGTTTAACTTGTCAATGCACACAAGAAAAAATAATACCAACTTAACAAGTTTTGAAATTATTTTGTTCAATAGACAGAACTTATTTAAATTTATACCACTTGGAGTTGATATAATAATTTTATTAAACTTAAAATGTTTAGTGTGGTTATAGGATTGTTCTATCTTTTATGCAACACATTAAGTGACTCTTGTTGCTTCAAACTGCATTATATAATATATTTGTTAAAATAAAGCTGTTTTTGCAACCTGCAGTCAATTTCTTCATGTCCTGACGATACAATTCACTCTAGTACTTTTTAACCGCAGTGGCAAGTAGGGGTTGCAATTCTATTTATTTTGATGTTATAAAGGTCCAAACACAGAACAGCTAGGGAGTGCTTGTGAGTGAACGCGTGCCATGACGTCATGACGTACGTACGTATGTTCATGAGGAGGCAGTGTTCTCGGTCAGTTACGTACATGTATTACCTCGTCTGTAGGCATGTTTTCCATAATATTAGAGGAGAAGCTAGTAGTGAAGCGTTTTGCTGTTTTCAGCCGGCTCACGCAGGAATGAGCACGCACTTGAATGTCACGGGAGTGCGCATTTTGCTAAGTGCAGTTCCTCTTACGGCCATATGGTGGCATAACTCATAGCAAATTTCACAGAGCAGCTTTAAACCAGCTTTTATACTGGAAAACAGCAAGGGAATTTGTTTAAGGGACAAATATTACATCAGGTTGGAATTAATGCATTTTATGCTTCGTCCACACCTAGCCGGGTATCTCACAAAACAAAGATATTTTTCTACGGTCTGGTCTGTCGTCCACACGAAAATTTAAGATTTACGGCATCATAAACGAATCTTTCTAAAAACTCTGGCCAAAGGGAAGATTTGTGTTTTCTCCGTTTTAAACGTTTTCTGACAGAAATAACCAGTTTACGCGACAAATTTTATGCAACCTGTGTTTACACTCAGAAACAGCATTTATTCCCTGAGAAATATGTTAGCATTATCGATTGTCCAAGCGCTTTTTTCTTGCTTGTTTTTACAACCTCAATTACTGCTCTATGTAGAAGTTAGAACATAGAAAGTTACTCTGAGTGGTTAGGATTTCGGGGAACTACTACCCCCTACAGGTTTGACATGTCTATGAATGTGCTTAACAACACACCCCGTCCACACCTAATGCGGTTAGGTGTGGATGGAGTTTTTTTTAAAACAAGGTGGTAAGGGTATTCGTAAAAAAAAAACCAAACAAAAAAAACCAGCTACGTGTGTACATGGCCTTAAACTTTCATTCTGACAGCTAACACACATTTTTTGGGATCAGCTTAGTTTAAAGGCATAGATCATAATTTTTCACATCTACATTTCAGTTTTGTTCTGGCTTATGACTCATGATAGTGCTATATTTATTTCCATATCCAAAACCAATGAATATGTTTATGAAAAATAATAATAGAAAAAAGACAGTAAGCACCAGACAGGTGAGAATGCAGCTGATTATGGAGTTAGCTGAGGAATGCTGAACTCAGGCCTGCCACCCCTCCTGGGATATAGGCCGCCACCAAGGGATCTCCAGGCATCTGTCCTGAGCTTTTCTCTCCAGCTGGTTCCACGTCAGTCTCATGGACTTGATGTCTGCCTCCAGGTCTCGGCGCCAGGTATTTCTTGGTCAACCTCTTTTCTGTTTTCCTTCCTTCCATCTTAGGGCTTGTCTGGTAATGTTGCCCAGCGTCGTTTCCTGATTTCTTCTTCTGCAGGCAGCTGATTCGTTTTCTGCCAACGTTCACTGTTGCTGATGGTTTCTGGCCAGTGGGTGTGGAGTGTGTTGCGCAGCCAGCTGTTGATAAACACCTGTACTTTCTTGGTATTTGCAACTGTGGTCCTACACCTCTCTGGTCCATAGAGGAGAACTGCCTTGACATTGGTGTTGAAGATCCTGATTTTAGTCCTTGCTTACCTTCCTTTGAGCTCCAGATGTTCCGAAGTTGTATGAAGGCTGCCCGGGCCTTTCTGATCTGTGCCTTTGCATCTACATCTGTGCTGCTCTGCTTGTCCATGACACTTACCGAGGTAAGTAAAATCCTCCACCTCCTTGAGTGCTTCACAGTCCAATGTGATAGGGTTGTTACTGGCTGCATTTATCTAGAGGATCTTGGTCTTACCCTTGTGGATGTTGAGACCTATTCGTGCAGAAGGCTCAGCTACTTTGCTCGTTTTCTCCTCCATCTGCTGCTGGGTGTATGCCAGTAGGGCTAGGTTGTCAGCAAAATCTAAATCATCCAACTGCTTCCAATGTGTCCACTAGATTCCATGCTTTCTCTGGGCTGTTGCAATCTTCATGATCCAGTCGATCGCCAGAAGCAAGAGAAACGGCGAGAGCAAACTGCCCTGCCTCACACCTATCCTTACTTGGAAAGCTTACTGGAAATCGATGCATCACCAAAATTAAAGCTGAATCTTCAAACTTTATACCCACAAACACTACCCATCGTCACCTTGTTGGTCGGCCTGCTACTTCCCTGCTTGAACTATCGCTTGTTGACATTGCATGAACTGTGTTGCATCTTCATTCATCAGGCATATTCCTTCTCATAAGTCAAAGATTTTAACTGATTTGTAACCCATGAGCAAAAAGTGTTTTAAAAGATGTGCCTGTTTTAGGTTGGTGAGAAGAATATCATCTTCTTATATGTTTACCTTTATTAATCTCTTTTGGTAAAGTAACAGTGCTTACTCTGTGCTTTTCTGTAAAGCCCACAACAGCCAATAAGCAGCATTGCATTCATTCAACATATTTCTATTAGAAATGTCTTCCTTGTCACAAAGACAAGCAGTTATCTGGTTACAACAGTGAGCAGGTGAAATCTGGGGTCCTAGATGGCATGTCTTCTTCCATATATGGTGGTGCACTTCCTGTTCATGATAGGTGAAGCTCCAGAGACTCTCTTTGTGTCAAAAATTGGTTCTAAAATGACATGAGATGAAATGTGATCTTGAAGAGGCATTCTTTCTCCTCCTGCTGAGTGTGTTTGTTTGTTATGGAGCCCTGTCAGTTGAAAAAGTGATGAAAATCCAAAAAAGTTTGTTCAGTCAGTGCAGTTAAAGAAACACTGAGTTAGCTGAAGATCCTGTAGTTTGATAAAATTGCAAAGATAAAGCAGTGAAGCACTCACTCATCAGGTGTCACGGAGCAGGATCAGAGAAACAACCACTGAGAAGTAGGGAGTGTCACGTCTTTTTGTAGTATCATGAAATATGGAGCCTATTGTCTGAAGAACTAAAAAAATTCAGTCTCTCTGTTCCTCTGAATATTCTGTTCGGTAGTTTTGAATGAAGAGAACAGCTTACATCTACTCTGAGAGACACCGCTCAGATTTAGTTAGACTTCAACATGAGCACACTGAATGATGATAAAACTGTTGACACAACGGTGCCTTGCTCAACATTCGCTCCCTGAACCCACATTAAGTTTACAGGCTTTGATCCAGGTTTACTGTGTCTCTGTGAAGCCTGCCGCACACAAGAGCTATCTGCTGAGCAAAAAGTCATTCGTGGCCGTTTGCTCAGCAGATAGCTCGTTGTGTGCGGCTAATCTTCTGTGAGTTTTCTGCCTCACGAGGCGTTGAGGTGAAAATCAAAGAGGTTTTATATTTTTCGCCTCACGAGGCAAAAGATTCACTATGTGCGCTCTACGTGAGCTGTGTGCTGAGGGCAAATATTCACGTGACCAATCAAAACGCGTTCTCCGCTCACATGATTCCAAGATGGCAGCCCCCTTTTTCACAGTACCTGTCTGGTCGCTGTATGCCTACTCGGGCTTGTCCCTGTTCTTGAAATTTGACGAACTGGCATCGTATAAAGAGGTGTAGTCTGGCCATATTTCCACAAGTTTATCTTCTAAAATGCAATCTTCTCCGTGGGCTGCCATCTTGGAATCATGTGAGCGGAGACCACAGTTTGATTGGTCACTGCTGCTGGCAGCTGCTTTCAGTTGTCTGTCTGTTGGAAAACAAACAGGAAGAGAGCGAGTAAGAGAATAAAAGTGACCAAACAAGAGAAGAGAATTAAAAAAACAATTAAAGAGTTTAAATCAAAAGGTCTGCTGTGCTTTTTAAAAGTATTCAAGACCTTTTAAACATTGGCACGTTTTGTCACATTATAAACCTCAAACTTCAATGTGTTTTATTGGAATCTTACAAGTGTGAAGTGTATAAATAGTTTATATTTAAAAATCTTAAAGGTGCAGTATGCTTCCATATTCAACCCTTCCTAGAATATACTTTGTTAGACCAGCTTTGGCTACAGCTGCAAGTATTTTAGTTTATGGGTCTGCAAGCTTTTCCCTCTTCTTTTTTTGTAAAATATCCCAGGCACAGTCAGATTGGATTGACCACATCTGTAACCATCAAAATTCAAGTCTTGCCACATATTTCCAATTGGATTTTTGTCTGGACTTTGACTGGGCCATTCTAGCACATGAATGCACGTTGATCTAAATCACTACAATTTAGTCCTGGCTCTCTGTTTAGAGCTGCTGTTGTAGTATTAGTATTAGTTTTAGAGGGGTGCCCGGAACAAGTCACAAAGGCTCAAGTCTTACACTGCAACTCATCCAAAATAGGGAACGGTATGAGGCTAAATGTGTTCAAACAGACAGTGAAAGCTGCAGGCCACCATATATGGAGGTCTGTTTAGTAAATGTCGTCCTTTGCTATTTTGGAAAAGAAGATTCAATGTACATACATGATGGATCCCAGCAAGGTGTGGATACTATCGAGACCATGAAGGCCAAATATGGAAAGGGTGCGTGTGTTAAAGATTCTGTTCAAAGTAAGAGCAACACTTTGGAGAATGCCAAAATTAAGGGGAAGAGAGAAAGAAGATGAAGAAGAGAGGTAGGAAACAAAATGTCAAGAGAGAGGGTGAGTTGAAACTACAAGAGAGGAAAGGGAACTAAGAAAACACAGGAAAACATTGAAGTCTGCCTCCATACCCACAGGACGGCAGAGAGAGGGGAAAAACAAAACAAAACACGAAAAAGGAACATCGACAAAACCAACCAAACATCGTGAACTAAGAACTACACAACCACATCACACAAGAATGGATATAAAAATACAACAACAATCTCACAGAAAAACTCATGGTACCGATTAATCAAGCTCTAGTAATGATAACCTCAGCCCAAGAATATATCCTTAAACACCAGAGACCCCACATCTATGTGTGTGTGTTAGCATGCTGGTGCATATAAGGTTTCTCCATAAGAGTGTTTGATAGCTGGTGTGAGCAGGCATCAATCCGTCTCCCAGGAATTGATGCAGACATGAAGGAGATCGGAGCCAAGACGTCCAAAGGACCCCCAGAGCCCCAGGCGGACCCGGGCGGTGCCGACCGCATCCCCCAAGAGAGGAGCAAAGGAGAACCCCAGGGGAACGTCCAGCGGCTACTATGCAGGGGCCCGGGGGGCAGCAGTGACGAGCCCACGGGCCCCCCCGGCAACCAGCCGCGCCAGGGCGGGCTGGTCCATGGACCGGGAGAGCCGGGGCCCAGGGGCGCCCCACCCCCCAGCAGGGACCCGACAAGGGACCGGCCGACAAGGGACCGGCCGACGAGGGGCCCCCGGCACCGCAGGGGCCGCTTCCGGCCACCACACCCCACCACCACCCTGGGCCAATCCCCACCGCCAACATCCCAGCGCCCCTCCCCTGCCCCACGTCGGGGTGCCCCACCGATAGCCGCAGCGGATGGACAGCATCCCCTGGCCAAGCTCAGCCAGCACCTAGACACCAAGTTGTACCAACTCTCGAGTCCTGATCCCGCGCAACGCAGAGCGCCGAGATCAGGCATCCAACAAAGGCCAGGGCCGGTCCAACCCGCCAATGAACCGACCACGCACGGTGCACACAGAACAGGTGATCGAACGAGCAGAGACGCTGGTTCCGTATCCCGCCGAGCCACCGAGCAGGCACCACCTAACAATCCCCATGTGTCATAGTTCTGAGGTTCTGTGTTTAAACTTAGTTATTTTCCTTATTCGCTTAATTATCACTTTAATGTACTCTTTGGTATTTATTTTATGGCACATCCTTGTTTTCCTTCTCCCTTCATGCTCTTAGATGTTCACCTTTTGTTTGTGTCCTCCTTATGTTTCCTTAGTTTATTTCTCCTTAGATAGTTTCCTAATTTATTTTTACCTTCTGTTCTCCAGTTTTTCCCTAAGTTTCCCTTTATATTCCTCCTTAGTCATATCTTTAGTTAGATTCTAGTTTCTTAAGAGTTTTCTGTTTCCCTTGCCTTACTTGTTGTCTCCCTGCCACTCTCCTCCTCACCCAGTTTAACTAATTGCCCTCACCTGCATCTGCTTTCCCTAATTAGTTCTTGGTCTTCTCTGTCACTTCCTCATTCCCTCCTCAGTATATATTTTGCTCTCATCCTGTCACTATCCGCTGGTTCGTTGTCAATCTTCCCTCGTAAATCTTCCCTCGTAAATCTTCCCGGTCCGTTTTCCACATTTCCTGGTCTCCTTGTTTCCCTGGTTCCCCTGAGGTTTTGTAAGTGTTTTTGTTCCCTTGTTTAATTAAATATTAAGTTCTTAATTCCTCTGCATTTGGGTCCTCTCACTCACGCAAACATGACAGGCTGTGACTAATGTTCAAGGGGGTTTCTATAATTGACCAATATTTCCTCATGATTTGGTTTTTCTGATGTGGGCTACAATTTGAATAAAATCCTTCCCAAGCCTTGAATGCCCTATCTCCAGTGTTTTTCTTCCTGAACCATCCTCACATCAACACCTTGAAGAAGCTATAAAATACACCTCACTGTCCTGCAAGAAGGTGAACATCTGTCATTGTCTCAAGTGTTTTGCTGCCTCAAACAGATTTTCTTCCAGGGTTGTGCCCTAGTAAGCTCTATTCATCTACCCATCAACTCAGAGCTGATTTCCTGTCCCTGATACAGGAAAGCGTCCGCACACCATGATGCTGCCACCACCATGTTTCACAGTGGGGATGTTGTTTCCAGAATAACGGTTTTCTGTCTCACATAGTGCTCTACAGGCAAGAAAGTTACGTTTAGGTCACGCCTGCTCAAAGCACCTTCTTTTACATGTTTTTTTAGGGCTGTCTTTCAACATGCGCTTTCTTCTTTTTTTATTTAGACTATTTCATGGGAACACAGCTAAACGTTGTTACATTATGGATTGAACAGCCCTCTGTAAGATGCTCATGCTATCACCCTACTTTAAACTTCTCCACACCTTCATCCCTGATCTGTCGGCTATGTTCCTTGGTCTTCATGATGTTGTTTGTTCATTAAACCTCTGAGGCCTTCACAGAAGATTTGGGATTTTTGCTGGGATACAATTACACAGAGGTGGACTATTAATTATTTATGGCCTCTGAGGGCAATTTGGTACACTGTATTTCTTATTAGGGGGGATCAAAATAAATGGGGGTCCATATATTGATTCAAATACCAACTTTTGATCTTTATTTTTTTAAGAAATAAAGGAAAACCATGTTTTCCTACTTCGTAGATAAGGTTTGTGGTTGCAACAAGACAAAATCATACACAAGCCAAACTGAACAACAAACAGGCAGTCTTGCTCATTTACCGTGGGTCTGGTGTTAAATTAATTGCTAATTGATCTGTTTTGGCACCTGCATTTGAACTCTGGTGGAATAAATTTTGTCCACACAAGAGTTATATAAAGCCAGAATGTGCATTTGTCCTGCCCTGTCGCTCTCTCCCTCACATCCCCTGCCATCAGTTCCAGGTGTTAAGATCATGTGCATTTTCTTGCCATAATGTAATGCCAGCTTGCTGAATGACTCACTGAGCTTACAGTAGGCTGCTGATTTTGATAAGTGCCTCCTCTAAATGCGCAGAACATAAGGAGCGTGTCTGGCACTGGGCTGGCAATGCTTTGGAGGTGATGGCCCTAGTGCGGAGGGAAAGTATTTCTGGCTGCCCCTTAGTGTCCTGGACAGCTCATAAGCGAGGGGCAAAGAGCCAAAGCTGAGGGACATACATGGGCCGGGAGTTAAATATTCATAAAAGAGAAAGCGTGGGTTCAACGACAGGCAAAATTATGGAAATACGTCAAGTTTACAGACTTAAAAATACATATATGTATATGAGATTTGGACTAAAGTTGTGTAGCAAAAGATGAAAACTGAAGAATGTGACAATAAATTGGGCAAGCTGATTCATTGGCCTTTGAAGGCACCCAAGGAAAACAAGAACGGACCAAGAAGAAGTAGCTGTGCCCCAGATCTGTCACTCAGGCCCATTAAAACATTCATTATGACAAGCAGGCATCGATTCACTTTAATACAGGTAGATGATCTATTATTCATCAGCTGGAACCGTTCCTCAGACCCATCTGGTGTTGAGAACCGTATCAAATTCAGCTGGTCTGCCTGAGTAGTAGAGCCTCCATATATTTTTATGTCCCGGCGAATTTCACGGCGTGAACTTGAAACCAGGATTGATGTGCTCCCTGCGTGGGCGTGTTTGTGATGCGATCACCTGAGATGCTGAGGAGTGTCAGCTCAGGAGCCGGAGTTTGGATGCACAACATGACTGTGTGTGTGTACGGGAATGTGCGTGACAACATCGGACTGGAAATGAGAGAAGAGAATGTGAGGAACTGAAGGGGGTGGATAATAGTGTGGGGAGAAAAAGGGCAAACTTGTCAGAGTTGGAAGAAGAAGTGATAAAGACCAAAACGGAAAAGACAGAATGACAGAAGAAGATTGTCTAGTGTCTTGACCTGCACTGCTTTCTGTCTCTGCATCTGATCTCTTGAATCAGAGGAAGAAAGGATCATATAGGGAAATGATGAAAAACAGCGTGTCGGTAATCTTAACAATCTTGCATTTGGTGTGCACTGTTCAGACCTTGTGGATGTCATAAAGAAAAAGAAGTTCTGGGAAACAGTGAGATATTTGGACCTACAAAGTTATCTTTGCACAATCCGTCGTATACTCTCTTTATAGGGGACTGAGATCATCATGAAGGTTGATTTAGTGTTATGTTAACCATTTCTGTCTTGATTTGGCCATAGCTTTTAGATAATTTTCCTGCTGAAAGACCCTGCAATGGCACATGCTCAGCTTTACGGCAGATGCCACTAGGTAGTTATCTAAAATGTCCTGTTATTTCAAAGAGTTCATGATGCACTCAAACAAGGTTTCTATGACCCTTGAAAGAGAAGCAGGCCTAAAGCATCCCTAGCCTTCCACCATATGTAACAGTGGGAATGAGGTGTGTTACCATATATTTGTCCATTTTTTTCAAAACAAACCTACCTGGAGGGTTTGATGCCTAAAACCTGGTTTGCGTGTACTGTAGATGGGGTCTTTTGGTTGTTGTGGGGACTTGGTGACCCCATGACTGCTCTGTCTGTGAGCTTTGGAGATTTGCTTTTACCTCCCTTAACATCCTGTTACCACTGAGGGGAGGAAAGATAAGTATTGTTTTTTTTGCCCAGCAGAGTGGGCAGTGGTTAGGAGAAAAAGAGAAAAACGTCTGTCTCAGTCGTTGTGTCTTTGGACAAAAAACTTCACCTGCCTTGTCTACTGGTGGTGGTCAGAGGGCCTGGCGGCAGCAGTGTTCGGCAGCTTCTGTCTTCAGTGTGTCCCAGGGCAGCTGTGGCTACAATGTAGCGTGCCATCACCACTGTGTGAATTTGTTAAATTTGTGAATGACTGAATGTAGTGTGAAGCGCTTTGGGGTCCTCAGGGACTAAATAAAGCGCTATACAAGTACAGGGCATTTACCAGATTTACACCTTTTGGGAACATAAATACATAAAGTAAAAGTTACAATGGAAAAAACTAAGTTTGAAGGGCAGTGGAGGTTGAAAAACAGAAAAATAACGTTGTTTTTTAAAGATTGTTGGTAGAGATTGAAAAATTATAATTTATTTTTTGGGGATGAATTTTTCTCTCTTTCTGACTCTCCTCACCAGATAATGCTTTTGTCATTCTGTGAAGTGAGAATGCTGATGAAGATTCAGTATCAAAATTAAATCTGATTGTATTGTTTCTCATATAAGTCTCTCATGCTTGGTTGTTTTCAACCCAATAACTGATAAGGAGATTCCTTCATAGCAAAGTGTCCGTTAACTGAACATGGTTTAGGACTTTCAGAGCTACTAACATGTATTTATCAGATATTCTGATAAAATATCCTAAGTTTCCTTCAAGTACTAATATCTGATTTTGGTGTGTTTGTGTCCGAGTAACTTGAACATCTAAGCATTTACTGAAACTTTTTTGTGTTGTTTACTTCTTGCATTAGGTTTTCTTGAACTTTCTGCTTAATGTCTCCAATGCTAAAGGGCAACAGGTCCGTAATATGATTGGGCACTAAATGAACATCCCAAAGAGTCTTTTAGACATAAAGATGTCTTTTCTCTGGGGGTCAATACATCACTTCTCATTCATTTTAGGGACTTTATCATCATAATAACAATAAAGGTTTCAGACAAAATAGAGAGAATCTGTCAAAGGGGAAAGGTGAAAAGCAGTTCTGAAAATCCTATGGATTTATTATAATGCAACAGCCCTGCTATAAAAGGCCAGGGGCCAGATCTCCTTAAATTCCATTTGTAAGCATAGGGGCTACAGGAAACAATCATCACCTGGTGCCAAAAATATAGAAACATGTCTAAATGGATTTTGTCACACCTTCAAGGTCTTTCAACAACTCTAGAGGCAGAGATTCCTGACACATGGCCCTTTTATATAAATAGTCAGTTTCATTTAAGCTATTTGTTTTTGTCCTCTTTTCAATATCCTGACTTTTAACAGCTGTATCTGTGTCAGCAGGTTAAGGTGGTTGGTCGTATTTGTAGCAGGTGTCCCCTCTATGTGAGACCACTACCATACTGATTACCATATGCAACGGCATAACTAATCTGCTTATAAATAGCTCTACTCCTAGTCCATGCAACAGACTGTCCGCCCTGCAGGTTAATACCTCACAGCTCTGATCATGTCTGTGTGCAACAATTGCAGATATAAAATCTCTTGCCTTTACATTGTGAATGTGTTACTTCTGTTGTTCCATTAAACTTTAGACAGTAGTTATATTTACCACCACCACCTCTTTATTTGCAGCATCAGTGATGGGTAAAACAAGACTGAATAAAACACGAGTAAAGTTGCTTTGTTTGTATTTTCAGCATCCTAGCTCCTTCTGCAGCCTTTTTTCCTGAAGCTGATGAGAACAAGACAGTAAAGTCCCACATATACAATCCCTTACAAAAGTATTCAGAAACCATCACAAAATGTGCATAGCTTTGAACTGGGAGAAAAAGCCTGCATGGTTTTTTTTCATTTTATTTTTCAATAAAATTTAAAAGTTAACACTTAGTAGAATCAGCTTTAGCTGCAAAAACAGCTTCTAACCACCTTGCCAGATAGCTCAAGCCTAGTCAGACTGGATGAATGTAATTTGTGAATAGGACTTTTAATGTCTGACCCCATATTCTAACACAGCTCTAGTTGTATACAGTCGTTGTCCTCCTGGTAGGTCTCAGGTCTCTTAACAGCCTTTAACAGGGTTTTTTCCAAGCATGCCCAGCATTTTCTTCCAGCCATCTCCCCATCCACTCTGACCAATTTCCCTCTCCCTGCTGAAGAAAAGCATGCCCACAGCTTAATGCTGCCACTACCATGTGTCACTGTGCAGTGATGATGTGCAGTGTCATTTTTCTTCCACGCATACTGTATCATTTCGCATGTTGCCCAAAAAAGTTAGATTTTGGCTATATTTGATCAGAGCACCTACTTCCACATGTCTGCGGTGTCCCCTTTATCAATCAATCAAACTTTATTTATAAAGCGTTTTTTATACCCAAAAAAATGCAGTTCAAAGTAAAAAATACCTCACATATATATATATCAACGCTCCTGAGGCAGAGGGCTCCCACAGGGGAAACATTGGAACGATGTGTCTATTTATTTATTATTTGTGTAAAACAACAGGATAACATGTTGAAATACACAAATAAATAAATAGATTGGTAGATAGGTAGATAAATTGATTCTTAAATAAATTAAATAAAATTAACGGGATAAATACAACACCAAGTATTAAAAACACTGATCAAGAAACGCAAGTAAAACATGAAAATCAAATAGGCAGGAAATAGATAATAATCAATTAAAAGCTAGGCTAAAAAGGTGAGTCTTGAGCCTGCTTTTAAAAGCATGAACGTTCACTGCCGCCCTGAGGTCCTTTGGCAGCCTGTTCCAGAGGTGAGGACCATAATACTTAAAAGACGCCTCACCATGAGTGTGTGTCCTAACGTTTGGATGACAAGTAGACAGTTGCCAGAGGAGCGCAGAGATCGCAAAGGTTCATATGGTAAAAGCAGTTCTGAAAGATAAGAAGGCTCTAGAACATTAAGACACTTAAAAACCATTAAAATAACCTTAAAATCGATCCTAAAACGTACGGGGAGCCAATGCAATGAGTTTCAAACAGGTGTAGTGTGTTCCTGCCTCCTAGTCTTCGTCAGGACACGTGCTGCTGAATTTTGTAGGAGTTGTAAACTGGATATACTCTTTTTGGGAAGACCAGAAAGCAGGGCATTACAGTAATCAATTCTACTGGTGATAACAGCATGCATCAATGTCTCCATATTTGCCCGAGAGAGAATGGGGCGGACTCTGGCAATGTTCTGTAGTTGATAAAAACCTATTTTAGTAATGGTTTTAATGTGAGGGATAAAAGTCAGCTCAGAGTCAAAAATCACACCCAGATTTTTCACTTGTAAAGAAGGAGTAAAAGACAGTAATTGTAGTTTTGGTAAAAGTTTCTCTCTCTGAACCTCAGGACAGATGAGTAAAACTTCAGTTTTGTCCTGGTTGAGCTGGAGAAAGTTTTCTGCCATCCAGGAGACATGGAGATGTACAACTGTGAAAGTTAACTCCATGTCTTCTGATGACGGTGCCAAGAGGGAGCATATAGAGGTTAAAAAGCACTGGGCCTAAAATTGAACCCTGGGGCACACCACATGTAATCTTGTGGACCTTAGAGGAGCAGGTATTTAAAGTTACTTACTAGGATGTAAACCATTTGTGAATAGCACCAGAGAGGCCAATCTGTTCTAAACGGGTTAAAAGAATAGTGTGGTCCACTGTATCAAAGGCAGCGCTTAGATCCAGTAGAACCAACACTGTCACCCTCTGTGCATCATAGTTTAATCTAAAATCATTAAAAACCTTCAGAAGGGCCGTCTTGGTGCCGTGGTTCACCCTAAACCCAGACTGAAATTTCTCCAGGACATGGTGCTCATTAATAAAATCATTAAGTTGAATTAAAACAAGCTTTTCTAAAACTTTGCTTAAAAATGGTAAGTTAGATACCGGTCGAAAATTGTTAAAATCATTAAAATCTAAATTGCTCTTCTTCAACAGGGGCCTCACTACCGCCCCTTCAAAGGCGGCAGGAAAGACCCCCGTCTGAAGGGAGCAATTCATCATGGATAAACTCTCGTCCCTAAAAGATCCATAAAATGAGTTAAGAAGTGAAGTGGGAATCGGGTACAAAAGACATGTGGTGGGCCTCACTGAGGAGAAAACTTTATCAAGAGTCCCAGCTTCTACCAGGACAAAACTGTTCAGCGTTTCCTCTGGTAAAGACACACACTCAGATTTGTCTAAAACCATGTTATTCTGAGAAGATAAAATCTTACATCTGACAGTGTCTACCTTCCCTCTGAAGTGGTCTGCAAACTCATCACAACGAGTGTTTGAGGGGGATTTCTGAAATGCATTAGTTGTAAGGTTAAAGATATGATCAATAGTGGGAAAAAATAATTTTTGGATTATTTTTATGGTCTGATTTGATTTTTGCAAAATAAACATTTCTTGAATTTCATCATTGTAGGATTTGAGAAGTTCTGTGTATAATTGATGGTTCATCGTGGTTTTATTTTTTCTCCATTTTCTCTCTGCCGCCTTGCAGTTCCACTTTAGTTTTTTAAGATTGTTATTTCTCCATGGCGCTGCAGGATTTGAGTGCGAGCGTTTAAGTGGAGCCAGCAGGTCAAGAGCGGACTGAAGCCTTCTGTTAAAGTCACTGACGATAAAATCACAGGGGGCAGGTAAGAGAGTAGGAGGAAACTTATGAAAAACGTCTAGAAAACCTGCAGCCACTTCAGGGGTTCGATGGCATTTCCTGACAGTTCTCACAGAGGTCTCCTGCTGGATAAAACTGGTGATATTAAAAAACACACAGTAGTGGTCAGAGACAGCCAGGTCAACAACAAAGGACACACTGGTGGACAGGCCATACGTGATGACCAAGTCCAGGGTGTGTCTTCTGTTGTGAGTCGGCTGAGTGACATGTTGGCTAAAATCCATACAATTCAACATTTTTAAGAAATCTGTTTATAGAGGATCTAAAAGGTTATCTAAATGTACTGTAGATTAAAATCACCAGCTAAAATTATCCTTTCATAACAGCTGTACAAAATCAATAAAAACTCTGAAAATCCTTGAATAAAAAGTGCACTCCTTTTAGGAGGCATATAAACTGTGACACATAAAATCTGAGTAGTGCTAAAAACAGATGCTATATATTTAAAGGAACTATAATTATCAATTAAAACAGGATTGGCAGAAAGCGTTGATGAGCTTAGAAAAGCAGTTCCGCCTCCCCTTTAGCTATGACTTTCTTCTTGCCAACACAAGATCTGTGGGGTTTACAACTGATAATAATACGTTCACACAGGTGGACTTCATTGGATTTTAATAAAGGATAATGGGATTTAAAGAGGATGGAGTAAAAAATGCATGCCACAATCTCTCTGTTAGTGGTTGCTTGTGCTGTCAGTATCTTGCTGTGTCTGTAACTAAATAAGATGCTTTGTGTGTATTTTCTACTTATTGTTGCTGTTTAGTTCCTGCAGTACTATTTTTATCCTAATAGCCCCTGGCACTGATGGTGTCACTGAGCCGCAGGGCTTTGTACACACTCAGCAGCAGGCTTCTCCACAGTTTCTGCCATGCATGGCCACAATCCTTGTTGCATGGGGACATCAGGATGGCAAGGGTCTTATCACAAAACAAATCTCACCTGCAGTCTGCTTCCTGTTCTCCACAAGTGACGTTTCAGCTTCCATAGCTAATATTAAACAAAAGCGAGACAGTTTTTCTGCTGGTCCAGATTACATATTTATTGCAAAGAAAGTTTTCTCTCTTAATCTAAGCTGTCATCTCACAACAGCATGATGCTTTCCAACCCAGTCTCATGCGGCAGGGTTTTCCAAGGTGCAGGTTACGCTAGAGATGTGTGGAAACTGCAGTGCAGTAAGCATGCAGAAGCTGTAGATTTTATCGAGGCAGCAGTTACTTTCCTAGTAGAGTGCTGGAATTGGACTGCAGGTTCCAGCTGCCCTGCAGCAACAAAGGGGGACGCTCTTGTACGTCTTTATATCTCAGTCTTCTATATATTCTTCCCTCGGACACTTCCACTAACCTGAAAACATCCTGTGGTTTGCTCCTGGGGAGTCTGTGTCTTTTTACAGCATTATGAAGTGCTGTGTATGCAGTCTAATGAGCTGCAAGAAGAAAGTGAAATTCAGTAGCAAATACATGGAAGAGTCCAGTTTTATTCCAACTTACAAGCACCAGCAAAGAGCCTCAAAGATGTGTACTAAAATATTTACTTCACAGGGATCAATAAAAATGATCTACTGACTGACAAAGTGATTAATATTGAAAGTTGGCAGCAAGTAGAAATACATAGTTTTCATAGATATAGATCCATAGATTTCCGATTTGTGGTTTCCAAAAATTGTCAAGATGCTCAAACTGTAATTAAGCATACTTCAATGATTTGTTACTGATTTCTATCTGTATTAAACATCAGACCGGTGTTAACAACATTTAAGGAGCGCAGAGACTGATTTTAAAGTTGACCAACCCTGATTGTTGATCAGTGTTACAGAAATATTTCAAGGTTATGAGAATTGATCTGATAAATTACATATTTGGAATATGGCATAGTAAGAGATCATTATAGTCAGTGAAGAGGCCTTTCACCTTTGGTTAACCTTGCAATGAAGACATAACATTGTGGGGACTGAAGGCAGAAGCTGCTTACAAAGAAGGCAGACATGATTTTGGGTGCTAGAGATTTGGAGCTGAACGCCTGTAAGATGATTCTGGCCGATTCACTCATTAAAATAATAAAAACGCCAA
This sequence comes from Valencia hispanica, assembly GCA_963556495.2. Taxonomy (NCBI): domain Eukaryota; kingdom Metazoa; phylum Chordata; class Actinopteri; order Cyprinodontiformes; family Valenciidae; genus Valencia; species Valencia hispanica. The sequence goes on from OY747705.1 coordinate 17,683,011, forward strand.
TGGATTGGAGCCTTATCTTTGTTTAAGGAAGGAGATATTTTCCTTACATAACATCACCAATTTGAAACAAAAAAAACCCATTATTTTTATATTTGCAACGGTGAACATTGACAGGTCTCACCTTCAGCAACAATGCTCAGTGTGAAGGTTGTTATTGAGGGAAGAAAGCTCAGCGAAATTGTTCAGGTGAAGTCAAAGGAAGCAGAAAAGATTTAAGAAACTTTTAGAAAGGAAACAGGAATTTTCTACTGAGGCATGTCTGCTGCTCATTCAGTCTGCTATTTTTATACAGGAAGTGAGACTTCAGCAAATAACAGAAAGCTGAACATATTACAGCAACGGTTGCTCGGTTTTCTCCACCCAAGGTAGTACTTCAATATAGTACTTTCCCATAGATTTTAGGATAGACTTTTACAAAGGGGGAGTGCTTGGTATTTCAAATTAGTTCAACATTATAATTTAATCATATCAATTTAAAAGTCTACAGCTCATATTTTATGTATACTAACTAAGATATGTTAAATTGTAGTCTGTTTATAGTAGCCTGTAGGGAAATATGGTAAATCCTTCATTCAAATTAATATTTCTCTTAAGGATGTCAAATTATCGTGTTAATTGCAATTAATTAATTACAGCCATATGTAACGCGCTTTGTTTTTTAATCGCGTTTATCTAATTTTTACATTTTTTATTTAACTGTTTCTGCATGCGAGTTGCCTTTAAATAAAATCTGTTTTTATGCTTTGGGCTTCTTGTGCTTGAGTTGGGGTGTTAACCACACCTTGAAATGGACATGATTGTCTGTCTGTAGGCCTGCTTATCATGAGCTGACACTTCCGTTTTAGTGGAGAGGGCAAGGGGAGTGAGGAAGAGCAGACAGTGTTGCAAACTTAGCGACTTTGTTGCAATATTTAGTACGTTTTTGACCCCTCTAGCCATTCTTCTTCAAAAAAGAGACTAGTACAAATCTAGCAACTCTTTCTAGGGTTATTGGAGACTTCTGGGTGAGGCAGGTATCCTTGTTACTGTCACTGAGCACCGGTGGTGGTGGACGGCTCTCCGTCTCAGAGCGCTCACAGCAGGCAGAAAGTCTGTGCACAGCAGCTCTGCCCGCCCGTCCAGGTCCAGCTGGACTCACTCAGAACAGATATTTACCCCACTGAGTACAGAATGCTAACGAATCGCGCATGCTCGAAGCCGAAGTTGCAGTCAGCACTGGGACTAGTCTCAAAAGCAGAGAAATGTAAATGGCAGGGACTGCATCTGTTCGAGTCTGTTTAAAAACAGTAAAGGACTTTATAAACCCACTTTTTTGTTATATTTTTGTTTTGGCACAATAATGTAATGTATTTCAATGAAAATATCTCAAGATTAGATTTTCTCTGCAATTATTAGGTGCAATTAAAACAGAGATGAATTAGTTTAATTAATTACAGATCATAATTAATTAATCTAAAAGTTTTTTTAAGCTCTCGACACTACTAATGTTTTTATTTGATATTAAAAAAATAACACAGAAGGCCTGTGGATCTTGTGTGTTAGCGTCTTGTCCACACGTATCTCACAAATTTAAGATATTTTTGTACGGTTTGGCCTTTCATCCACAGAAAAATGGTGATTTACGGCACCGAAAAGGAATATTTTTAAAAACTCCGGCCAAGGTGAAGGTTTGCGTTTCCTCCATTTTAAGCGTTTGCGTTTGTACAGAAATAACCGGAGTTTTCAGCTCCACAACGTCACTTTCCGCTACAAAAATGCTCCGACATCACTTTTGCCACCTGTATTTACACTCAGAAACACCATTTGTGCCCTCAGAGCTGTGATGGGATCATCGATTGTCCAAGCGCTTTTTGTTTGCTTGTTTTAACAAGCTCAATTACTGCTGTATGTAGAAGATAGAACATATAAAGTTACTCTGAATGGATAGGATTTAGGTGAACTACTGGCCCCTACAGGTTTGGCATGTCTATGAATGTGCTTAACAACGCACAAATGCGGTTAGGTGTGGAAGGAGTTTTATTTTTTTTCAACAAGGTGGTGAGAAAATTAGTTTAAAAAAAAACCCGGTTATGTGTGTACATGGCCTAATGCTCCTTTGGGATACGTCTCTCAGGCTTTATTTAAGAATTTGTCAATGTAAAAATTTCCTGATTTTGATTATAATTCTTTTTCACTGTGTAAACATCAGTGTTGGTAATAACGCGGTAACAGGCTAATCTAACTGATTACTATTTCTGTTGTTACAACACCATTACCATTACTGAACTTTAAATACGGTACATTACTATGAATTCATAGAAACTGCACACCCCAAATGCACACATGGCTCCACACACATACTGCTTGTGTGGAGGCTGGATGGGTTAACAACAAGGTAAGAATAGAATAGAATAGAATAGAATAGAATAGAATAGAATAGAATAGAATAGAATAGAATAGAATAGAATAGAATAGAATAATCCTTTATTGTCCCACAAAGGGGAAATTTGGCTGTAACAGCAGCAAATTGACAGTTAATAGAACCATTTCCGATCACACAAGAAAGGTAGAAAAAGTATGAAAACAAAATTAAGAATTATATGTGTACATTAAGGACATAAATACAAAAACAAAGTATTGTGTAGTTATTAAAAATAAAGTGGTATACACAGATTAGAATGTGCAACTGAGTAGAATAATTTAAAAAACTGTGAACATTTACAGAATGTCCATGAGTCTCCCACCACCTGCACTGGATCCTGTGGGCACCCTAGAACAGAGCTGGCCTTCCTGATGATCTTATCCAACCTTTTCCTCTCAGGTGTAGATAATCTGCTGCTCCAGCATAAGACCACATAAAAGATGGCTGATGCCCCCACAGTGTCAAAGAAGGTATTTTAGAGTGCTCCCTTGACTCTAAGGGGCTGTTTACACGACAACGCTTTTCAGCAAAACTGAGGTTTTTCTCTCCGATTCGGCCTCTCGTTTACATGAAAACGGGAAAACGGGGCGTCGAAAACGCAGCTTTTGGGAAACGGCTTCCAGAGTGGAGAGTTTTAGGGGCTGTTTACACGACAACGTTGCCGTTTTTGTTTGAATACGCGGGTGAAAACGCACTGCGTTTACACGACAGGGAGCGCGATGGAAAACGATGTAGTACATATGCCCGGCCTTTAGATGGCAGTGTGGCCCGTGTATGCAGTGTTCCAAGGTTACCCCCTCACAACCCGGAAAATAAACTTTTCACGATAGCTAACAATGGCGGTCTTCTTGTAGTTTTCCACTTAAATTAAGGCGTATTGATTATTTGACGCACGTACTGTATGCGTTTCCGTTGGCGATCGCATAGAAGCCTGATGATCTCTAAGTTTTGCTTACAGAGACCAAATAACTTCAGAAGCTGCAACAGTAGTAACAGCATACCTGGATCGGATCTGCCATTGTTGTTTTTCTATAGAAATGCGGAGTGCGCAAGTGCAACATGTCCGTAGGTGGCTGGCAGTGACGTCATCGTTTTCAAACTTCTCCGGCTTGCGTTTACACGACAACGAATCACCCAGCATGTTCAAAACTCTCCACTCTGGAAGCCGTTTCCCAAAAGATGCGTTTTCGCCCCCCCGTTTTCCTGTTGTCGTGTAAACGGGAGGCCGAATCGGAGAGAAAAACCTCAGTTTTGCTTAAAAACGTTGTCGTGTAAACAGCCCCTTAAAAACGCTGAGGGATTCGTTGTCGTGTGAACGCAAGCCGGAGACTTTTGAAAACAATGACGTCACTGCCAGCCACCTACGGACATGTTGCACTTGCGCACTCCGCCTTTCTACAGAAAAACAACAACAATGGCGGATCCAGGTATGCTGTTACTACTGATGCAGCTTCTGAAGTTATTTGGTCTCTGTAAGCAAAACTTAAAGATCATCAGGCTTCTATGCGATCGCCAACGGAAACACATACAGTACGTGCGTCAAAATAGTCAATATGCCTTTATTTGAGCGGAGGAGAACTACAAGAAGGCCGCCATTGTTACTTATCATGAAATGTTTCTTTTCCGGCCTTTAGATGGCACACTGCCATCTAAAGGCCGGGCATATGTACTACATCGTTTTCCATCGCGTGCCCTGTCGTGTAAACGCAGTGCGTTTTCACCCGCGTATTCAAACAAAAACGGCAACGTTGTCGTGTAAACAGCCCCTAAAAGACCTCAGCCTCCTCAGCGGGTAGAGTCTGCTCTGATCCTTCCTGTAAAGAGCATTAGTGTTGTGGCTCGAGTCCAGTTTGTTGTTCAGGTGAACACCCAGGTACAGTTTGTCAGTATGTTGGGTCTGCGCCTGCGGAAGTCCACCACCAACTCCTTGGTTTTCCCCACGTTGATTAGCAGGTGGTTCTGATGGCACCAGTCCACAAAGTCCTGATTCCACTGTCTGTACTCGGAGTCGTCCTCACCTGTGATGAGGCAGAATATGGCAGAGTCATCAGAGAACTTCTGAAGGTGGCAGCGTGGGGAGTTGACAGAGAAGTCTACAGTGTAGAGGGTGAAGAGGAATGGGCCCCCGTACTGCAGACCAGCCTGTTGGAGACACAGCCTTATGTCCTCACACACTGTGGGCACCTGTGAGGTAGTCAGATATCCACTGGAACATGTGGTTGTCCACTCCTGAAAGCTCTAGGTTGTCCCTCAGAAGTCCTGGCTGGGTGGTATTGAAAGCACTGGAGAAATCAAAGAACATGATCCTCACAGTGCTTCCAGGCTTCTCCAGGTGAGTCAGAACTCTGTGCAGGAGGTAGATTATGGTGTCATCCACCCCGTCGCCAGGCTGGTAGGTGAACTGCAGTGGATCCAATGAAGACCTCACCAGGGGGCGAAGATGGTTGGGAATCAACCTCTTGAGGATCTTCATCAGATGTGAGGTCAGGGCTACCGGCCTGTAGCTGCTGAGGTCCTTCGGATGTGAAGTCTTCGGTACCGGTACCACACAGGAGGTCTCCCACAGCTGCGGTGCTTTTCCCACCTTCAGGCTAAAGTTGTATAGATATCCCAGGATGCCACATATTTCCTCTGTCCAGCACCTCAGGAGCCTGAAGCTGATGCCATCTGGACCTGTTGTTCGCCTCCTACGCTGTCCGACTCGCAGTCTGACTCGCTGCTGCTGTCGTCTGGATCCTCGTCCAGTTTGGTCTTCGGCCTTTCACACCTTGCACCTTGACCTTTCACACCTTGCACCTTGACCTTTCGCACCTCGTTCCTCACCTGAAGTGTTGAACGGGACAAGATGAGGGGAGGGGGAAGTATAATGGAGTCCTTTGAAGCCAGGGGTGGGTGTGATAGCTGGGAGCTGAGAGGTGTGAAGTCCTGAGAAGAAAAGTAGACAGTCCTCACCCACCCTTCACCCAGCAGAGGGAGTTCAAACCTGTTGAAGAACTGGTTCAGGGCGTTCACCCACCCTAAGTCTCCTGCAGCCTGGGGGGTTAGTTTGTGCCATGAAATTTTCTTGAAGACTTTTCCAAACCCCACTGATGTTATCCTGCTGCAGCTGCAGCGCCGCTTGTGCTGGCAGCTACCACAGTCAGCCCGTATCCTGTCTGTCTCTGTGTTGTGTTTTTTGTTTCTCTCAGACAGGTTGTACTGAAAAACCTGAATTTCCCAGTAACTAAAACAGTTACTTTCCCTGGTAACTAGTTACTTTTATTATAGAGTAATCCAGTTACTAACTCAGTTACTTTTTTGGAACAAGCAGTGAGTAACTATAACTATGTAATTGCTTTTTTAAAGTAACATTCCCAACACTGGTAAACATTGTGAAATCATCACAAGTTAGGCCTCCAACTCCATTCTAGTGTACGCTTTGTTTATGACATAGTTTCCACTAGGGTCCACTAGGATCAGTGACATGCAGTGAGATCTGGGCTCAGGTGAGTAATGGCAAAAAAAAGATTCACATTCCTGTGAGTATTTATGTGAGATCATCAAAAAATATTGAAATGATCGTAAACTCTGGGGCTTCTAAGTGCTAAAATAATTTTTATGTGTTTGAGAAAAAAAAAGTAAATGAAAAATACGCTTTACTAATAGCGTAAAGTAGACAATGCCTACCTTGCCTATCCTGATTGCACATTTTTGTGACTGCACTTGTTAACAGCCACAATAACACTGCTAGTCATAGGACTGCTGTTGTGGATTTACTTTTTTCCGGTGGTATGTTCCTTAACTGCACAGACCAGTTCTCCATTGTTACTACACTCAAAGTCTGAAGGATCAGCTAGTAAACCTTGCATGCCACACAAAATGGGACACAAATATATGCTTAATTTGTCTTAGCTCAAAAAGGCTGGAACATTTCTGCAAAAGAAAAGAGGAATCAACATTACATTCAGCACATGTTTGATATGTTACAGCGTTCTGCTTTTAGATGAAAAATAATCTGTTTAAAAACTAAAATGTCTCTGTTCGATTAAACCAGAAAAACAGAAGTCCATGTAATAGTAGTGGATCTTTGGAGATTTGCATGTTTACAACCATGCATGACATTTTTATTCCCCAAACATTATGTTTTAAAACAAGAGTAGAGGGATTTCAGGTCAATGGGTGGAGGAAAGTGCATATGAGCATGTATTACTGAAGACAAGACTCAGCAGAAAAAGTGAGAGCTGTGGAAAAACTGAAAATGTCAAGGGTATTGTGCCAGAATAATGTCTGAGTGGTCTCCCATTCTGAGTGATAGGACGTGCGACAAAGAAACAGATGGTGAAAAATGCCGAAGCGGAGAGTGAATCATCCTGCCTGCCACCTTTTTCTGTGTTCTCCGGTAATACTCACATTTTCTTCCCTTATCTCTGATTATAGCAATCAGTCATGAATTTTCTCTAAAACGTAGCCATGAATGTTAAGTAGACAGGAAACAAAATATACAGTCCCGATCAGAAGTTTAAGACCATTTGAAAAATGGCCAAGAAATATATTGTGTATGGTTGGATCTTAACAAGGTTCCAAATAGAGCTTCAACATGCAACAAAAAGAAATGGGAGTGAAACAAAACATTATCTGAGCATGCAATTTATTGAAAACAACGCTTAAACTGAAACAGGCTGTTTTACAGCTGATCAAAAGTTTAAGACGACATGCCTTTAAAAAGCCACATCTGTGCAAAAATGTAGATTCATTGTCATTTTTTGTCAGGTAGTCAGACTGTCTCGACGTCCTGATGGCAAAGGCAAAAACACTTTCCCTTTTTGAACCTGGTTGGGTTGTTGAACTGCATAAGCGGGGTCTCTCGCAGCGCAGCAAGACAGTCATTTGGAATTTCTTAAATCTCAAAGTCTAAGGGTTATGAAACAAAAAGTCAAGTGGAAGATCCAAAAAGATTTCACCAGCACTGAGCCGGAGGATCCTATTGGCTGTCAATCAAGACACCGGTCGATCCGTGACCCATATTAAGGCTGTTTCTGGTGCCGACTGCAGCCCTATAACCATCAGACGGTATCTGAGACTGAAGGGCTTCAAAAACAAAAAAACGTCTTCAAAGGTCCCGTCTCCTTGAATGCCTTAACTTGGGTCAAGGATTGTCTAGTCATCAACGAGTCTAACGCAATCAAACAGTACAGTACTTACAAAATGTACTGTGCTGCAGGATTGTTGTCGTCCATTTGTTCGCTCATAGTTCATATCCTGCTTTTACTCCGTCTGCTTCACTGCCGCCAGTATTTGTTTACGATCTGTGTGACGCTCTAGGCCAACCGGAAGAATGCCATCATGAAAGGGCGCATGTTGCCACCTAGCATCGTGGAGTCAAACGCACTTCATTTAGTAATTCGATCTTCTGAGTGACATGTAAACTGGGATAAAGGCTCCCATTCTGGTTAAGGTATTAGCTCGATTTATGCCAATAGCTTGATTTAGATGTGCATGTAAACGTACTGACTGACTCGATGCAATCTGCCGGATTTCTTGAGATAGAAAACTTTTGAATTAATCGGACTAATGAACTGAAGGATCAATTAAAATATATGTATGATTATATTGAAATTACTTTACTTGTAAAGTGCCTTGAGATCACATGTTCTGAATTAGCGCTATATAAATAAACTGAATCAAATTGAACAAAAGAAAATAGGTTTTCATGTTCTGGAACAACTAAGGAACAACCCCAGCTCATAAAATATAACAGCCTGGAACATCAGTCTGCCTTTCCATGTTGACCCAAACAATTTTAATAAAAGGATAATGTGGAGTCTTGATATGTAGAAGAGGTAAACTCTAAAGACAAACAGAGCTAACTTGACCTTTCAGGGGGAGGCGAGGGATGCAATGGGGTGGGCAGGGTGCCCCCATTATAAAGGTAGGAGAAACACTGATGATGATGAATAATTAGGGCCCTGTGTGGAAAGTCAGACATGTGCACCTAATTCTTGTTTATTTATGACCTTTCTAACTTGAATAAGGAACAGTGCAAATAACTCTTCATTTAATCTGACAGTCATGCCCACAATGAGTGAATGTAAACTTCTGGCCAAAGTGATTTATGGGTTGGCTGTTGTTTTATTGTGCTGCATTTCCTGCTCTCATTCTCTGTTTTACTCTTCAGTAAATGCTTTCGACCTTTGCAGCCTCTCCTTGAGGAAATCATGTCTACATTACAACTGACCTTCACTGCATTATATTATTATTGCAATATTAAGTCAAATTTATTTCTTTTGATGTTGTTTAATATCTATGTATATGTCACGGAGATATGATAGCTCATGGTCAGTAGGAAAATTCTAAACGTTTGACTGATCATGGTTTTATTTTAACAAAGCGTCTTATATAAACTGTTACTCAAGCCTGTGAAACAACTTAAGAAAAAAGACAGAAAAGGATTGTCATTACAGTATGGGTTTAAAGTAGTTGTAGCATCAAATCCTAGAGCAGGATTGCTTTATACATCTCCTGGCTTTTGTCTGTGTTTTTAAAGCAAAGCAGGCTGCAGAGATAGACAGCAACAAATGTTGAGCAAAACTGAAAATGTTGCTTGATGTTTAGAAGAGAGATCAGAGGAGGAAGAAAAAAATAGAACCAAATATCCGGAGGGACTTGTTTGCTGTTATGTTCGTGTCTGCACATAAAGGGTTTGTATACCGCTGTTCCAGTTGAAAAAAATGATACAATTTAAGTGACAATGCACAATCCTCACACCTAACTTGGAAGAAAGCCTGACAGGGAATTGAGGCTGACTGATTCAGCTAAACATCTCAAACAATTACAAGATGTGACTCAGAGTTGTGAACGGACAACCATATGAACCGATGCACAAAGAGCCTCAGAGAAATGAAAGTACGGAGACACAAAGGTCTTTGAATGTCAACTCCCCCAGCACCCTGCGATGTCTGTCAATTGACACTGAAGTCAATGGCAGGACCAAGGGTGGGTAGAGGAGTCAAAAATTGTACTCAGGTAAAAGTAGCCCTACTTTAACATGTCAAGTAAAAGTACAAAGTAGTCATCCAAATAATTACTCAAGTAAAAAAGTATTTGATACAAAGGCTACTTAAGTATTGAGATCATAGCAAATAATTTTAATATTTTAAAATTATATAATTGGACAAAAATATAAGGTTATGGTCAAATTTTAAAGACAAAAATAAATAGCAATGTAAGATAACAAATTTGAAAAGAAGAAACGTTTTTCCAAATAAATGTTTTCAAAGTAAAACTAACGAAACCAATATTTACAGTAGGTAATGTATATATGTTAGACCAGGGTAAGGTACCCCCCACTCGACCTCCAAATGGCACAACAGCCTCAGCAGATAGAATATAATGTTAAAATGATGAAGCTTTTTTACAAACAAGAGGTCTCACTTCATCATAAATTGTATATGTGAGTTCCATGCATTTCTGGTTTAAAAAAAGCATTCAGCTTCATTCAGTAAAGTTACTTGCTGTGGGTAGAGTAGCCAGAAACTTTACTCAAGTATGAGTAGTACTTCAAAGAAATATTACTCAAGAAAAAGTTAAAAGTGAAGTCTCCTAAAACTACTTGTGAGGTTGTGAAGCCACAGGGGCTCAAAATACAAAAAAAGGTGGAAGTAAAACTGCAGACAATTAAATCTTTCTTTTGGAGTAAGTTTGCCTCCAAAGTTTTTATTCTATTATTCATTCTCCATGTTCAAAGTCAGAGAATTTGTCTGCCTCCACCCCACAACACTGCAATCTTTAAAAACAAGTAGAAAAAAACAACACACCTGCAAACAATCAGTTCAAACCATCAGTGATCAAATAATCAAACACAAAACATAAATAAATAAAAATCCTCACCTGGGTTTTTACATAAACAAATTACAGATAAACAATTCCTAAAGTTAAATCAAAACAAAACTAACATTCAGAATTGATACTAAAGGAAAACCCAAAGCCCCTTCGTTGTGGATTAATCCAAATGAAGCAACCAATCAGATGATATTCCAGAAAGGAAGTGCTGGGTGAGCCCTTCCCTCACAACCTACTCTGGATTCAAATAAAGAAGACAACCAACATTCAATCCAATAGAAAATCACATCAATATACGATGAAAGCATAACATCTAAACATGTGCAATACCTAAAACATTATCCCCGCTAAAATATAAGTTATTAGATGTACTCTAAACTATTAGGAGTGACTACAAAAGAAGAAATATATTAAAGGGATGAATGGTAAGGAACTATTCCTTCCACTTCGTCACACTACTCCAGAAGTATTTTTTTCCAAAAACTTAATCAAGTAAATGTAACTTGTTACGACCCACCTCTGGGCATGACACAGAGACAGCCATCAAAATTTTGCTTACCATAGAAGATAATCGGTTCTTATACCATTCTTTCCTATAGTGCTTTGTTGAAAGACATTGATTCTCTGATTCTAAATCAGTTCTCACAAAAATTCGTAAAAATCGATTTGTAAGTCCAAAAATCGATTGAAAACGTTGTTTTCCCTTTTTACAGCTAAAGTAGGAGAGAAAAGTCCAGACTTGCATTTTAAGGCTTTGGTCTGAAAGGGTTAATACAGTTTCCCCCGGTGAACTGTAACCCTACCCAGTGTTGTGTCGTTGAATTACAGTCATGTAATTAAGGTAACAGCTCAAAAACATTTTCAATAGCACTGACCCATATCAAAATCATATTGGAAAAGATTTGATTGGATCGGATTCTGATAATCTTCCAGCATTTACTCCTCCTTGACAAATATGGAGTAGAAGTAGACAGTCGCTTGTGTCGGTTGTTGACTTCACAGCAATCCCTCATACTGAGCAAGCATGTATTGAGAGTAGAGAGGAAAAACGTCCTTTACCTGGAAGAAACCTCCAACAGAACCTGGCTCAGTACGAGCGGCCATCTCCCACGACCGTCTGGGGGTTTGAGAAGACAGAGCAGAAACACAGAGAGAACAAAAGAACTGATGTAGGAGTACTTTCTATGTTAAAGAAAGTAAAATGTTAATAACAGGTGAGGGAGAACGTTCAGTTGCTAGGAGCATCAGCCCAGCCGATGTCTCCCTCCAACAAGGCATCACAGCTGAGCAGAATACCAGACCAGGTGTAGCTTCTATGGAGAGAAAAGAACTGAGAAGAAGAAAAAGTTAACAGTTGAAATAACAGCATATAATGCAACTGGAGAGTAGCAGCAGAAAGCAGCAGAGTGAGTAAAAGTGGTCAGTCTCTCCTCCAGTTGTCTAGGCCTATAGCAGCATAACTACAGAGATAGCTCAGGATGACCCAGCATGTTAGATATAGACATGAGAGAGGAAGAGCCAGGGGAGAACCGTTTGTTAGGACTACATTCCCCGGCTGGGGGGAATGTCTTATGCAGACTTGGCCATATCCGTATAAACTTCATATATATAAACTTTTAACCCAAACCTTTAACACAAATTAGCTGCCTTACAGTCCTTCACTGTTTTTAAGATCACTGCAGAGAGAGAAATCACACATCAGAGCGTATGCATAATTTCTCATTTATCTGAAGGAATGACATCTCATACTGTATAAACCAGCACTTCAGTTGTCCCTTCTTTTCCAAGATGGGGGTTATTTCTAGTAGCAAATCATAAACAACTGTCTCGTGAAATTCAACACTGGAGAGTAACATTCTTCAACATCAACGAGCTGCTTCTGCCCATCAGTGGATTCAAAGACAATGAGTGTCTGCATGTGTAAAAAGTAATATGAATGAAATAAAAAAAATTCCAATATGACCAAGCCTAAGCAGGAAGCCTAAACATAGCACAAGAGGTAAAGGAACGGAAAGGAAAAACAGAAAAGCGAAGGAGAAAGTCACATTTGGTTGTACAGGACGGTCTCAGAGTTAAACATGAATGAAATGGTTGCCTGTTCTAAATTCTTTCCTCGTTTATCTTCAAAGACAGAGGTAGCGTAAAACCAACTTGATGTAGAGGGACGTTTTATTCCCCTTTGGACTAAAAGAAGTGATGTGAAAGGTGAAGAGGAAAAAGGTAAAAAGAAAGTTTGCCGTGTCAAACAGACTGCTGTGTCTGTCAGCATACCCTCAGCTGAAACTTTTACTGCAGAGCAACCTCACTGTAATCTTAGCACATGCCTAACCACTAATCCCTATAACACCTTAAATAAAGTTAAATGCTCCCCCAGCAGCTTAAAGCTTTCTGGAGGCTCTTGCTATTTTTCACCTGCGCTGGGGACACTTGTCAGATAAACACAAACACATCGGGGGGCTACTATGGTAGGAAGGAGAAGGAGAGGTCCAGCGCACATGACATAAAAGCATTAACAGGAGACGTCTCCCACAAAGCTCAGACAAATCCTCAGGCGATGGAGGCGAGGCGAGGTTACGACCGTATTGATCAAAAAACCTTATCAAAGCTCTGCAGATATGTTGTGGAAAATCTCCCTGGTGGGCTTAGAGATAGCTTTATCAGACCACCGAGCTGGCTAATTTGTTACATTTAATCCTTACATCCATCCTATAGCAGGGATCTAATCATCTGATGAATCGGCCTTGTCTCAGGTTATCTCAGGGGGTTGAATCTGAATAACACAAATTGGGATTTGTGAAACAAGGTTCGAGCATATGCATGGGCTTCATTGTTTAGTCTTCCTGTAGCTGTACCTGGCGAGTAGTTTGACAAGTATAGATCATATCCCGTCGTTCTTTGCTGCGTCTCCGTTCCTTTTTGGGAAATATATTCGTAGATAACGGCGGTTTAATTAAGATTGTTAGCACTCAGTGATAATCCATTCACACTACTGACAGAAACGTCGCTTTCCGTCCGAATATACTCTCTTCCTCAGGCGCTATGACTTAAAAGTATGTGGATGTAAATATTTTAAAGCTGCGCCGTGCGTGCAGTTGTTCACATTTCTCTCCATCTGACAGGGTTCTCTGTTATTATCTCTGTCCTCACTCTTTCTGGTCTTTCATCTTTAAAAGTGCTGCCCCTGTTCGCCTTTCTATCTCTTTATAGGCTCTGTCATCTCTCTCATTGTTCTGAGCTGGAAGAGAGAGAAAAAAATCTGCCCTTTCTGGAGAGCACAGAGGCAATTAAGGATACAGGGAGGGTGGGAGCAGAGGAGCAGGGGAAGTAGAAGGACTGGTGAAGATGGACTGATTGAAAACGGCGTTTACTGCTTTCTTTTATTTATTAGATGCATGCAGAATTCACACTAACTGGCACACAGTGACATGCAAAAACAATTCAGCTTTACAAGTACAAGATGAACAAATTTTTAAATGTCAGTTCAATTTTTAAAAGTTCATTCTGAAATGATTTAAATAGTTTGAAAATGTCAAGAATAAAAACAGATCTAATGCAAAACGCCTTTGAAGTCAGCTTTTTAGGGTGCATTTTTGCCTCTGGAGATGATTTTCTTTATTAGATTTATAATTCATTTGTGGTTTTCAACATAGAAGCCATAACGAGCCTAAACAGAGTTTTGTTGGTATAATTCACCTGTGAACAGCTCCTTAAAGCACAGGTCAATCTTTCGGGATTACCTTTAACAAATGTCAGCATCTTTGTCTGCAGTAGTTAGGGACAGTTGTTTCTGTTTGGGAACGCAACGTCCAGCATCAGCCATGGAGAGACTCGGTTTGCGCCAAAAAGAGAAAAAGCTCCAAATGAGACAAAAAATGTTTTTTAAAGTAAATCGAAGAGAGTAAACATCAACAGTATTAACATTGATAGTTTCACAGTATTCCATCAAAAACTGACCTTATGAGTGTCGTTTTATTTCAGTGGACATGCAAAGGAATCTATGCTGAAATAATCTGTTAAAAAAATCCCTATCCCCTTTAACATCCTGAGTGTTGTTGATTGACGTGAACCTTTAATGACACGACTGTGTCAGATGTCACAGCTTTTAATCACCTTTTGCAGGTGGGAGGAGACTTTGAGTTGCTTTTGGTTACAATTTGATTTTGTCCATCGTGTTTTTCCAAAGGCTTCTACTTGAGGGAGTCACTTATTTTCCTCTGCTAGTAAGATCCTTCCTGCTTTCCAAAGTATGATCCATCCTTACCAGCTAGATTTATATTTGTTAATAATTCTGCAGTCAGTTTTTCTTCTAAAAATCTAAACTTTCTTTATTTCAGCTTGAATGTTGCGTGGTACCATTCGTCCAAGGCAAATTGTTTCTCTTAAATGTGTACTTTTAAGCTTCTGATGCTGAATTGCCTTCTGGATGCTAGAAAGGTTTGTCTCCTATGACTCATCCATGAAAGTCATATTTGTGTACATGGCACAGCGGTGCACTCCCACTGCACAGTCTCAGAACATCTTTTGCAGTCAAATTAGGATGTGTGTGGCTTCGAACTCTGTGAAGGGTTGTACCAGAAAAGGTTCTCAGTCCTCCTAACCTCATCTTGACCTCCAGCTTTAACTGGGATTTCTCCGATATATCACGATCTCATTTGCTACCAGTTGATTTATTCATATTGTTGTCCTTTGCTGAGATTGTCTGATTTAAACGTTAGATTAAATTGCAGCTTTTTTCTTTTAGAAATTTTTAAATTATCTTCCCCCAGGGCTTTCACAACGAATAGGTCACAATACTAACCTTAAAAGGTTGAATAAAATATGAGACCTTGATATGCATTCAGTTAGTATTTAAACATGATAATGAAGTTTATATATTACAATATAATACAGCACAGCAGTTAAATATAGCAAAAAGGATGTTAGAGATTAATGACACTGTAACTCATTAAAATTGGTGATTAAAACATAAAGTCGAGATAAAGAAGTCCGTTTTGTCAGTCAAAACCTGTGTGCCATATACCAAGTGAGGTAAGGAAACAAAAGGCAGATCTTCCTAGCTGTATAAATCTTTGGAACATGTAGAGTGAGCCATGGCTGAAAATGAGCATTATGATTACTAATATTCAAGGAAAGGAGGGCTGATGGATACTATAAAAGGAACCAATGTGGCACCTATAAAGACATTGCTGTCCAGCTACACCGACTTGCAGGGCTGTGAGAGCATTACTACAAGAAGCATCCAAGAGGTTCATGGTAACACTGGAGCAGCTGCAGATCTGCACAGCTCAGGTGGAAGAATATGGCAACAGGACTACTAGTGATCACGCACTCCACTAATCCGGCTTTTAAGGGGGAGGGGCAAAAAGAAACCATAAAGAAATACATTTATAAAAAGTCCCATCTGCTGTGTGCTACAAAGAAAACACAGCAAAAACATGAAGGGGTTCTTATTGAGAATCTGGAGAAACACCTGAAATTTGCTGTGTCCAGATACTCACCCTCCAATCTGACTGAGATAGAGCAGCCTGCAAAGAACAGTGGGCAAAAAATGTCAGTCTGTGGACGCGAAGGCACTGTAGGTAAAATGGCGGATCTCTTCTAACAAAAAAAATAGAGGCTTGCTTTTATATAATATGCAGTGATGTGTTTCATTGCGATCTTTAGTGATGAATCTTGAAACAGTGGGATACACAGTTTATTGGATGGAGTGGGCAGCTCAGCTGTGAAAGCCATCACATTCCTGTGGATTAGAAACCATCATTGCTGCTATAATTCATCTGGTTAAGAAATGTGGAAAGCTTGACTTATTATAATCAGAACCTAGTTTCTGTCTCAGTTTAGAAAGCAAAGGGTTAATGTGGGTTTTAAAGTGCAGTTTTATTAATATACCCTGATACCCAGATATTTTTTTTACTGTAATTACTTTTTCAATTAAAGTGTTGTCAACAAAAATGATATCCTCTTGTTTTCTTTTTGCTGTAAATGTTTCTAGAGTGGACAGCATGTATTTAGTTTGTATTTTTGAATGAGATTAAATGATGGCTGCAGATTTTTAATTTATAGATGAACAGGATCTTTTCAAGTATACAGAATGGTTTCCTTAGCTCTAACTCTTTGGCACGCTGATAGGTTATCCTGAGAAACTCTTCAGAAACACTTTTAATCCTATGAAACTATTTGTCTGGCTGTTGTAACCTTTACGCATCAAACCACCCCCAAAATAAACTCCTCACTATATGCAGAGTGCTTGTTTTGCCACTAATTCTGCATCTTTGTGTGGTCAGCAGTCAGTCAGGCTGATTATCATTTTCCTCATTACGAGGGCAGATGTCTTGTCAGAGAAAACATTTGTCTCCTTGTCTCTTTAGGGCAGCAGTGATTTGTCGGTGTTTATTGTCGGACGAGGAAGGAGGCTAGTGTCACCTTTCCTTGTATGCATGTGTTTGTGTGTGTGGCATAATAATGTTTCAGTGCCCTGCACTCCAAAGACGTTTTCTTACTCAAAGGAAATATGTGGTGGCTTTTGGGGATCCTTTATCACAAAGGTTATCAATGCATTGTTGAAGGCTGCTTTCGTGTGGACATTATTGATGGTTGCCCAGCACTTCCTCGAAAGCAATTACATTTTTTGTCCTTTTTTCCTCTCTCTTCTGGCACTCTACCCTTCATCCTCCACCATATGCTTTATTCCCAGCCCTGATGTTCTTTCATACGATATCCCTCCTAATTAATTCCCCCTCTCACCTTCACTTCCAGATGAGGGTCAGACGATTTGCTACAACCCTCCGGAGCTGGCGGGCCAGCGGTTGGCGGAGGTCGGCATGCAGCTGCGGACGGACTGCCACCAGGGTCTGGGCTACTGGGACTACCTCTTCTTCATCGCCATCGGGTTCGTCATCTTCTCAGCCGGCACGGTGTCAGCTTGGGTGATGGGCGTGCTCATGGTGCTGTACGAGCGCTACAGCAAGCGGAAGAGCGAGGAGCTGGACAGCGAGGACGAGGACGAGAGGGGGCCCATGAATGGGAGCGGTGGAGGAGGGAACCAGGGGAACGGGGATCTGAGCAAACCCAGCATGCAGGTGTGACTGACTGGTGCGGAGAAGCGTCTGGAGACGTTACTTGAAGGGAAAATGAGAGAAAAGACAGAAATGGAGGAGAGATGAGCCTCCGCTATGAACTGAGATCTTCTTGTCTCTTCTTGTTGCAGATTTAGATATCGCAAATGCTCTTTAACATAATGAAAAGTGCATGTTGAAGTGTGTGTGTGTTTGTGTGTCTGAGAGAGAGAGAGAGAGAGAGAGAGAAACAATCAGAGACAGCAATAAGGATGCCTTCAAGTTAGGAGAACAGAGTGACCTCTGAGATCATTGAGAGCAATAACCCTGCACATACAACCACAAGTTCCTCCATGCAATGTAAAGTGCTTTTTAACAACACTTGTGTGAGTGGCACATTCAAGCACACACATACAGTTCATCCAGAAAATAAAGGTAAAGGGGGGGTTCACAAAAATAGACTGATGCCTTAAATCTGTCACAGTGGAAACAGGGAAATTGGTTTATACTAGAATTTAAATGGTATTCTCACTTGAAATAGTCAACATTAGCTGTTTTCTGATCAGGAAGAAAACAAAAACTAATTTTGGGGTATGTAATTAGTTAGATAAAAAAAACATAGTAGTGTGAATGTACATTAAACAAATGACTCGCAACTCACTGAAATACAAACAACATACACAGTTCAGGGACAGGCAGTTTAAAGTAAACTCATTCTGTTTTTTATTATGATTGTGGTATTTGAAATTTTCCATGGGAAGTTCATCTAGGAAATATTTAAAACTGGAAACTTCCAATTGGAAATCATAGGGAATAACTGGAAATTGTTTTTTTTAAGCAAACCATATCATATACAAGCATGGACATTTTTTGGTATTAGAAATACATCCATGCAACATAATACAATTCAAAAACATTAAATCGAACTAGATTCATTTGCAGGTAAAATCAGCTAAATTAATATTAATTCTCACAGAAAGTTTCCAAGTTTGGGAATTGATGGTATTTTGCAACCCTACTCTTTATATCAAAAAGGCACATTTATGAGTTTTTTTCAGCTACTAATATTACTGGAGGTTATTTGCTTAATTTGCTTTGTTGCCTTTTTGACTGACAGCTGGTTAGAGACAAAAACTGATGCAGTCTTCACACATGAGGGACTCTAGATTATTAGCAGAATTAATTTTGTGGCATTTTATGAATGTAAAAAAACATCTTGGTTCCTAAAAAGCTTTGCAGGTTTCTAACAAAGCAGCTTGACACCACTTGAAAACCTTGTTTGAGCTGACTTTCCAGTGTGCTTGAACATCTAGAGCAAAGCTTCAGTGGTCTTCACAGTTAAGCGTGATTATGGGCTGCCCCTTGTAGCCGAGTTTCAAGTGGCCATTTGAGATTCAGGCTTGGAACAAACTGTGCAATATCGCAAATTGTATGGGACAAGAACCTGTCTCCTAGTTTGAGCTGGACATTATAAAATCTTAATGTAAACTCCTGTAGAAAATGTTGATGCAGCAGAATCACAACAGGAATGTGAGAAAGAGATATAAGAGCAACACCCCAGCAAATTTTGAGTGTTAACCCGCCGTATTTATTGTAGAAATCCAAAAAAAGGGAAAAGAAAAACAACTTTGGTTGCAGCAGCTCTCACATTGAATCATTTTCTCAGTTACTCTGAACAACCACAAAACACTGTTTTAAGCTCAAAACCAGAGATGTTCTTTCAATTTTTTCTAAGGTGACTGATGATCACACTTTGTGCACTTGGCCAAAGATCCTAAATGTCTACACCTACAGATAGGTTCACATTACATGGTCCTTTGAAATCCTAAAACAAATTTTTTTAGTATTTGGTCCCTCGCTTCATCTCTAGAGGACATTATACAAGTTGTTCAAGGCAGGGTTGGCAACTTTTTGGAGTGGAGTTTGAAGTGGACAGGGTTGTTTGTCGGAACAGTCATAAAACCTCCTTATTTGGAGTGAGATTTGTCAATGCAGAGTGAGAGAGTGAGCGATAGAAGAAAAGTATCTCAGTCCACAAGAGTGAGAGTTGGTTTAGCCCAGCGCTAAGCCAATTGCAGGTGAAATATTCGAGGCAAATCGAATGCAGCATTTCAATCACTTCATGAGAAGCAATTACAATTAGACAAACATACCACTGGCTACAGATAAGCGACGAACAGTTGAAGTCACGCTTTTTCTCACTACTGCAGAGGAATTAGCTGCAGCTTGAAGGTATGAGTCTGATTTCACTTTTCCACCAACTGGCAATGCAATGATTCATCGTAATAGATGCACACCTCCTAGTTCCTGGGCCTGCTTCTTAGTTTGTTTTCTAGATCCTGTTAAAGATTATTCCTCTGTAAAAGCGGAAAAAGTCTTCCTTTGACAACACTAAGTCATGCCATAACTTGTTTGTGAGCTGTGCATAGGCTTATTTTTTACACTTTGAGCCACATCACACCAGACCTAAGATGCTGGAGTTATAGAAGTGGGGCAGATTCATGGTGACTGCACATGAAGATGGTAATAGGAATGATTTAGTCAGTCAAGCAGTTAATGATGACTTTATATGATGTGACTGGTTTTCTCTCTTGGTCCATGTTACAGTGAACATACAAGGCTGAGAAAACGTATTTAATCCTTTTCACATTCTTTCTGTTTTTGCTTTTTTGTCACACTCAAAAATAAGAGATCAGACAAATTTTTATTTCAGAGAAAGTGACACTGCTTTCGGAAACAACTGCCATCTACCGTTTGCGATAAATGAGCCTTTCACATCACTATGGAGGAATTTTGGCTCACTCTTCTTTGTGTAATTGGTCTAAATCTGTTGCATTGGAAGAATCTGATTTATGTCTGAACTTTGAAAAAGCCACTACAAAACCCTCATTCCTTTCAGCCATTTAGAGGTGGACTTGCCTTGTGCTTCAGATCATTGTCCTGTTGCATAACACAAGTGCACAAGAGCTTGAAGTTTAAAACTGATAGCCTAACGTTCTCCATCAGGATATTCAGGGTTAGGGTTAGCCCCAGACCATTACACTACCATCACCATGTCTGATTGTTGGTTTGATCTTATTTCTCTGAAAAGCTGTCAGTGTTACATCAGATGTAATGGGTCACGGACAATCCAAAAAGTTCCCCGTTTGCTTCATCAGTTCACAGAATATTTCCCCAAAAGTCTTGGGGTGGTGTTTTTGAAAATCAGAGACGAGCCTTTGTTGTCTTTTTGGTGAGAAGTCTCCCATTTATTGTTGAATTATGAACACGGATTTTAACTGAGGGAAGTGAGGCCCTCAGTGATTTGGAGACTGTTCTGTGTTCCTTTGTGACTTCCTAGAAGAGTTGCTGATGCCCTCTTGGAGTAATTTTGGTATGCCAGTCTCTCCTTGGAAGGTTCACCACTGTTTCATGTGTTCAAAAGCCTTAAAAATGGCTCTGTAACCCTTTCCAGACAGATAGACGTCAGTGGCTTTGTCTCATCAAGATCAAGACATGATGTGTTGCTTTTTGAGATCTTTCAGCCTACTTCATGTTGTTAGACAGGTTCTATATAAGTGAAGCTATTGATTCCATAGATTTCACCATAATTAAGCCTGGGTGTTGTTTGTGATAATTTTCCTAAATGACCTAGAAAATGGTTCACCAGTCCCTACCAGTGTGCTTGTTATTTTTGACTTCTTTCATTTTTATTGTTTTGGATATGTGACAAAAAAAGAAAAAATAGACTTCTATAGGGTAGCTAGTACATTTTCATAACACTTTTCACGACCAATCCAGCCTTCACTGTGGATTACTGAAAGTTTAGCGTTTATTGCTGCGTGCGTGACTGAGTGTGTTTAATTGGGCCACAGCGATAACAAAGCA
Source organism: Valencia hispanica (assembly GCA_963556495.2). Taxonomy (NCBI): domain Eukaryota; kingdom Metazoa; phylum Chordata; class Actinopteri; order Cyprinodontiformes; family Valenciidae; genus Valencia; species Valencia hispanica. The sequence goes on from OY747705.1 coordinate 17,704,152, forward strand.
TTTCTGTGAGCAGCACGGCTAAAAGATATATGAGTGGAAGATGATCAAAAGCCCTTTCTCTTCCATCCTCCGTTTCCTCCAACCTGTCCGTCACAGGTAGGAGTTCGAAAATGATAAACGACAAACTTCCTGATGGAGATAGGCGGGGTAAAAGACTGCGGACAACGTCATAAGTATGAATTTCTTTCTGAGCGATACACTGAGCCGTTTGAGTGATTGATAGCCTACATTATTGTCCTTTGCTGAGAACGTAAACACTTAAGGGATAAATCTCAAGAGAGATTGATGCGTGTGTCACTGGGAATCTGTGAATACACACAGGTGTATTTATTGCTCCTGGCTGCATTTCTTAATGTTGATGCACATGAGTGGCTTCAGTTTTATTTACAATGGTGGGTTAACTAGTCATCAACGTAGCGCACCTTATCTGACACAAAGTCAAACACAGGAATCAGCTCACGCTCTCCCTTTCACACACTTACAAGCACACCCACACACGCACACATATGCAACACATGCACAATGAATCTCAAGGGCACAACGAAAGTCAGAGCCGCAGGCCTGAGAACATTAACACTCCTGTTTTGGTCTCTCTTGCCATGCATCACTACATCCTCTTATCCTCCCCTCCATCTTCAATCTGACACCATCATCAACATTAACACACACATACTCACGCACACACATGCACACACCTGGACTCATAATTTACCCCAGCTAAATCTTAACTGTCATTATCAGATTGTTTTTGTCAAAGGGAAGCTTAAAGCGCCGTCTGTCCGTCTTATATTACATCACAATCATTTGGCGCAGAAAGGCATGACCTCTCAGCAGCAACATGCCTGTACTTATCAGAGGACAATAATACTTCCTGTCTGGAGAGTGTAACTATTTTAGTTTGCTGCCGCTGATGGCTGTACAGCAGACAGATCGTTTGCGTGCTGTAGGTCAAAGAGAGTGGCCATAAAGCAGTTTTCTAACCGGTGCTAACATGTCGCCGGGCGAGCAGAGGACAGAGTAAAAATACCACAGATGTTCAAGGACGAGGGTTTGTGGACGTGGACGTGTGGCAAGGGTTAAAATATCAGCTGAGAAAGACATCATGGTTGGTAGGGTGGGTAGTCTTGGGATCTGTTGAGAATTTGAGAAACTTGTGGGGTTTTTTTCTTTGGGGGGGGGGGGTACAACCTTAAGAGGTGTTTATGAATGACTTACAATCCCTGATCAGCACTCGAAGAAAGAAAACAATAATTTATTAATGCCACCTGATGATATTACAAGATCGACCTTTTTTTAGAAACTGAGTTGTAAATGGTCTCTATGGATTCAATAAAAAAGATAATTCAGAGTTCATCGACCTACTTCAGTTCCATGCCAAGGAATTAATCTGATTATTTGTTAACATTGAATCAATATGTCTTTAATGTTTTTTTTTATTTTGACTAAAGTAAGAAAGAGAAAGAATAGTTCTTATGTCTGTTTTCTTTGCTGAAAAACATGTGTTACTACACTAAAGCTATGTGTGCTGAGGCTGCTGGCAGCATCAGTCTGCCCAATAAGCTAGTCATGAGTCTATCAGAATAAAATCAAAATCACTGCAAGAACCAGAAAAACAGTTCTGATGGTGTGGCAGGGGAACAAGTAGGCATGGGCCATTTACTGGTCTGAGGGTATGCCTGTGCATTTCTACTCTTTGCATCAGACCAGTTTGAGTCATTTCATTTAGCTAAAATCAGCTAAAACAGGGCGTCCACCTGTTAGCCAAATCATCCTGAAGATTTCTACACTCACTGAAAACGATTCTTTTTCTACTTTAGGAAAACTACTTCTGACAATAAATGACAAGTACCTTATTAACAATATTAGGATGTTGCAAATTTCCAGAATCAAGAGCACAATTTTGCTGCTGAAGAGTTAAAAAAATGACGTCGTTGCTCAGATACTCATTGCTGAGGGTGTTGATCTTTGTCGTGATCCGAGCAAGTGATGAATGAGGGACAGGGGCTGCTTTGAAATATCTCCCCTCCACTGGTAATCTCTTAACACATACTGTGTATGTGTGCGTGTGTGTATGCGTGTGTGTGTGTGTGTAGGTGTGTGTGTGTGTGTGTGTGTGTGTGCGTGTGTGTTCATACATGTTGGAGAATATCACTCATTTCACCTGCTGTTTAGAAATCAGAGTGCTGTGATGGCTCGCTGCTAAAGCTGCAGATTTCATACATCCTTTAAGAGTCCTACAGTCCTCCCTGTAGGCGTGTGTGTGTTTATGTCCGTCCAAAACAGGATTTCTGACACAGAATCTGACCTATACTGTACCTGCTAAGAAACGGTCTGTTATATGATTTTTTCCTCTGTAATTTCTTTGAGATTTTCCTTTAGTTTTGTACGTGATAAATCATAAGCAATAAAGAAGTTACTGAAGAATTCTGGTTTCACTGAAGTTGAGTGCTAGAGTCTGGGGGATTCAGAGGGACACAAGTGGTTTGGATAAGTCTTACTGAGTGAGAATAACTTACAACTATTAAATGACTGCAACGTAGAATTAAGTGTCTTTCTAAAACTATATCTATGGTGCCTTGCAAAAGTATTCATATCCTTTGAGCTTTACCACATCACTCCATATTATTTCAATTTTCATTTACAGACCAATAGGCGTGCATAATTGTAAAGTGGAAGGAAAAGAATACATGGTTTTACAAATAAAAATCTTATAAAATGTGACATGCTTTTGTATTCAGGAAGTCCACAAAATGCCATTAAAAGCCTTCAGTTGATCCAAAATGCGGCAGCAAGAGTTCTGATGAATACTAAAAAGAGAGATCACATTTCTCCTGTTTTAGCTTCCCTTCATTGGCTCCCTGTTAAATCCAGAATAGAATTTAAGATCCTTCTTCTTACAAACAAAGCCCTTAATAAACAAGCTCCATCATACATCAGAGATCTAATTGTTCCTTATGTTCCCAACAGAGCACTTCGCTCTCAGACTGCAGGTTTACTTGTAGTTCCTAGGATTTCTAAAAGTAGAATGGGAGGCAGATCTTTTAGTTATCAGGCTCCTCTCCTGTGGAACCAGCTCCCAGCTTTAGTCCGTGAGGCAGACACTCTGTTTACTTTTAAGGCCAGGCTTAAAACTTTCCTTTTTGATAAAGCTTATAGTTAGAGTGGCTAAGGTCATCCGGAGCTATCTCTGTAGTTATGCTGCTATAGGCTTAGACTGCTGGAGGACAGACTTACCAATTTTCTTCACTCTGCTACTTCCTTTTCTCCTGCTACTCTCCAGTTGTATTACAGTACATTCTGTTATTTCGACTGTTAACTTTGTTTTGACTCAGTGTTTTTCTCTCCATAGAAGATATACCTGGTCTGGTATCCTGCTTGGCTGCAATGCCCTGTTGGACGGGGGGCATCGACTGGGATGATGCTCCCAGTGGCTGAACATCCACTGTGTCCTGTTATCAACTTTTTACTTTCTGTAACATAGAAAGTTCTCTTATATCAGATCTTCTGTTCCTTCTGTTTCTCCGCTCTGTCTTCTCAAACCCCCAGACGGTCGTAGCAGATGGCCGCTCCTACTGAGCCTGGTTCTGTTGGAGGTTTCTTCCTGTTAAAGGGGAGTTTTTCCTCTCCACCGTCGCTACATGCTTGCTCAGTATGAGGGATTGCTGAAGGATTGCTGTGGTTGGAAAGTCTGCATCAACGGGGCCCAACCTCACGCCAATGACTGACGCAATCTGCTGGGATTCCTTAAATAGGAAACTTTTTAACTGATTGGAATGTTTGTATAAATGTATGACTTCTTGTTATGAATTGGCACTATATAAATAAACTGAATTGAATTGAATTGAATTGAATTGTATTCAGCCTACTTTTACCCTAAAAAAGACTTGGGCCATGTATGGGTCTCAAGGTCTACTAGGGGGTTATGTTCTGTCATACTATTCTTAAGGTTTAAAGTTCTTTTAATGAAATGCTAAAGAAAGTTCTGGAGAGATGGGAGTCTTTCTCCAAAGGTGTTCAACTCAGTTTACCACAGTGCTCCCACTACCCAACTTCTTGTTACTACACACTGCTTGTCAGCAGGTTACCTCACTTACAAAAATATTTCCTAATATTTTCTTTTCAGTACGATTACCAGTGGTTTTCCTCTTATTGCAAGCTCCCTGATAAACTAAAATACCCTTGAAATGGACAGAATACTCATACATCAGTATGTGTCGGCATTTTTAACGTTAGCATAAATGGTGTTTTAAGATAACACTGTGTTAAAACTACAGTTGGCAAGTTACATGTTGTACGCATGATATACAACATGTTTACATTACATTTTGGCTGGTAAGTTTGTCCTCCTCTTGTGCCTGTTCTCCTCCTCACTCAGAGGACAATGAAAGGAGGAACTTACAGTGGGGCAAAAAGGTATTTGTCAGCCACTGATTGTGCAAGTTGTCCCACTTAAAAAGATGATTGAGGTCTATAATTGTCATCATAGGCACACTTCAATTGTGACGGACAGAATGTTTAAAAAATCCAGGAAATCACATTGAATGATTTTTAAAGAATTTATTTATATGATGGTGCAAAAAATCTTTTTTTTTGTGTCTATAGCAAAAGTTTTCCTCATTACTTTGTAATGTAACCTTGGTTGGCAATAACAGAGGCCAAACATTTCCTGTAGGTCTTCACCAGGTTTGCACACACTATACCTGGTATTTTGGCCCATCTTCTCTAGAGCTGGGATGTTTTGGGACTGTCACTGTGCAACACGGACTTTCAACTCCCTCCACAGATTCTCTATTGAATTGATGCCTGGAGACTGGGTATGTCACTCCAGATTCCAGGTGTCTTTGGGATCATTGTCATGCTGGAAGATCCAGCCACATTTCATCTTCAATGCTCTCACTGATGGAAGGAGGTTTTTGCTGAAAATCTCACAATACACGGCCCCATTCATTCTTTCCTTAAGATGGATCAGTCGTCCTGTCCCCTTGCAGAAAAAACAGCCCTGAAGCACAATGTTTCCACTCCCATGTTTCACAGTGAGCATGGTGTTCTTAGGATGAAACTCAGCATTCTTCCCCCTCAAGACATGCTAACCGGCGTTTATACCAAAAAGTTGTGTTTTGGTCTCATCTGACCATATGACATTCTCCCAATCCTCCTCTGGATCATCCAGATTGTCTCTAGAAAACTTTAGACGGGCTCAAGCAGGGGGACCTGTCGAGCACTGCAGGATTTTAATCCATGACAACGCAGTGTTACTGAAAGACAAGGCAAGGCAATTGTATTTCTATAGCACACTTAACAACAAGGTAATTCAACGTGCTTTACGTAAAAAGAGCAATAAAGCATAAAACACACACAAAAAACATATGACACACTAAAACATTACTCAAAGGCAGCTCTAAACAGAGGGGTTTTAGACTTGATTTAAAGGAACTCAGTGTTTCAGTAGCTTTGCAGTCATCTGGAAGTTTGTTCCAGATAAGGGGAGCATAGAAGCTGAAAGCTGCTTCTCTGTGTTTGGTTATAATTCTAGGGATGATGAGTAGACTGGAATTAGAGGACCTGAGTGGTTGGGGGGTTGGTATAGTGACAGCAAGTCTTCAACATTGGTGCTAAGCCATTCAATGATTTATAAACTAGTAAAAGTGTTTTGAAGTCTATTCTCTGAGCTACAGGGAGCCAGTGTAAGGACTTTAGAATTGGGGTGATGTGCTCTACATTCCTGGTACTAGTGAGAACACGAGCAGCAGCGTTCTGGATCAGTTCCAGCTGTCTGCTTGATTTTAAAGGCAGAACTGTGAAGACCTTGCAGTATTCAATCCGATTAAGGATAAATGCATGGATGAGTTTTTTGTGGTCCTGTTGCAACATTAGTCCTTTAATCCTAGAAATGTTCTTCAGGTGACAGAAGGCTGACCTCGTTATTGTCTTTATGTGACCCTGGAGGTTCAGGTAATAGTAACCTTTGTCACTGTGGTCCCAGCTCTCTTAGGGTCACTGACCAGTTCCCCCCGTTTAATTCTGGGCTATTTCCTCACCGTTCTCAAGATCATGTGTACCCCACGAGGGGAGATCTTGCATGGAGCCCCAGGTCGAGGGAGATTGTCAGTCATCTTGTATTTATTCCATTTTCTAATATTTACTTCAACAGTTGATCTCTCCTCACCAAACTGTTTACCTATGGAAGACTGGCTCATGCCAGTCTTGTGCAGGTGTACAATCTTGTCCCTGGTGTCCTTAACCGTAGTTTATAATTCTCCGTCAGCAAGTTTGCACTCACAGGCACACTTATTGACGGAGATGTTTTCCTTTTATACTTCTCCGTTGGTGTATCAGTGTTGCAAAGCAATTCTCTGCCAGGACAGCAGGGGGTGCAGAACTTTTTTGGCGGGTCTGCCTACCATTGCAGGATGTCTCTGTTCCACGAATGTTTATTTACTTCAGCTCGTAAACGCACAGTTTTGATTGAGCTGGAAAGCTTTTTACTAGAAGTGCAGCTCATTTAATACTATAGAAACACAAGTAAAAAGGCAAACACTGCTGTCTGTTTTGTGGTTCTCTACACCTCTTGGTGTTCAAAATCACCAAAAGACCACATTAGATAAAATGGCCTTGCAATATAAATCACCTGGTGCTCAAAGGCTGCATTGACAACTAATTACATCGACTATAGAGCACCGTTCTGGTTAAATAATGTCGGGCTGACCTATCACAGACATGCGCTCTCCATTGCGTTCAATGGCTAGTTAAAAAATTGGGCTCTATTCTATAGGTGCTTGCATGCCGGTCAGAGAGCCCTTGCGTTGATGGATAATGGAGCTGCGTGTTTCCACACCTCCGCAGACGGAGCAGCATAAACTGGGCTTTAGACAGCTCTCTGGTCTTGGCCATGGTGGAGGTTGGAGTCTGACTTTTTGAAGGTGTGGACAGGTGTCTTTTAAACAGATAACGAGTTCAAACAATTGCCATTAATACAGGTAACGATTGGAGAATAGAAGAGCTTCTTAAAGAGGAATTAACAGGTCTGTGAGGGCCAGAATTCCTGCTTGTTTGTAGGTGCTAGAAACTTATTTTCTGCAAATCAATTATTTTTAAAAAATCATACAATGTGATTTCTTGGATTTTTTTTTACATTATCTCACAGTTGAAGTGTACCTATGATGAAAATTACAGACCCCTCTCATTTTTTTTAAGCGGGACAACTTTCACCATTGGTGGCAATACCAATCTTCTGTACATTCAAGTATTCTGTTGAGATTCCATTTTAGCATTAATCATGCTGAGGAGATTGAATCTTCATCGGTGCAGACACATCATCTGCATAGGGTAATAATGTCACTACGGAGTCATTGCTGTGACCTCCATGCATTACTTTACTGTACCAGGTCTATAGTATCTCTAAGTTGTGCCGTAGTATTTCTCTACGCTTCCGAAACAAATTCGTCACAGTCTGGCTTAGCTGGAGATCAAACTACAGCATCAAAGGTGTAGGAAGGGAAACCCATTATCTTCCTCAATCAAATGTGATAGGGTTTTTTTTTTGGCATGATGTTAAGGTAGAATTATTAAAATGAACACTTTTTAAATATATTTTTACTTTTTTTACTTCTATAATTCAAGGTTACCTTATAACAACACTTTTTGTTTCACATAAGGTCTGTAAGTGCGATGTCTTGGTCAAATTGAATAAAACATTTTTTTTCCACTTTGGTGCAAAGTGACCAGTGAAGACCTGTAAAGAACTTCTGCCTGGTTTTAGCATACTCTGTCAGGACCTTCTCATGGCAAACATGTTTTTGTTTTGTTTTTTTTGTCTCCCTTTTTTTGAGATTTTCTTCCACTATTTAAAATAAGAGAAAGGGAGAGCTGGAGAAAAGAGAAAGGTAAGCTAGAAATTATCTTTCTTTTCCCTGTCTTAATGAACTGTGACTTCAAAACCGAGGTACCTGCCAAACCGTGACTTATCTGTACCGTTACACTCGTTGTGTTTACATATAATCCACTGTTAGGCATTAGCTTCAGTGTAAACAGCTTAGTCTCCTTCAACTGTATCAGAGCTATTTCAGGTTACAGCTGAGCCAAACCAAACATTTCCTTCTGCTGCTGATTCACATTTAAAGGATGAACCACAGCAAAGCACTCCAGCTTCTCATGTGAACCCTGCAGATCGTACTGACTGGCTTCATTCACTGCAACTACGGTGCAAAAGTGACTTTACAGCACACACAAAAAAAACAGAATTGAAGTCCTATAGATCACAAGTTGAACCAATAAGGCTGATATTGAACATTTGCCACTGTCTGTGTGTGCACTCTGCATCTTTCTGTGTTTTTGCTGAACTTGCTTTTTGGATCTGATTTTCATAGAAGTAGATGACAACAATAAACTTAGGCCCCCCTTTCTATAAACTGGACACACTCTGGATGTTAGGTGTGGCTGTAGACTGTCCATAAATTAGAGTCCACGTATACAAACACATACAATAGAAACCTTGATGCTGTTGGCAACCTAGAGCAGCAAGAGGAGGCTCACAGAGGATTTTGGTTAACATTATTTACGAATATTTGCTCTCTCCTCTTTTTATCTGTCCTCACACCCCTCTCTTTGACCTGCTTAGCTAGCAACACCCCACCCCCCACTTCTGTTCTTTCTTTCCACTCTCTCCCCTTGACACCAGTTGTTTTGCCAACTGCTCAGTGGCTGCGCTGACACCACTGGCAGGGTGCGAGCTCTAATCCATCACACAACCCTAGATACTGCTAGATCTCCAAGCTCTGGCTCTCTTGAAAGCTTTCCATGCGGGAAGACAGGAGAGGCTGCAGAAATTAAACAGCCAGACAGACCTACAGAGGAGCGCCAGGTAAATAATGAGGTGAGAAAACATTTTTCCTCTACAGAATTATTGTATTTTTTTTTTTAATTCAGTCATAAATATATTAAACAAACATAACCAGAATAAATACAGAAAGCAGTTTTCAGGTAATTATTTCATTTATCAAAAAAACCCCCTCCTTTTTGCAGAATTTGTCTCAGCCACATTGGAGCCCTTTCAAGTATCACGGCCTCTTTAAGGTCATGCCACGGCATCTCAATTAGATTTAAGATCAGAATTTGATTAGGCCACTCCAAAGACTTCATTTTGTTTTTTTGGAGTCATTCAGAGGTGGACTTGCTGGTTTGCTTTGGATTATTGTTCTGCTGCACAACTCAAGTGTGCTGGAGGTTAAAAGGACAAATTGATGGTAGCACTTCCCCCTCAGGATATTCTGGTTACAGTTCCATCAAAAATGGCTAATCCTCCAGAACCAGCAAAGCAGCTCCAGGCCATGACACTACAGTTAAACATGGTGGTGATGTTTAACTGTAGGCATGATGATATTTTTTTCTGAAACTCTGTTAGTTTCATGGCTGATGTAGCAGAAAATCTTTCCAAAAAGACTCAACAGAATATTTTCCCAAAGGTTCTTGGGATTGTCATGTTTTCTTTTAGAAAACATGAAACATGCCTTTTATTACTCTTTTTACTCAGCAGTGGTTGTGGCCTTGGAGCCTTCACACAGATCCCATTGGTGCACAGACTCTTTTTTTAATTATTGTGTAATCTTAAACGTTGATCTTAACCGAGGCCAGTGAGGGCTGTGAGTCTTTAAATGTTTGTCTGGGTTGTTTTTTGACCTCTTTTTATTAATTACTTTTTTTAGTTTATAAATCACTGGATGGCTTAGCACCAAAATCCATTAAAAATCTGTTGTTGTCATATCAACCTTCCAGTCCAGATCAATTCTCCTGGTTAAAGTCGACTCTGGATCCCCAGAGTACGAACCAAACATGGAGAAGCAGCATTCAGTTTTTATGCTACTTTAATCTGGAACAAACTTCCAGATGATTGCAAAACTGCTCAAACATTGAGTTCCTTTAAATCAAGGCTCAAAGCCCATTTGTTTAGAGCTGCCTTTGATCAATAATCCCTGGAACATCATTAATTCTAGTCTGGATTGCAGCTTTTTAGTACCTTTCTTTATTTTGTCACTGTAATGTCCTTTTCTGTTTGCTCATTGTGTTACGTTTTTATCATGTCAAGCACTTTGAACCGCCTTGTTGCTAAAAAGTTCTATACACATAAACTTGACTCCTGAATGAGTTGTAGACGCACTCTTGGAGTAATCTTGGTTAGCTGGCCACTCAGAAAGGTTCACCACTGTTTAATGTTTCTCTGTTTGTGGATCATGGTTCTCATTGAGATTTACTGGAGTCCCAAAGTCTTAGAAATGGCGCTGTCATTTTTTACCCAGACAGAAAGATGTCAATGACTTTGTTTTCTCATCTGTTCTTGGATCTCTCTTTTAGCCTACTTCATGTTGTCAGAAGGATTCTGTTGAAGGGATTCATGATTCGATGGGTCTAGCAATAATTAGGCCTAGCTGTAGTTAAGCAAAGTAATCTCAAAAGTGTTGTTAATTACAGTCAATTCATGATTTAACAGGTGGAATAATTACTTTTCCCAACAGGGCCAGGTACATTTGGATAGCTTTTTAATCTTAATAAATTAAATTCTCATTCTCATTCTCAAAAATGCATTTAGCTCCGGTTTTATTCTATTTTTATTCTTTTATAAAAATATCTTTTATTTTATTCTAGAACTGTGCTGCTCTGGGTGGCTGCATGTTGGAGTGGCTCTGTTGGCAAAATATTTAGCTTTGTTTTTTCGGACGTTGTTTCTTCTGTTCTCTTGAAGAAGATAGCATTTTTTGGACCAATGTTCTTTCTAGGTTTTGGTGCTGTGGAGCAGCATAAAAATATGTAAATTTCTTGTAATTTTCCTGTAAATTTCTCGCTTTTTGGTAACTTGTTATGATGCGTAACCATGACAGCAAGGTGGTTTACAGCCAGGAGCAGTAGATTAATTAAGCTGAAATAATACCTCGACTGAAGTCACAAATCCCTGATGAGTTGAGGAGAAGGAGGCGTGGATGCAGAGCAGGAGAAAAAAGGAGACAGAGAAGGAGAAAGTTTAAACCATCTCTTCCATCAGTCATAATGGGCAACATGAAATCACTGGTTAACAAGATGGATGAACTCCAAGCCCTACAAGGACTCAGCCAGAGTATCGGGAATGCAGTGTTATGTGTTTCACTGAGACGTGGCTCCAGGATCATATTCCCGACTCCAACGTCTCTCTGCCAGGCTTCCTGACTGTACGAGCAGACAGGGATATGAAGACGAGCAGGAAAAGAAAAAGAGGTGGAGTAGCAGTGCTTGTCTACAACCGATGGTGTCATCCAGGACATGTTATTGTGAAGTGTTGTCACTGCTGTCCAGATATTGAACTCTTGGCAGTACGTTTTCATCCATATTATTTACCAAGGGAGTTAACCAGTGTTATTTCGGCAGTTGTTTACATTTCACCTTTAGCCGTTGCAGACAATGTATGTGATGTCATCAGTTCCGTTGTCGTAAAGCTACAGACACAGCACCTGAATGCATTTCTGGCAATATCTGGTAATTTTAATCATGCCTCGCTCTCGTCTACACTTCCAAAATTTCAACAGTTTTTCAGCTGCTCCACAAGAGAAAACAAGATCTTGGATTTGTTTTATGCAAATGTAAAGGATGTATAAATGTCCAAACTAAGACCTCCTCTGGGACAATCAGATCACAATCGTGTTTTTCTCTGCTCAGAATATAAACCACTTGTTCAGAGGCAACCTGTGACAAAAAGAACTGTGAGAAAATGATCACAGGAAGCTGAAGAAGCCCTGCAGGGTTGTTTTGAGACCACAAACTGGATGACTTTTTGCCAAGCACATGGAGAGGACATAAACTGACTGAGTGTGTGACTGCCTATTTAAACTTCCATGTGGACAACATAATCCCCACCAGAAAGGTTAGATGCTTCCCCAATAACAAACCCTGGATCACCAATGACCTGAAGGAACTGCTAAACAAGAAAAAAAGCCGTCAGGGAGGGACACAGGAGTATACAGAAACAACTTAAGGTCAAGATCAGAGACAGCAAAGAGTCATACAGCAAGAAGCTGGAGAACAAACTACAGAGGAACAATATCAGAGATGTCTGGTCAGGAATGAAAAAGATCACAGGCTTTAAGCACAGGAAGGATTGGAAAGATGGAAGTCTGGACAGAGCCAATGAACTGAACACATTCTTCAACAGGTTCAGTTCAGGAACTAGCTCAGCATCCCCCTCTCCTGTTCCCAGCCAAACAGACATCCCACCCTCCTCTGACCCACAGCTTTCCAATCACATCTCAGATGTTTCTTCCTTCACCTCAGTCATGGACTCTTCTGATTCCACAAGTTTGTCTTCAACCAAATCAGGCGATACTGCTACCCCCTTTGCCTCCCCAGAGTCAAAACTCACGCCCAAGTTCTTCACTAGTAAAGAAGGATTAAAAGACAGTGATTGTAGTTTTGGTAAAAGTTTCTCTCTCTGAGCCTCAGGACCGATGACTAAAACTTCAGTTTGTCCTACTACAGGAAATCTTTCCTGCCCACAGCCATCATTATCTACAACTCCTTAAAGAATTAATTATGTGTACAACAGGACTTAAATACTTTATTGATCTCTGGGATCAATAAAGTATTTTTTAATTTAAATTGAATTATCTTTGTCTGAATTTAAAATATAAAATATAAATATATGTTTGATCTTAAAACATTTAATTGTGACAAAAAAGCAAAAACAGAAGAAATCTGTAAGGAGGTAAATAGTCTTTTGTCAGCAACACATTTGCAACACTAAAAACACAAATCCGCAGAAGCACACAACAGTTTCTGTTAAGACAGTGTGCGTTTGTGAGTGGATGAGAGTGTTTTTAAGTTTATGTTCAGTTCAGGTTGATCCAATCCCTCCATTTCTCTGAGGGCAATTTAGAGCAAGAGCATGAAGCAATAGAGTCCACCTAATGCAATAAGTCAATAATACATCCCATCATTGCACAGATACTGCACAAAACTGCCTTCCAGGGGAAAGCATGAACGCCCACCACCCCCTGCAGATTGTTCCTTTTCCAACCATTTTAACATTCTGGTTCACATCCCCTCATTTCAGACTTGATGATATTGCTGCAGTGGGTGAAGTTATAATAGAGATCCTTCTTTCCATTTATATTAAGTGACATAACACCTGTGTGGAATAATGAACCGGAGAAGGTGAAACATTCTGCATTACCTTAAGAGTGACCCCACTTTATGAGGGTGCACATATAGTTGCACTGGCATTAAAGTAGCATTTTGTGAGCAGAAAGGAGTATGACAAGCAAAGAAAATAAGTATCTTCCTAACCAAGTAGGACTGATCTAGTGATCTTAGTTTAAAATATCATGTTCATGTATATTGTAGTATGCATTTTGTCATGTTAGAACTACAAACTTCAGTCTATTTTATTGAATTTATGTGGCAGAGCAACACAAAGTAGCACAGTATTGTGAAGTGGGAAATATATATATATATATATATATATACACATGGTTTTAAAAAAATTCTGAAGTGTGGCATGCATTTGTATTCAGCTACCATGAGTCAGGTCTTCGTAATATTGCCTTTTGCATTTGGAAGGGTAATTTGGAGTATTTCTCTAATAGCTGTGCACACCTAAAGACTGAAATGTTTTTTCTTTGCTCAAGATCAGTCAGATTGGATGGAGAGCATTTGGGAACATACATTTTTAAGTCCCAATAAAATCTGATATTTTAAGTGATAGACCAATGCAAATTGGAGCATATTTGTCAAATGAAAACTCATAAAAAAGCTCAATGCTCCTCAACATTGAAAAAAGTGAGATGAGGTGGTTCATTCATCCAATCAGGAAGCCTTCTGGACATCACCCTTTGGAGATCATTTTGGTGTGTTTCACTGGAAGGAGGTCCCATGGCAGACCCAGAAACATGCTATATAGACTATGCTACGTTTCTGGGCTCTGAATGCCTCAGGATCCCCCAGAATGAGCTGAAGAGTGTCACTGGGGAGAGAGATGTGGTTTAACTCCTGAAACCGCTATCCCAGGGACACACAGATGGATGGAGTTCTTGTTAATGTTAAAAAGTTTAAGGCTGTGAACTTCCCTTAATCCTCATAAAGCACCATCTGGTGGAAATGGTGACAAACTGTTTTTATAGACTCAGGTTGGAATAAAAAACAAAACGAAGCAATAATATGAACATGAAAGAATTAATTCAATTCAATTTCAATTCAGTTTATTTATATAGCGCCAATTCACAACAGATGTCATCTCAAGGCACTTAACAAAAAGTAATTTCAATACATTTATACAAACATTCCAATCAGTTAAAAAGTTTCCTATTTAAGGAATCCCAGCAGATTGCGTCAGTCATTGGCGTGAGGTTGGGCCCCGTTAATGCAGACTTTCCAACCACAGCAATCCTTCAGCAATCCCTCATACTGAGCAAGCATGTAGCGACGGTGGAGAGGAAAAACTCCCCTTTAACAGGAAGAAACCTCCAACAGAACCAGGCTCAGTAGGAGCGGCCATCTGCCACGACCATCTGGGGGTTTGAGAAGACAGAGCGGAGAAACAGAAGGAACAGAAGATCTGATATAAGAGAACTTTCTATGTTACAGAAAGTAAAAAGTTGATAACAGGACACAGTGGATGTTCAGTTACTGGGAGCATCATCCCAGTCGATGCCCCCCGTCCAACAGGGCATTGCAGCCAAGCAGGATACCAGACCAGGTAAATCTTCTATGGAGAGAAAAACACTGAAATAAAACAAAGTTAACAGTCGAAATAACAGAATGTAATGTAATACAACTGGAGAGTCGTAGTAGAAAAGGAAGTAGCAGAGTGAAGAAAATTGGTAAGTCTGTCCTCCAGCAGTCTAAGCCTATAGCAGCATAACTACAGAGATAGCTCAGGATGACCTTAGCCACTCTAACTATAAGCTTTATCAAAAAGGAAAGTTTTAAGCCTGGCCTTAAAAGTAAACAGGGTGTCTGCCTCACGGACTAAAGCTGGGAGCTGGTTCCACAGGAGAGGAGCCTGATAACTAAAAGATCTGCCTCCCACTCTACTTTTAGAAATCCTAGGAACTACAAGTAAACCTGCAGTCTGAGAGCGGCGGGCTCTGTTAGGAACATAAGGAACAATTAGATCTCTGATGTATGATGGAGCTTTATTATTAAGGGCTTTGTATGTAAGAAGAAGGATCTTAAATTCTATTCTGGATTTAACAGGGAGCCAATGAAGGGAAGCTAAAACCGGTGAAATGTGATCTCTCTTTTTAATATTCATCAGAACTCTTGCTGCCGCATTTTGGATCAACTGAAGGCTTTTAATGGCATTTTGTGGACTACCTGATAGTAAAGAATTACAGTAGTCCAGCCTTGAGGTAACAAATGCATGGACTAGTTTCTCAGCATCACACCTGGACAGGATGTTTCTAATTTTAGCAATATTCCGGAGGTGAAAGAAAGAAATCCTAGAAACCTTTTTAATATGGGATTTAAATGTCATGTCTTGGTCAAAATAACGCCAAGGTTTTTTACGTTATTACTGGGGGCCAATTTAATGCCATCCAGATGAAGTGATTGACTAATCAGTTTCTGTTTAAGAACTTCTGGTCCAAAGACAGCAACTTCTGTCTTGTCAGAATTTAAAAACAAAAAGTTTAGATTCATCCATGTTTTTATGTCTTCCAGACATGCCTGTAATCTACCTAACTGACTGGGTTCATCAGGATTTATGGATAAATATAGTTGTGTATCATCGGCATAGCTCTGGAAATTTATCCCATGCTGTCTAATGATTCTACCATTGGAAGCATATATATGGTGAAAAGAATTGGTCCAAACACAGAACCCTGTGGAACTCCACAAGTAACCCTTGAGAGTGAAGAAGATTTATCATTTAGATGAACAAACTGGAATCTATCAGACAAATATGATTTAAACCACCCTAGTGCTGTTCCTTTGATTCCTGCAACATGTTCAAGCCTTTCTAAGAGAATTTTATGATCGACTGTGTCAAAAGCAGCACTGAGATCTAACAAAACCAGAACAGACACCAGTCCATTATCTGAGGCCATGAGAATATCATTAGTAACCTTCACCAGTGCTGTTTCAGTGCTATGATGAGCTCTAAAACCTGACTGAAACTCTTCAAACAGCTCGTTACTGTTTAGATGCTCACAGACTTAATTAGCAACAATTTTCTCAAGGACTTTGGATAAGAAAGGAAGGTTAGATATAGGTCTGTAATTCACTTAGTCATCTTGATTAAGGGAAGGTTTCTTGAGTAAAGGTTTAATTACAGCTATTTTAAATTCCTGTGATACGTATCCGTTTACTAAGGATATATTCATCATATCCAAAATGGGGCCAGGAACCAAATGGAACACTTCTTTAAATAATTTGGTTGGGATTGGGTCCAACATACAAGTTGAAGGTTTAGATGAGGCTAATATTCTTGATAATTCCGAAAGCCGGACTGAATCAAAACAGCCTAAGCACAAACGAGGTTCTACAGTTCTTTCCAATGTTGCCTCATTTACTGAGGAAGAAGTAATTATGTTTGGGAGGATGCCAATGATTTTATTTTTAACAGAATTAATTTTATTTATGAAGAATCCCATAAAATCATCACTGCTAAGAGCTGGGGGAATAGTTGGCTCAACAGAGCTATGAATCTGTGTAAGTTTGGCAACTGTACTAAAAATAAACCTAGGATTGCTTTTATTCGCCTCTATTAATGATGAAAAATATGCTGTTCTAGCTTGTCGAAGGGTCTTTTTATACAGCAGTAGACTTATTCCAGGTTAAATAGGAATCCTCTAGGTGTGTAGAGCGCCATTTTCTCTCCAACTTCCTAGTATTCTGCTTTAAAGTACGCAACTCTACTCTGCGTTGAACCAAGGAGTCAGCCTCCTATGGCTAGCCACTTTCTTTTTTAAGGCGGCTACACTATCTAATGCCAAACGCAATGAGGATGTAACGCTGTGAACCAGACCATCAATTTCTGAAGGGTTAGAGAGGGAATAGCTGCCATCCACTGTGTTACTCTGAGACATTGAGGAAAGTAAGAATGGAACAGATTCTTTAAAAATTGTTACAGCATTGACTGATAAAGCTCTACTATAATGAAATTTTCTTTCAGATTTAAGATGGTCAGTTAAAGTAAATTCAAAAGTTATCAAGAAGTGGTCAGACAGGACCGGGTTATGTGGGTGGACTGTTATTTCCTCACACTCAACACCGTATGTCAGTACAAGGTCCAAAGTGTGTTTGCCCAAGTGGGTCGATCCCTGTACTTTTTGAGTAAAGCCAATTGAGTCTAAAATAGCATTAAAGGCTGCATTTAGGCTATCACTTTCAGTATCCACATGAATATTGAAGTCCCCCACTATAATGACCCTTTAGCCATTACCCATTACATTTATTGAAAATACACACTCTGCTCTTTGACAATGGAAATCAAATGCCATTGTGAGGACTAAAGCACCTCGGGATTTCTGCTTGGCTCTAATCTTCTTAGTCTCTTATCTCTTTCTATTCTCATTCAAACAGATCATTGAAGCTGCTTTCATCTGTCTTGGACGTCTAGCTATTTAAAACTGCGGTAACTTGTACTGTATGATAGGTTATCTTTTACTATAATTTAAAACAATAGTTCAGTTTTGAACCAAAGGCTGTGCTATGATTCTTTTTTTAAAGTGTGTTTTAACTGGTCTTGGTTTTCTGCAGTGATGTAAATCAACATTCTCCGTTCTGTCAGGAAGGTAAAGAGGAGATTGATTTAGCCGCTGCACCATCGCCCTGGCACTGGAGGAGGGAGTGACTGAAGGATTGATAGAACAGAAAACATTCCTGCAGCACTACACAAATATTCTCAAATGGGCATACTTTTTTCTGCTAACAAGTCTTATCTTATAAGCTCTTTCAAAATTTTCTACAAATTCTGATGCCTCTGGTGTGTCTTTTGAGAAGGTTTGCTGCTTCTTTTTTTTTCCACTCCGCCTCTCTCCATACTGCTCTTGTCTCCTTCTCTTTTTTCTGCTCTGCCTTGTTATTCTCTCCAATTTTTTGGCAGGAACAGCAGTTTTATTATCGAGGGTGACCTCTGCCAGGTCGGGTCAGATAATGCAGTGGGGCTATTTTCATTTGGAATTTAATGTAGGAATAAGTAGAAAAATAGGGACACAGCTGAGGAAGGTAGATAGGACATCCAATCAGAGAGCCCATCAATTTTCTGCACCCAGTAGGTGTGATCCTTAAGCCCAGCAGCTAAATGTATAAAATATTTGTCCATGTGAGTTTTTAAAATCACAAAATCTTAGACAGAGTGGGTTTGAATACTGACTGCTGCACCCCTACTTAGTAAACAAGTTTAACTGGGGCCACAGGCTTTCTACTGAAGGATGGATGACCAAACATGGCACTCCAGAGCAACACAGTGCCACGTTTGGTCTCTGCTGCCAGCTGAGAGGAGCCTCAATCGATTCTGACAACTCAGTGTGTCACCCAATCAAACTGGCAGAATGAGGGAATAAAACAAGAAGCCAAAGCATCCTATTTCTCTCTCCTGCTGGAACGACTGTTAAAGTTGTAGATGATGTTACACCAGCGGATGTGGACTGATCTTTTAGATCAACCAGTGTTTACTTTTTGGGACTCTCCATTTTAGCCTGTCTTGAAGTTATTTGTCTTATTTGTTCACTTAATTTAATCAGGCAACAGAAGAGATAACAAAATGTCAGAAGAGATACACTCAAAAGTGAAACACCAGAAATAAACCCATTTATACTGAAATTTTTTATTTGGATGCTAGTTATTTATATATAGTTATTTTAAAGTGATATTACTTTTCAAAGGGCTTTTCTTTTGAATGGCCTTGGCACATCTGTTAACTGATTATTTTGTTTGCATTTCTTACTCACAACGGCCGTGCCAGGATTTGTCCATCCTGGCATCCTCTATGAAAATTTGCAAAAGCCAAATTGGTTTTAGACTCACTAGCTTTAAACGGGTGAGTGTGGATCAGAAGTAAAAAAGCCATTGTCATAAGAAGTCCCATTTACAGTTTGCCACAAAACACCACAAATACAGATGGTAGAAGGCGCTGTGGTTAGGTGAGATTTGAAAAACACAACATATGGTACAAAACCAACACTGCACATCACCCTGAGCACACCATTTTGGTGAAATAGGGCCTTGGCAGCATTATGCTGTCATGAAGCTGGTCAGAGTTGATGGGATGATGGATAAAGCTAAATACAGGGCAATCATGGAAGAAAATCGTTCAGAGGCTGCAAAAGCTCTGAGATTGAGTTGAAGATTCCCCTTCCAGCAGAACAATGTCACAAAACATACATAGATGAAGTTTGAATTGGGGCTCATCCAGGATTTAAACGTGAGACCTTTCATAACTGTTGCTATAATTATAATTCTCCAGTTCCAGAAAATAGCAGGATTCATGTTTTTGTTTTAAATATTTAGACAAGGGAACCCTGATAGTGTCTCCAGCAGACATTGGCTTTCTGACCTTGACATGCTGACCTCCTCTCTGATTGAAATATCCCAGCAGAATTGAACTTGCTGAGAAAATAGTGTGAGTTCTAATTTAGCGAGTGAACAAAGGTTGAGTACAATGCATAAAAGTTAAGTGAGAGGAAATATGTGTTGTATAATAAAGAGCTTGTGTGGTATTGTGAGACTGGGCCACACATTCTCCAGATTATTTTCCACACAATCGATTTGCTTTTTAATGCAATGCAATCTTAAAGGGTTTTCTTTGCTTTACACTGAGTGCGTGGTCAGGATGGAGAGCCTGAATCTGTGCTGAGCTACAAGAGGAGGTGAAAAAGGCAGATTAAACCTCAGAATAGCTGCTCAGTGTTCCTCTAATAGAGCCTGTCTCCCTCTGAGACTAATAGCTCATTACCACAGAGCTGCCCCTGAGGATCATCCCACCCCTCTTTTTGTCACCAGCTTCTAACCCCTTTCTTCAAACCCCCACATCTGCATTAGCAAAAGTTATTAATATAAAAGTAAACATCATTCATCCTACTTTCTTATTTTACATTCATTCCCAATCTGAAATCTACCATGTAGTCCAAAAACTGTAACTTTCAGCCAACACCCCTCTACCTCTGCTCCCCTCTGTCCCCTCTGAGGGCGGCTCTTGTCGACACCTTTCCTGATTTAGAAGGTTTTGATGAGAATTCCCCACCTTAATCTCCTCCGTTTCCTTACTTAACCCTCCCAGGGGCTTCAGAGAGCAGCTCTGGCCGGTACACGCCCACTGACGCGCTCAAAAATGACTGGATCACGATCACTTCCTTGCACACAATTGCTTTAATGTACACTTAATGAGGTCTTTTGTCTTTTACTGTCCTGCTCTCTTTGCTTTTTTTCCCACTCAGTTAGGAGTCACAATTATCATTCTGGTGCTCGACTTCGGTGTCAGATCGAATCATAGACTAAAGAATCTGCTGAGTTGCTGTCAGAACCTAGCCTGACTGGATAATTATTTAAGTGGTCAGAATCAGGCAAGAAACACTAGGAAAACAATGACTTTAACCCTTTATTTATCAGATAAATGGTTAGGATGTTCGTGAATATAAAAGCATGAAGAAAAGGAAAGGAGATGTTGTGTTAGCTGTTTGCCTTCTAAGGTTCTTTACACGCCTGCTGTGAGATGGAACATGTCATCATGAATTTGACAATCTGGATGTGGTGAAGCATGCTTCATTAGGTAAGCTTGTGAGCAGCTCCATCCCTTTAAGTATCATCTCAAACACCCAGTGTAGTTGGAATTTAATTTGTTTTGGGGGCCTTTTCCCACACAAAAAAAAGTAAGTAAGTGTTTGTATTCAGCTGGTCAGAGTTGATAGTAGAATGCGTGGAGCCATATTCGCACATTCAAACCTTTTTGGGATTTCTTTTTCACCAAGCTTTTTCCAGTGTTAGTTCGGTGCCAGAGCCTGATTTGGAACTGGTTCTTTGGTTTTCCACCACCAAAGCACCCATTTCTTCGTTCTAAATCGGTGCTTGGCCAAGTACCAACTCCTTGCTGGGCCAGAGCTGGTGCTTGCTAAGAACTACTTTCTCGCCCACCCACATGGTGACATAACCAATTTGGATTTGAATGATTTTAACAATTTTAGACCGACATCTAACTTACCATTTTTAAGCAAATTTTTTTTTTTAGAAAAGCTTGTTTAATTCATTTTAATGATTTTATTAATGAACATATTGTCCTGGAGAATTTTCAGTCTGGCTTTAGGGTGAACCACAGCACCAGGACGGCCCTTTTGAAGATTTTAAATGATTTTAGATTAAACTATGATGCACAGAGGGTGACAGTGTTGGTTCTACTGGATCTAAGCGCTGCCTTTGATACAGTAGACCACAGTATTCTTTTCACCCGTTTAGAACAGATTGGCCTCTCTGGTGCTGTTCACAAATGGTTCACATCCTATCTCACAGACAGGACTTTTATGGTAAGTTTAGATACCTACTCCTCTAGGGTCCACAAGATCACATGTGGTGTGCCCCAGGGTTCGATTTTAGGCCAAATGCTTTTTAACCTTTATATGCTCCCTCTTGGCAGTGTCATCAGAAGACATGGAGTTAAATTTCACAGTTATGCTGACGATACACAGTTGTACATCTCCGTGTATCCTGATGACACATGGCCAATGGATGGACTTTTTAACTGCATTTTACACATCAAATCCTGGATGGCAGAAAACTTTCTCCAGCTCAACCAGGACAAAACTAAAATTTTAGTCATCGGTCCTGAGGTTTAGAGAAAGAAACTTTTTCCAAATCTACAATTACGGTCTTTTAATCCTTCTTTACAAGTGATGAACCGGGGCGTGATTTTTGACTCTGAGCTGACTTTTATCCCTCACATTAAAAATATCACCTAAATAGGTTTTTATCAGCTAAATAACATTGCCAGAGTCCGCCCCATTCTCTCTCGGGCCAATACGGAGACACTGATGCATGCTTTTATTACCAGTAGAATTGTTTACTGTAATGCCCTGCTTTCTGGTCTTCCCAAAAAGAATCTCTCAGGTTTACAACTTCTACAAAATTCAGCAGCACGTGTCCTGACAAAGACCAGGAGGTGGGAGCGCAAAAAAAATTAAGAGCAAAACTTTCTGAAAATTTACACATCTATAATTACTATATTATATTTTAGTAATTTGTTTTTCTCAATACATTCATATATACATTCACAAATCCCTTTCATTTATGGATTATTGTTTGTTCTGTACCTATATACTTTTGACCTGTTCACCTGTACCTCTCGTTTCCAGGTAATGACTGACAGACTGCTCTGCTTTCTCCCACAAACTCGTCTATGGATATGGTGAAATCAATCAAATAAACTCAAATAGTTCTTGCTTTTGTACTTCTGTGGTATTTTATATAGTCAATAAAAAGGTATATTTCATGACGGTAATTATTAGCTGTTATTAAAAACAATATTTTCACCCAAATGGCATTACATAGGACAGTAGAATTAAATTAAGGAAAGTAGCTGACCAAAATGTTACATATAAAAATATTTAATATAAAAAAAAATAGATACAACATATATACATATAATAAACAAACAATAAAATAAAGAACAGGAAGAGAAAGGACCTTATTTGGAGGAAGTGCGGTGGAAGACAGGTGGGACAAAGAAAGGAGTCTCCTTCCTCCCCTGAAAAAGGTGTCAGCCCGATCAGTAAAACTACTGAGTATTGTCCAAATGGGTCAAATTGTTCATTCTTTCAAAAATCATTCTATGAATGTCAAATTTTAGGATGTCTCTTTCTAGAGGTGACACCCTTTTCAGGAGAGGATGAAGAGAGAGAAGGAAGTGCATTTCATCATCTGCAGGAGGAGCAGGAGCTGGTTAAGGTCGGGCCTTGAGCGCATCAAGCAGCTTTTGCTGGAACTCTGTTGGCACTGACAAGTCCTGCTGCCTTCGTTTTCTTGGAGGGCCTGTGAAAAAACACAGTAGAAAAATGTGTTAAAAATGCTTACAATTATGTTGAACAAATATACAAATTAGATAAAATTATAAGCAACATTTTAAGTCTGTATGAAAGGCTGAGTGTGAATTCCAGGGTATACACAGACATTTCAGAAAGTACAAAAAGTAATTCGCCAAGTGTCTGGGAACCCAAAGAAACAGATTGACGTCTTTGAATAAAACCTACATTCCCAACCTTTCCAAACAGCACTACACACCTGCAGGTGCTGGAGCAGATGAAGGGCCAGGCTGGTCAGAAAAAGAAGCAGCAGCAGATGAAGGGCCAGGCTGGTCAGAAGAAGAAGCAGCAGCAGCAGAGGAAGGGCCAGGCTGGTCAGAAGCAGAAAAGGAAGGGCCAGGGGACTCTGGTTCAGCCATGAAGCAATGAAGGGTTCGAGGAAGGACAGGACAGAGAGGTACTTCCATTTCTGCACTTTCCCTCCTTCTGCTCCGCTCTTCCTTCTCTCTTTCTCCTTTCTGCTCTGCCTGACATATGTGTCCCTCAATGTCTTCCACCGTTTTTTGCAGATCTCGTCTAAATACACAATGGGAAACTGGTAATGCGTATTTAGTACCGTAGTTGCCCTAACCGCTTTTGGCTAGCGTAGCGTTAGCTAACATAACAAGAAAGTTAAAAGAAAAAATATTTTTTTCTATGTTTAACTGCTTACCTGGCACTCGTATATCCTCCGATATCTTCCTCCAAATCAGATCCGATCTCTTCCTGTCTTTGTAAAAAGACGAAGACGGGTCATACAATTCACGGACATTACATACAGCGACGATCAGTTTGTCCTCCATCTTGAATAAAAAATTTGCCGATTCCCCCATGGAAGGAGTTACTACGTCAGTACAACGAGTCGCTCTGATTGGTTGACGCCGCGCGTCTGCTGCCCGAAAGTTCAATTTTCCCAACTTGAGCAGCAGACGCCCCGACGGACCGTCGGACCGTCGGGGCATCAGCCGCGTGGACGCGCTGATGCCAGCTGCGCCGACGCGCGCGACTTGCTGCTTGGCAGTTTGGCGCCCACTAGATGCGTAGATACCATAGACTTGCATGTAATCTAGCTGCCCTGCTGCCTGGACGCGCTGACCGGTGTGAACGCGCCTTTATGGCACGTTCATACCGGTCAGCGCGTCCAGGCGTCAAATCGCTCAAACGGACCAAAGTCGACGCTTTAAAATTAAAACCCAACTGCTTGCATGCTTTGTAGTCTGCGTTGGCGCATCGGGGCATCAGCGCATCACGTCATTACGTCAGCGTGCGGGCGTGGATTTTTCTGTTGCTAGTTGTTTACAACATGGCGGATCATGTCGAGTGGCTTGGGTTTATTTAACCAAGTTGGTACATCTGCATGTAGATTAGAAGGTTGCAGTTTGAAATAACGTCAAGTGCAATAAAATAGGGTGTTACCTTAGTTTATCATTAGCTGGGCTGTTATCGCAATGGATGAGGTTTGCTTTCAAGGTTAGACGGTGAAACTTTATAAAAGTGTCAGGGTCTGAAATACTTTCTATTTTGACTACGTAGCCTTGATCACAATGTTTGAATGAACACATTTGAGATTAAGATCAAATCTAGTGTGGAACCTTTAATTAATGAAGCCACACAAGCCAGACAACGTCGTCTAAACACATAAGAAAGTTAAAAGAAAAATATTTAACTGCTTACCTGGCACTCAAATATCCTCCGATATTTTCCTCCAAATAAGATCCGATCTCTTCCTGTCTTTGTAAGAAGACGTGTCATACAATTCACGAACATTACACACAGCGACGGTTAGTTGATTCTCCATCTTGAATGAAAAACTTGCCGATCCACCCATGGAAGGAGTAACTACGTCAGTACAAAGAGTCGCTCTGATTGGTTGATGCCCCGCCTTTGCTGCCTGAAAGTTCAGTTTTCCCAACTTCAAGCAGCAGGTGCTCCGACAGTCCGTCAGCGCATCCGGGCAGCAGCCGCGTGGACGCGCTGATGCCAGCTGCGCCGATGCGTGCGACTTACTGCGGGGCACCTTGGCGCCCACTTGATGCGTAGGTACCATAGACTTGCATATAATCTAGCTGCCCTGCTGCCTCGACACGCTGACCGGTGTGAACGCACCATTAGAGAGGCACAGGCGAAAATCGAGGCGTCCAATATGGAAGTAACTTTCTTAAAGGTGGATTTGGATATTTGAGGGACTTTTAAAAGACTTAAGGTGACAATTTTATTGGAGTGTGCTATAGAAGGTAATATGTGCATGGAAGAAGCATAATACCCCCCCTTTAAGTAAATAAAATCCCTTTGAAAGTTTCTGACTCCATGAGTGACCTACATTTCAGAGGCAATTCTTATTTCTGAAAATTATTTGTGCTGTATGCATGTACTTTAACATGTTGCCCTTTAAAATAATGTACGTAATACATGCCTTGTACATCAGTTGTTTAAGATACTAAACGTTTTTTTTAAGTATTGTACACAATTTAATAATTTCCTAATATTTATTGTCTCATTGTCTAACATGTTTTAATGTTATTGCATTTAAATACTGCACGGTGCCGCAGCCTCACAGCAAGAAGGTTGCTGGTTCGGGGAGGGGTTCAATCAATGGCCTTTCTGTGTGGAGTTTGCATGTTCTCCCCGTGTATGCCTGGGTTCTCTCCTGGTACGCCGGCTTCCTCCCACTG
The DNA here is from genome assembly GCA_963556495.2 of Valencia hispanica. Classification (NCBI taxonomy): domain Eukaryota; kingdom Metazoa; phylum Chordata; class Actinopteri; order Cyprinodontiformes; family Valenciidae; genus Valencia; species Valencia hispanica. The sequence continues at coordinate 17,729,827 of OY747705.1, forward strand.
TCCAAAAACATGCATGTTTGGTTAATTGGACACTCTAAATTCTCTCTATGAGTGAATGTGAGCGTGAATGATTGTTTGTGTCTTTGTGTTGGCTCTGCGACAGACTGGTGACCTGTCCAGGGTGTACCCTACCTCTCACCTGCTAACAGCTAGGATAGGCTCCAGCCCCCAGCAAACTTGAATAGTGTTATATATATATATATATATATATATATATATATATATATATATATATATATATATATATATATATATATATATATATATATATATATATATATATATATATATATACATATATATATATATAAAAAACACTCAAGTTTGCCCCCAGCAAACTTGAATAGTGTTATATATATATATATATATATATATATATATATATATATATAAAACACTTTTCAAGTTTGCTGGGGGCTGGAGCCTATTAGTTATTAATTAGTGTGTGTGCTAACTCATATGCATGCACACACACACATAAGTATTCATTGTTAATTTTGTGTTGTATCAATAGAGTGCATCTAAAACAGATGCAATTGAAATATAAATCTAAAGGATTTTGATATATTGAATTTTTTTTCTTGTTGTTTTTGTTCCAGCAAAATTTAAGATGGCCTCCAATTATCTAAAAGATTGGAGGATAAAACAGACTAGATCGGCTGCTTTTTTAGATAATTTTGACAGTGATGAAGATTTGCCACAGGAGAATCTTGAACCACTGGACTTGGGCCGCACACAGGAGGAAGTTGGTGCAAATCATGGTTTGATGGAGACACAGGAGGAGGGTCTGGACTTTGGTGACACATGGGAGGAAGGTGGTTCAAATCAATCTGGCCAGCTTCTGGATGAGACATTTGAAAGTTCATCTGTCAGAGCAAGTTTGGCTGATGAGCCTTATAGACAGGAAGACTATGGATACAGAGATTATCCAGATACAAGGGATAAAGAGACAGAGCTTGTTGATCTTGAAGCACAAACTGAAGAGGGACAGTCAAGTCTAAGAGCAGATTTGGCATCTTGGGCTACAGAAACAAAGCAGAAACACAGTACTGTAAACAAGATGATAGCCATACTCTGCAAACATGACTGCAATTTGCCCAAAGATGTCCACTCACTTCTACAGACTCCACGTTTTGTAGACAGCATTAGTAAATGTGGTGGTGACTACATTTATTATGGACTGGAGTCAGGTATCCGTAAATTCCTTAAACAATGCCCTATTTTCACCAGAGATCACATGTTGGACATAAATATTGATGGTGTTCCCCTGTTCAAATCATGTACAAAACTATTTTGGCCAATTTTGTCAAAATTTCACAACTCTGACCCTTTTTTAGTTGCTCTATTTTGTGGAAATACAAAACCAGAACCAGTAGAGGAGTACCTACATGATTTCGTACAGGAGTTGGTAGACCTTCAACAAAAGGGTATTGATCATGAAGGGATACAGTTCCAGGTCAAGACCAACGCCTTCATCTGTGACTCTCCTGCAAGAGCTTTTGTAACGTGAATCAAAGGTCACAATGCGTATCAGGCATGTGAACGCTGCAACGCTTTGGCCATCCGTGTGGACAGCAGGATGGTCTACACTGACCACGCTACACAAGAAAGAAGAACAGATGAAAAATTTAACACGTTTGAATACACAGTCCACCAGAAAAAACCTTCGCCCCTCATCACGGCTGGAGTTAGGTGTGTCAGCCAGTTTGTGTTGGACTACATGCATGTGGTTTGCCTTGGTGTTGTAAAGAGGCTGCTGACTTTTCTGATTCAAGGTCCTGCTCAGTGTAAACTGCCCAAAAGTTCAAGAGACGAACTATCCACCCGATCAATGTCCCTTAGAGGGAAAATGCAGTCAGAATTTGCCAGGCAACCAAGGTCTGTTGTGGATTTGGATCGGTGGAAAGCCACAGAATTTCGGCAGTTCCTTCTCTACACGGGTCCAGTTGTGCTGAAAGACATACTGTCAGATGACCAGTATCAACACTTCTTATGTCTGACAGTTGGTGTGTCTATCCTACTTGACTCAGATCCGGAGAAGAGAGAAGCATATCTTGAGTACTCCAGAAACCCACTGAAGTACTTTGTAGAGAACTCGGCTGATTTTTATGGGACCACCTTTTGTGTCTACAACATCCACAGCTTGTTGCACCTGCATGAAGATGTGGTGGGTTTCAAATGCTCCTTGAATGACATTTCCGCATTCCCCTTTGAGAACCATTTGCAGTCCATAAAAAGAATGGTTCGAAATGGTCAAAATCCAATTGCACAGGTCACCAAAAGAATTGCAGAACTGGAGCAAGCAAAGACAAAACAGAAATCTTCTCTCAAGAGATAGTATGTATCAGCTAAAACTCGAGACAGTTGCTTCATCCTTGAAGAAGAGATTGCGTTTGTGAGGGAGAAGAGGGATGATGGCCAGGTGGTGGCTGATATCATTACACTGGATGATGCCAATGATCTTTTTGAGAAACCATGCAAGTCCAAGATTATCAGCATTGCAAATGTGAACAGACAAATGGATCAAGCACATCGACGACTGCTTGATAAAAAAGAATTGCTAAAACAGGCCCGTTTGCATTCAACATTCAGAGGGATTTGCCATCTTTCCTGTTCTACACAGCATGGAATAAATTGTGGGCTTGCAAGAGTGAATATCAGGGATTGCACTCAAGCAGTAAAATGAGCCTGCACAGATGGATAAGGGCATTGTAGCTAACATGCCGGTCAACAACCTCCGCAGTGCCACGGACCATTATTATCACATAACAGTTTCTGTGGCTACATCAGAGTGCCCAGCAGACACGAACCTTCTTTGCAATGCAGAGACTAAGCTGGCAGCACACCTCCAATCGCTGTCTGTTAAAACAGTAAAGAGCAAAAAAGAGGTATGATATTGCAGTTCTAGGAGCATTTAATCGTGATTGTCATTGATCTTTTCAATCTAACAAAATTAAAGAAGTACACTGGAAATGGCTTCTCTAGCGTTTGGCCAAAGAAAAATTCTAACAAGGAACACAATGAAATTTCATCTATTGGACTGTCAATAGTTCAGTACAGCCTCTTTGCTTGGCTGGTTCTTAGAGTCAGTCAAGTACCATTTCAAAATATGTTGTAATAGATATATATGTATACATTTTTAGCTGCTTATGTAGCAGATGCAGTGGGTCAACGTGCATCACGCCCATTGTTTTTACATTTTGAAACATGTTTGATAGTCACGGCTCTTCTGTTTTCTTTGGCACTAGATTTTGATATTTCTACTGATAGAAGATTGTTAATGAATGAACAAAGTTAAATTATAATTTTCTATTTGCAGAAGTTCAAAACATGTCTCAGAGAAAGACGACCAGGGTAATAAAAAAAGGATCTACCCTGACTGTGTAGAAGGTAACCAGCTATTTTAGTTTTTATATACATCATGCAGGACGTCAAAATTGTGACTACCATTTCAAGATTATTTTTTTTATATATGTACATTTCATCAGTTTATAGGTGCCATTTATCCTTCACCCCCCAAAAAGTTTCAAAAAGGGTCAAATACAGCGGCCTCAAAAGGTAAGTTGAAATACATGTAAAAAATTGAATTTTTTTTAAACTAAAAGAAGGTAACCAGCTATTTTAGTTCTGATAGAAATCAAACATGACTTTGTAATTATGACTACTCATTTGAAGTCTTTTTTTATGTATGTAAATTTCATTGTTTTCTAGGTCCCAATTTTCCTTCACCCCCAAAAAAGTTTAAAAATGGGTAAATACTGCGGCCTCAAAAGGTAAAAAGAAATACTTCTATTTTATTTTTTTACATTTGAACAAAAACACCCAAAACACTGACGCACCGAAATCCTGCAATTTAGTTAAAAATTACTTTTTGTTGTTGTTGTTATTAAACAACTTTAACATATTTATCTTGTATATGTGTAAGGATTAATATGATTTTATATCTAAGATAATGTTAGATTTTTGGCCTAATGTGATAAATTGCTGTTTTTTGAAGGTCCTGTTCCACAACAACCAAGCACAGGTAATTAATGATGCTTATGAGTTTTCCTGTGCCAAACTAAACTACAACAGCTGAGTAATTGTGTATGTATGTTTATCATGCTTTAGCGATTATTATGACATGTTTTGAGTAACATTAGCAATTCCTGTTTTTTAAGCCCTTGTCCAGAACATACCTAAAACCACCACCAAAGGTAATGATCTAACTTAATACTTTGACTAAATGTCGAAATGTTATTGGCCATGAATAGTTGTTTGTAGTAAATAAACAGCTGTAACATACATTAATTGTGAATATATCTATCATCAAATATGTCTGACTGTAACTGGCCACAAAGACGTATGTCCCTAACCTTTTCAAACGTTGAAGTTGAATATGGTATATGACTAAATCAGTGTTGGCAGTACTTGAAAAAAATTTCATATGTTTTGGCCCAGACAACCTCTATTCAATGGACCTCTTTGCAAGCGAGAAACCAGGGAGCTCTATTGAACAACCAGAGAGCTCTATGGAAATGTCAGAATGTAAGACGATATTACTATTCTCTCAGCCACTGCCAAGCTCCTCTTTTTGGGTGTTCAGACTATGGTCACCCTAAAAAAAGTAAAATGTCCACTACATTGAAAACCTGCTGGTCACGGTGTCCGGTGCCATTTTTTTCTAGCGGAAACCCTGATGTGTGACTTTTGAATAATGTCGGGCTGTAATCGGGATTCGGGCTTTAATAAGCCGTCAATAAAAATATACTCTTCGGGATCTGGCTGAATTCTCTTGGGCTCGGGCCGGGTCGAGCCCAACTTCTAAGGCCCGATTACAGCTCTATTGCAAGCGTAAGATAGCCATGCGTTTTTCTCTCCCTGCACATAATCAATGTTACACACCACCTGTCAATGTCACAGGAAGGACACAAGCTATTTGATAAGTATAGCAATGTTCACAATAGTGACACTGTAAGTGACTAAAAATGTGAATTTTAAAATTCCCCGACCCCCGAAAGTGAATGCTGGCGGCAAGACACCCCGTGTCCGCACCGCAGCCAGGACTCCTGAAGGTACACAATAACTCAGTGTAGTGTTGGTCTGTTGTGGTATGGGTTATAAATTACATATGTAATTTATCCAATTTATTTCTCTCCACCCTACACACCGGATGCAATAGACGCAATCCCATCCATACTCTTGTCAGGACCCCACAGGGTAAGAATTTGATTATAGTAGAGATCACAATGGTGTGTTAAAAACAAAAACAAAAAAACAACACAAAACATTTAATTGCCTTTTCTACCTCACAGCCAGTACCCCACTAGGTAATATTTGTTCAGCAGTGATCACAAGTGTGATTCAGAAGTGTATAATTTTTCATCGACACCATACATTTGCATTCCAGTTCAGGGAATAATTTATTTCTATTGTATATCAGAGATCTGAATCCAAAAGCTGTGATATAAATAATATTTTTTTTCAAGATATCAGGAGCCGCCTTTCCAAAGTTGCCATGGGTGTTATCCAAAAAACAAGAACATACGGTAAGTGTAGATGACAAATTTGAGAGATTTTCAGATGGCGTGGTAAAGATGTATTTCAGACATTTAATTGAATTTTTTATCCAATAGTTTACTGTGGCTCCATTGTGAGCTCAATAAGTGGGACACCTACAGGTAGACTTTCATTTTCAGTAAGGATGATGTGGATGATGTCATTACAATGTGCAAGTAACTTTTTTATGCTCAACAGGCAATGAACTCGAAGGCAAAGCACTTGTAATGAGTTTACCAGTGATAACAGTTGACTTGTTAAGTAAGAGGAGTATGTTCTTTTTCCCCTCCCCCAACAGAGACTCGTAGCCCTCAGATTAAAAGAAAAATCCGGACTAAACAAGGGGCAGATTGACTATGGTATTAATCCTGATTATAGAAGTAATCACAACTACCTTGTATTATCTTTGCATATCCATCCATTTTCTGTACCCATCACTCCTAATGCAGGGTTGCGGGGGGGCTGGTGTATATCTCCAGCGGTCAAGGGGCGTGAGGCGGGGTACACCCCAGGGGACAGGGAGGGAGAACATGCAATGCAGAAAGACCCCAGGCTGGGATTTGATCCCAGGACCTTCTTGCTGCAAGGCAACACTGCTACCAACTGCGCCACTGTTGAGCCCCATCTTTGCATATTGATATTTTATTAATTGTTTGAATATACTTATGTTTGCTTAATTTAAGCTCCTGCATATGAAAACAGCTATATTGTAAATGCAATCTTCAAAAGTGATGTAGCATTTATGACATTCAATTGCCTTGTCTTTCACTATCAGGAAACCGGGATAGAAGTCAAAGGCCAAAAAACCCAATTTTCCCAGAACATTTTTATCATTTTTAGGACAACTTTTAGAACAACTGATTCTTATTTATAGACAGAAATCTTTTAAAATTTAAAAAAAGGATGTTATTCATTGATATGTACAACAACCAAATTAAAGCATAACATATCCCAAAGCACAGGTAGAGTGCCACATACTTTTTCAAACAAGGCAAAGTTTATTGTAATGGGAAAATAGCTACTTTTTAAAATTACAGAATGGAAACAATAAATGTTAGCTGAACGTTTTAGTTTCCATTCTGTAATTTAACAGTTAGGAAGAGGGTGTACAACTACCCCATGACGGAGAAAAGTAAGAAAGTATTATTTAAAGGGGTTAAACTAATATGAAATGGTCATATCTGTATTAATTAAAGGAAGTGATTTTGTTATTTTAGTTTTTCTCAGAGTTTCAGAAGGTAGTTGTGGAGACCCTAATGGCCATCCTTGATGAGTTAAAGAGCCTCAACTCTAGGGGAGAAATCACAGTGGAGATTGGAGAGTTGCCCATTAAAACTCTGGAGACTTTCGACATGATGTCCAGGGAAATTGAAGAGAAACAGGACATACGACAGTTGATGGTAAATCAGAATAAAAAAGCTTTAAGTCAGTGTTTCTCAAAATTTCTGATGTTAGGGTCTTCCCTTTACTCTGACAGCTTACAAATGGAACCACATGGAACCGGTAGAGTCTATTTGGTTTCGTTTATATCCTATCAGATTTAGACTTGTAAGGGTCACTTTTGCCCTACCTAAAAGAACAAGAGTCCCTGAATTCAACTATGAAAAGCACTTCCTTGAATAATTCCACGCTTTTGACACTTGATCATTTGTAATATCGTACAGATTGCAAAGCTGTCTCATATTGGGGGGAAGGATGTGAAGACATGCACCAGTAAGACCATGGACAGGTATGATTAACAAATAGTAAAAGGCTTGCACTTATATTGCCCTTTCCAGCCGTACACCTAAAGTCCCAAAGCGCTTTACACTGCTGACATTCACCCATTCACACACCGGTTGTCGGCAGCTGCCATGCACCGGTGATGGCCTGACAACCGGGAGCAACTGGGGGTTCAGTGTCTTGCCCAAGGACACTTTGGTGGGCACAGGCGGAACTAGGGTTCGAACCACCGACCAGTCTTTAAAGAAGTCGTTAATTTTAGTTACTCATTACTTCTCCCAAAAAGTAACTGCGTTAGTAACAAAATTACAGAATTATGAAAATAAGTAATTACTCAGAAAAGTAATTATTCCGTTACTTTTTTTTAAATGTTCCCTTTGATGGAACTTTACATTAATCTGTATGTTCAATTAATCATAATAAAAGTGAATATTAGATTTCAATAATGAATGAGATGAAAACTTTTGGAATACATTTCTAGCAGAGAAATCACAGACACTAATCTCAGGCTGCTTGACATCGTGTCTCCGTCTCCTCAGGAGAGGAGCTTCACCGGATTCAACCGGCTTCCAGCCAACATGAAACTGTTTCTGGCCATAATGAACATTTGTCATCACGTTCTCGTCTTTTATCTCTGAGGGAAAACTCATGTCTGTCATTCCATTTTAAACCCTTCCTTCTCTGGACTAGCAGTTGCTGCATCACTTGGTAGTTTGTGTCCGTGGTGCGTGTGTGTGTGTCAGACTCTGCTGCGCACATCAGGCTATGTGGTTGTTTCTCCCCTTAAGCCCCCGGTCAGATGACAGCTTCCGTTGCAAATTTATTGTGTAACGCTATCAGCGGTAATTATTAACTGAATTCAGGTCGTGGGTGAGAGGAGTAACTCGGGAACAACTTCTGGTTCTTCTCTTAACACTGAGTGAATTCTCCAGTTTGAGTTTTATCCATATCACTCCGCCTCCTCTCCACTATAGCAGCAGCACAATATAGTCCCAAAAAATGTGAAACTCATATTCACCCAGAACAAAAATTAATCTCATCTTACAATATTAACGCACTGTCAGTAACGTTTTATCATCAGTAATGGTAACACCGCGTCCATGTAACCATGGACAGAGTTAGTTCGATTACTCGTTACTGGAAAAAGTAATGCTGTTTATTTTAACGCCGTTATTCCTATCGCTGCCACAAACTTTCTGGTTCATGGGCAAACATTCTACCAACTGAACCACCCTCCCCCCTTAAACACATAGAACTTTAATATCTATGCTGTAGAACAGACCACATATATTGTTGTTATGATTCTTTACTCCTTTTTAACTATCCACTGTGCTGCTGCAACACTGAGAATTTCCCCATTGTGGAACGATAAAGGTTTATCTTGTCTTATAATAGTGCGTGGTTACAATGTGGTAATGTAATACAAGTTATATAAGTTTAATGTTGACAATTGTCTTTATTTTGTATCTGTTGCAGAGTCTTCACAAATGAAAACTCATTTAAAACTTTAATATGCAAGGTGGTGGGCCACATGGAAAGAGGGCCATCAAAAAGACCCCCTTCTACTCCGTTATCACTGGTAAATAGAAAAACTGTCTGCTAGTTCTTTGGCAATTGCTTCTTCATGTTAGAAATGTGTGACTGACATGACATGCATTAACAAACAGTTTGTCTGGACTGTATTAGGCGGTGTCTGTAATACTGACAATTATGAAACTAATTTGGTGTAGTTACATGAAAGGAAACCATACTACAGTTATAGTCAGTCTTAATTAATTCATTATTCTTTACAGAGTAACCCCAAACTCTGAAATGGGTGGTGCCCAATGTCCATTGAGTCAAGTCCTTTGAAACCATGTACCTTGTCTTAATGGATAATATCTCTGTGATCTCTGTGACACTTACAATATTTCTTCATTTATTCTATTGCTTTGTTTGTTTAAAGTTTCAAAGAGGCCACGGAGTATATGATCAGCTCAGCAGTGGCTGCACATCTCAAGCAGGCCCCAGCTCGAAGTGGTGGAGGGGGCTATAAGAGGCCAAGGACACCGTTGGTGTAATGTTTTTTTTTACATTTTGGTTTATGTTGTTGCAGTTTGCCAGAGTTTTTGTATATTTAAAAAAATGTTTTGGCCTTTTTGTTTTGTAAATGTTTTGCATACCTACATTTTTATTTTGTTTTAGTATTTTGTAGATTAGACTACTTGTTTTTCACCACAATCTTTGTTTAAATAAAATAAGGAATTTTTTTTTATTTTGGTAATATATATTTGAGTTTGGGCTTTTATTGTATTGCTATGTATGTTTACAAATGTGTTTACATTAAAAACAGGTATATTGCACATTCATAGGTTTGTGATGGTTGGATAATGTTTGAAAAATGTATTGATTTACATTACAGTAGGATAGTTTGGTAAATGTTAACATCAAGAGATGTATTTATATCCAGTGGTAAAAGAAGCATAGTGTTACTGAAACCTTTTTAAAAGATCATCGTCATAACATCCTGGCACGACATAAAGGAAAAAATCACAGGTTCAATTTGCCCCCCCAGAGAACCTGATTTAACATTTAATTTGACAACTTTAATTTAATTTTAATAGGTTTGTTGTGATTAACTTCATAGATTGTAATAGCTGGATTTGTAAGAATATCATTAGGCTATAATACATTTAATAGACGTCTATACGTCTAGATTCTCTAATGGTGTATAAATTTGGTATAAAAATAAGCGTCTGGCAAACGTATAACTTTAGACGTCTATAAATAGACGTTCATTAACGGTTATTTAAACGTCATATTAGGCGCGGCGTATAGAGGTAGACGTCTTTTAGACGTCTAATAGTCGACTAATAGACGTCTGTTAGACGTCTAATAGTCGACTATTAGACGTCTAATAGACGGCTAGTCTAAACCTAGACGGCTGAAAATCTTTCATTTTTAGACCAGTGGTAGACCGATTTTAGCCTAGACGTCTATGGACCATTTAGACGTTCATTAGACGTCTTTCAGACCGAAAAATGCCCAGTGGGTCCCTGACAGAATGATCCGGCCTTGAACATGGACCCAGCACTCGCCCGGGAGATCTCTGCCCTCCGCCAGGACCTCTGGGCCAACCTTCCAGTGCGGGTCTCCGAAGCTGAGGAAATCCTCGGAGTGCTCCCTCACTTCCAGAGTGTCTTCTCTGCCCGGGATCTCGCCGATCTGCGGCGCGAGGCGGAGAGGATTCGCCAGGAGGCGTTGGACCAGATCACCGGGCCGCCCTCTCCGCCTCCACCATCTGGCCGCAGGCGACAGTCCCGCCGAGTCGGAGTTTCCGGGAGCGCTAGAGCTCCCGGGGAGGGTCAAGGGGGACCCGTCGCTGGAGCCTCTTCACCGCCGACCGCTGTCGGTCGAGCCTCCAGACTCTTCTTCATCTCGGCCGACCTCTACCGGCCAGGCATCTTCGTCGCCCCAGACCAGCCAAGCTCCTCAGCCGCTGCCTGACCCTCAGAAGAGGATCTAAGGGCCGTCCGCCCGATCTCCAGGTCTTCAAGGGAACCAGGCCGTCCTCCGGACCTCCTTCCAGCAAGGGGACGCCACCGGGGCCGTCCGCCAGACTTCCAGGGGCGAACCCAGAAAGACTCGGGGCCCTCCTTCCGTTGAGTTTGAGCTACTATGCAGAGAATAATGAGCAAACATTTCAGTCTCTAGGTGATGAGCAAAGCTGAAAGAGGCATTTAAACCTTTAGCTTACATGGCAGTTCTACAAAGTATTGACTTAAACAGGCTGAATTTAAAAACACGCTTTTTCCAGATTTTTGTTTGAATTTCTTTTTTTTATATGAATCCTCTCCATGCACTTTACAATTCTGCACCCCCTGTGCGTTGGTCTATCACAAAAAAAGAATAAAATACATTAAAGAGGCAACATGAAAAAATTGTAGAAAAAAGGCATGTGAAATGTTTGGGATTGCACTTTATACTGTCACGGTATCGGTCTGAGAAATGAAACGCATTCATGCATTTCAGTCAAAACATAAATATATTCTCACGTGCCCTTCTCCTAGAAAGTGCTGGCTCAGCCCCTTGCGTACCCGGCTATAGCTGCAGTACTCATGTGATGGATGGCCTGTTGAACCTATTCCGGGTAAAAAGGTGTTTTCTGCCTCCCCTCAGGAGATGCTGGACAGTAAAAACCCACACAGAAGAAAAGGTGTAGTGACTTTGAGTCAAGCTAACTAACTTTGAGATGGACAAAGCAGCTGTGTGAGTAAACCAGGACGTGCTTTTGTAAGAAAATCCAATATTTGTCTTTAATCTGCAATTTTCAGATATCAAAAGGAAAACTTAGTAACCCAAAACACCTCTGAACTTCAGCCCTTTAACCTTTCTACATAACTGCAGTGCACCAGGTGTAGATGTGATATTTCATTGATTACCAGGAGATTAAATGCTACATTTTTAACCATCTGTCTTCTGCCCACTGATAAATCCACTCAGAACTACACAGTTTACCCCAGGAAGATGATTTATTAAGAATATGTCTGTCAGTATTTGCCAAATGTACAGGTTTACATATCTGCAAAAGCAAGGTCAGCTATACTGCGGCCTGCAGCTAAAAACAGCCTTTTTATGGCTGAAAGAAGGAAGGAAAACGCAGGAAGAAGGCGATAGAAGAAGAAGAGGCGTAATTTAATTTTTCCTGTCCTCCAAATAGCCTCTTTTCACCAAGATGCTTTGCTATTGATCTGACATAAGAGCTGTGAGCGTGCGAGTGAGAGAGAGCAGATGAGTGGAGCCCTCCACAAGACTGATTCAGCCTGACTGAGCTCCAAATGTGTGCGAGAGTAAATGAAAAACCGCTTTGAGCCTCGTTTGGAGGATTTACATAGTCGATCCTCACATGAATCCTGACAGCTCAGAATAAGAAATGACATATGAAGTACATCTGTGGGAGCCTGCTTCACTCTAAAATGAGTTTTTTTTTTTGCAAAGTTTTTAACAACTAAGCACCACGCATTGCTGATTGCTGATTTAATTATCAAAATCAGAAGAATATCTCATTGAAGTCTTTTGCAATAAATTATATGTCAATGAAAATCAGTCATCTAAACAAGGTTGAGGGGTCTAAACCACAATATATGTTCTCTTGCATCACTTAACGTGGTAATGATAACGCATTACTGCTAACAGAGTTAGCACGGTGAGTACCTACATAGTGTAAAAGGTATTTGCATGCCAGAGTTACCTATCAATCAGAACCCACACTGCCACCTGATCAGTACTAAAACAAACCAGCAGATTAAGATTTTATGTAAATCCTGTTGACTCCTATGACTGTTGACTCATAGGTTTTTAGCTGCAATTATAAGAGAACGTGACACAGGGACAGTGGGTAGGTTAGAGAACATTGGAGAACAAGGAACACAGCAGACAGAAATATGTGGAGAAGGTTAAAGCAAGGTTGGGTTATAAATCCATAAACCAAGCTTTGAACATCTAATGTAAACGGTTAAATCCATCATCTAAATATGGAAAGAATGTAATAAGAAACACAGCGTGGGACACCATCAATGTTGCCCTTTCTGAACAATAATTTGTCAAGAGGGGAGAAGAGACAAGTAGAAGCCATGCAGCAGACAAAGAATCAAACCCAGGACAGAGGTGTGGAGGACTGCGGCCCCTGCTCTATCAACTGACCCATCCAGCAACTTTGGACTAAATTTTGATTTGAAGCACGTCATAATTGTATTTGAGATATCAAGTCATACCGCTTTCAGCTCCAGCAGGAGAAATACAAGGTTTTAGGTATTAGCGACCACATTCAAAGTGAGAACCTTTGAACATTGGCAATGAGCCCGTCAGATCAGGTTAAAAACTTTGGCGTCATCTGACGTAAAAAGCTGCGCTTGAAAATACCTATTCATGCACAGACGTCAAACCCGTCAACATTCTGACGTACGTAGATCAGTGAAAATACGTTCAAGGTTACCTTAGATTGAACCAATTCATCTTAGAATTCCAAAGATGGTGCTCATGAGATTATCCAAATGAAGTTGTCATGATAAACCTTTTTAAAACTATTGCTCTTGAAAGCCAATGATCTTTTTTCTACTGAAAACAACCTTGTCCTGTCCCTCCTGCTATGGATATTTCAGTGCACTTTGAGTCCCTGATCTCTGATTTCAACTGTTTCTCAGCTGGTCTATTTTCTAAAACGATAAATAAAAGGTCTTGTGATGTGAAAAAATGATTTCTGGTTTTAAAGTCTATGATAATGATCTAATAATTTTATCACAGTAATTATTAGAGACAAGGAAGAGGCCTTTCACCTATTCTTATCTAACTGTTGACTCCTCAGCAGTGAGGAGTGTTTCGGTTAACCTTGCAATAAAGACATAACATCAGGGGACTGAAGGCAGAAGCTGCTTGCAGAGAGGGCAGACATGGGTTGGGTGCGAGAGAGTTCGAGTGTTGGCCCAGACGGGCTCATGTTTAAAAGGCAAAAGGAACTCCAAGGCACTCTCATATAGAAAAAGTTAAAAAGCTTTCTATATGAGAGTGCCTTGGAGTTCCTTTTGCCTTTTCGACTGAATTTTTCCCATCCAAAGAGCACCTCAAACATACTTTTTTGAGTCCAAGAAGCGCTCCTAGATAAACGTTTTCTGGGCTCATGTTTAAGACTGGCCGTAATAAAATATGAAAAACGCAAATGCAGACTCCAGTTTATTCCTATTCCTAAAGAAAGCTCTGATCTTAAAGTTTCTGCATTGGTTACCTGTGCACTTTATAAAAGGATTTGAAGGGGATCTTACTGGTATATCAGCTTTTAATGATCGTAGTCCACCCAATTTATTAGATTTCTTCTCATCCTTTACTCCCTCTTGGCCCCCATCTTCTGTAGGGGGTCTTCTATTGATACCTGAAAAGAAAACTAAAACCCACCACTAGGAGTCTTCTTCCTATGTTCATCAGCTGAGTTTGATTGTTTTTTTCAAAGGACACCAAGGATGCATATACGTGGCTTTAAGTTAAAGTAAATATTTAAGTTGATTAATTTATTAGTATTTTATTTATTTTCCATTTCAGCAAGTTTTATATACTACCTTCAGTTTATTTGTGATGCCACCAAAATAGAGCATTTTCTAGCACTTTTTGGCTTTAGATGCACCTTCTAACTTTCAAGTGAGAAACCCACATCTGGACAAGTCAAGCATGGATGTTCTACTCTTCACGTTTTTCTTGTTGTTTTTTGTAATTGTAGAGGTTGGACCCACATGCAGACACTGTCAGGCTAAATATAGTTTAGTAAATACAAAGCTCTTTCCAATGTCAAGGAGGCAAACAGGCAGGGGGCCACAGACAGGACAGGATGGGAGAGGATGGAGCAAACAGAAAAACACAGCAAAGAGAGAGAGGAGCTTAAGTACTGAGGGAGAGGTGGGAATGACAAAGAAACCTGAAGAGCACATCAGAGGTGAGTGGAGGCAGCTGGGAGAGGGAAATTAGAAGATGAGAAACAGCTAGGAAATGGAACACACTGCCAGGGGTGAAGGAATAAACTACAACTGAATAATCTAATCAGAAGTAAATAAAACACAACTAATAGCAAACTGTTCTGAGGAGAAGATAGAAAACAAACAATAACTGAAGCCAAGCACAAAAACAAAAGTGCAAGCATAGAAGAAAAACCAAAACAACTCCAGATCCTGACACTATGATAACATTTTCTTTAAAGAAACCAATCATGGTTTGTGAAAACATTATTTGTAATATACAGAAAATCTTTTGATTTTACAGCTTTCCACAAATATTGCTGAGATCTCATTCTCATGAACCTGATGTCTCACCAGGTGGTTACACCACTCGAATAAATGTAAACCAGACTCTAACATTAAACTCAAACTCAAAAGCTCATCCGAGAATCTGCAACAGCTTTGACTGTATGTATTTTATTGAGGTTCATCTTGTAGTCGTCAATAGTTACGTTTCATCTACAAGAGGGAGAATTCAGGCTCAGGAATCATCAGTCAGACCTTTCCCCAAGAGAAATGTGCAACTGTAAATCCCTTCAGCTGAGCGGGAATGTGCATGTTTCTATGGTTTTTCAATTTTAAAACAAGTAATAGATGATCGTTAAGGCCTTTTTTACTAGGCTTGTGTTAAAACTGGTTTTCCACTTACTGTCGCCAAGTGCTTGTCCAACCTGAGATTACATACGGTTGCAAATTGAGGCCCTATGAATAAAACTCAACTATAGAGCCTGATTGCATCCCATCCAAACCATCTGTGATTAAAACACTCACCACTGTTACCTTTTACATAAGGCCTGCCAGCTAAATGTAGAAGAGATGCCCATTTGGTTTCTTTGTGTTGTGTCAGATCGGAGTGCTCTGAGAAGTGCTCTCCAGCTGCCCTCAGCGCCGGCAACTCTATTTATAAAAAGAGCGCGAGGCGTGGGAGGAGAGCATTATGTAGTGTCAATATTTTAGACGGCAGAAAACTACGGTGATGGCTTTCTCGAGTAAGAGACCAGAGAGAGGAGATGTCTGTGTCTGAATTCACACACACACGCGCACACACACACGATGGCCTGGCCTATAATCGTCCCCATTTAAAATGCTAATTTACTCTCTCCCGCAGGTGCCTGAGTGTGTTTTAGACCAAATTGCTCGTCATAGCGGGTCAATCTGAGCTTAATGAATTCACGTGTTCTCTCATTACGCTTACCGATGCAGGATGTCGGACGGCAGGAAGGTGCTCTGAGCACATGAGCATTTGAAAGCAAAGCCTGTGCCCTCTTCTTGCCTCCTCGGTACGCTCAGATGAAGTTCCACGTGTGCCCATGAATATTTCACTCACTCTCGTGGATTAGACTTGACCTGTGACCTTCTTCATTACAGGATATATTTTATGTAGCTCAGTGACTCTAAGCTACCAGTCACATAGGATCACCAGTCCTGGGGTGATCTTCGCTGGCTTCACATCTTATTTTGAGGCGAAGGAGCAAATGAAAGCAGCATCCCTAAAATGATTGGGTTACTGACTCTACTTGTAAAAGTATTCATACCCATTCACCCAGCTGTAAGTTCTAAAAAACAAACAAACACATGAATATGCTTTGATCAAGCCCTTTTCATTGCAGCTAAGTTTGTATGTTTAGGGTCATGGTCATGCTGCAAGGTGAAACTCTTCCCCAGTCTCAAGTCTTTGACCCTCTTTTCTTCCTGTATCACTTTGCATGTAGCTAAATCCATCTTCCCTTCAACTCTGAAAAGCTTCCTTATCCTTGTTGGAGAAAAGCCTCCACTCAGCATGATGCTGCCCACCACGTTTCACTCAGTACGTTTGCATGCACATCTAAATCAAGCTATTGAATAATTGAGGTAATACCTTAACCAGAAGAGAGTCTTTATCCCAATTTGCATGTCACTCAGAGAATCAAATTACTGAATGAAGTGTGTTAAATTTTGTGACGATAGGTGGCGACATGCACCCTGTCACGTTGGCATTCTTCCGGTTTTCCCAGAGAGTCACAAAGATAGTAAACAAAGGCTGGCGGCAGTGAAGCAGACGGAGTAAAAGCAGGATATGCAAAACCAGCAAAGAAAAGGACGACACCAACGCTGCACAACAGTACATTTTGTAAATATTGTATACTGTTTAATTGTGCTACAGTCGTTGTTGCTGCTTTTTTGTTGTGAACCTGTGTTGTTATTCCCACTTCCACAATCTCGTCACACTTCCGGAAGGGGGGGGGGTGCTCAGGCTGGAAATACCTCAATTTAGCTGGGATGGCGGTTTACATGCAGAGAAATTCGGCTTTCTAACCGCATTATCTGGGTGCGTTAGCTCGATTAATAGTAGGCCAGGTGAGTTTGACTTCAGCCGGACTAAGGTGTGTACATGCATTTCAAAAGACAGATTTCAGTCAGACTAAGGCAATAATTTAGTTTTCTCTTACTCCTTGTAGACGCCCTGACTGTGGAGATTGGCTGTTGAAGGTAATGTGCTGTGTTAGTTTTCAGTCACACATAGCGTTTAATCTAACCAGAGTTTTGCTCATCCCCTTCATAGCTAGTGAGCCTTGACTAAGATTAAACTACACTCAGGTGAACTGTACTGGCTTATTAGGTGACTTCTGAAGGCAACTGGCTGCACCATATTTCCTTTGGGTGTATTACACAAATCTGGGCAGAATATAAACACTTGCTATGCTTTATTAATTTAATATCTAAAAAACTTGTAAAACAGTACATAATGTTTCTTTGGCTTTCCAAGTATCCACCTACATACTTCTTACTACTTTTGCAAGTCAATGTATAACTTAACAATAATCAAGCATTTTACTTTTATGTTACATTTATGTGCAAAAAAGCACATAAAATCGATCTACATACAAGTACACCACCCCCCAACTACTGATTCAGTATTAGTGTTTCAGTACAGGGTAGACATACATAAACACACATATATGTATCAGCTTATGCTTTTAGCTATATTCTGTGCTTCATCATCATTTTCTTGCAGGAGGCTGAAATCAATTTACAAGGCTACACCCAGAGAATGCAGCTCTCACTTTGGCACAGGCCATTTTATCTCCAGCTATAGAAGTGGGACACAAGGAGGGTTGATTGTAATATTTTCTGAATGCTAAACATGCTCCTGACCAATCGTAATCAAACCTCTTGTGCAGCAATATGGTGCTACAGCCCGCTGACATGAATCAAAATAATGTTCCACCAGGGGACAGACTATCTAAAGGGTTAAGGAAATGAAAACCAATAAATGTGAAAGAGAAATATATCAAGTATACAAAGGTTCCATGGATGATGTAAATGTGGCTGCTAGCTGTTTGTGTTTCAAAGAGAAGCAATAACGCATGAATCCTATAAAAGTGACTGATTTAGAGTTCAGCAGCAGCTGAGATGTAATGCTTAATGCATGGCTATAAATTAGCTCAGACAGAAGTGGTGCCATGGGAGGCTTTAACATAGCACACACAAGGCATGGCATCATTACAATCATGCAGAAAGCAGCAGGAAGTATTGGGCTTTCCCCCCCTTAGCCTCGGCCTACCCAGTCACACAGAGTGGACATCAGTGTTTCCCTTTAAATAAACAGGTAAGCATTTAGCACTCGTGGTTGGTCCTGATGCAAATTAAAGATTACAAGAAGGGTGCCCTGTTTTCTTTTAAAACATAACAAGATTCCCTGGTCTCAAGTCTTCTGCAGCCTCTGAACGGTTTTCTTCCAGGATATCCCTGATGTTAATATCTAACTTCCCATCAAGCCTTGTTCTTGCAACAGTAGAGCCTTAACATATAGAATGATGCTGCCACCACTATGTTTCACTGCAGTTGTCGTCAAGGTCAGGTTCAGTGTTCATTTCAGCTTCGCGCACACACACGCAGGCTACAGTACCTGGGGTGTCCCAAGCTTTGGATATTGTTTCATAAGCTAACTCTGCTTTAGTCCATAGCTCTGTCCCTTTGGTTCCCAGCTCTTTGTGATGCTGTGGACTCTGGTGCAGTTGGATTTTATCCAGCTGTTTTAGATTAAAGAGGCTGAAAACACACACGTCATTTTGAAGATTTTTATCTGTAAAAAATATTTGAGAATATTCCTTCCAGTTTGCAATGATGCAAAAATTTGAGTGTTGGTCTATCACCTGAAATCTTTATTGAATACTTTATAATTTGTGTGTTTCAAAAACATTTGCACAAAGCTAATGCCTTCCCTTGTTTCTTTTGCACTTGTGTCAAGTAATTTCATGCGCACCAAAGATGGTTCTGTGAAGAAGAAGAATTTTGTGAAGACCCTGTTTGACTGAAACTAACTCTGGTACAACAAACATGTAAGATCAACTCATTTCAGATATTAAACACATTCTCAGTGTTTCCCTAGAAGCTGCTTTTCCATTCTGCAGCTCAGAGACTTAAATATATCATATTCTCTGGGGAATTAAGTTCATCTAAAAAAGGGGATTATATAAAGAGAACCGTACCTCTGATTTATCCACTACCACCATTATGGCGTCAGGTGTTGGCCGGCAAAACTCTCAAAAAAGAAACAAAAAATATTCCCTGAAACCTATTAAATAGGTGCCATGCAAAAGTATTTGTATCTCTTGAGATTTATTTTTCACATTAAACCACAAACCTCAATTCTATTTTATTGGGATCATGTTGATTCGTAACAGTTGTGAAATACCATGTATTTAATTTAAAATTTTCCCCAAAATACATGCAGCTACGTTGGTGTATATCCCGGTTTTTAGTAGGGTTCTGGGTGGAATTTGTGTAACATGCAGACAACCAGCTTCTCTACTATTACTGAAACAGATAGATTAAATTGTAGAGTCATTTGCATGAATGTGGACAGATCTAGGTCCATCTGCCACATTAAGTGAGCTTTAATGTTCAGTACTCATTTGTGAGGCTGGGAAAACCAGAGAAAACGCAAAAAGAAAAGAGGCCTGCTGGCATTATCTGATTTACTGATATCCAAATCGATCTGATGCTTTTTTTTCAACACGTGCTCAGTGTTTGTGGGCGTAAAGGAACAAAACACTTCTGGTTTTAAACTCTATTGAGGCTGGTAATAAGATGCATCTCCAGGCTCTCTTCCCTGTTCAGTCCCACATCTGTTGGACTCTAAAACCCTAACCTGCCACCAACTAGCTGCTGGGGGAATATCTGAGACAGAACTGGTGAGATATGCTAAGATTTATTTTTTATTTTTAATCCAAAAAGGAGATCGTTTTAACATTTAAAATCCTGTAGAAATACACACAATGAACTCAAGTGTTTTAAAGATGCAGGGCCCTTGGAGAGAATGTGAGACTGCTTAGTCAGCGCTGACAGTTAGGATGCAGGAAGAGAACAAGAAATGTGATAATCTGATTCTCCATTTCAATGTGTCTCGACCTCTGTTTTAAAAATTACTGTTTGAAATCTTCCGTTTTAATGTTGACTTAGCAGCAGCATGAACATTCAACTACATTCTCAGTCTGTTCGTCCCCCTGCTCAGCTCCTAATTCCTCTGTTGCTGGTTTGCTGCTGGCCTTTCCCCTCTTCTCTTGTTAGCTGATGTCTGTGGGCGGATAGCGCTGCTTCACTGATCCTCAACCCGTGAAACACCACTCATCCTGTCTTTTTCCTTGTTTTTTTATCTGTGCCGAAAAACTGTCTCAGCACCAGATCTTCTCTTTTGCAGCATGCAAGCATGCAGCTGCAGGGCAGATGTAACATTTTTCTTTAGATTTCAGAGAAGTAACGACCACTTCGATTTAGGCCGCAACGATGCACCAATTTTTACAGGCCTTGTTATGGGGCTATTCTAAAACACTTTAATGCATCAGCTCTTTAGTCAGAGAAATATGCCAGGTTTGGGAGATGGAAAGACCAAAAATGCTTCTGAAGAGTATTGATATCTTTGATCTTCTTTACTCTCTGTCACACAGTGCATACTTATGACTAAAAGCATACATGCTTTTAAAGAATTGCATTAACTAAAAAAATCTGAAAAGTTGGGAATGCATTTGTATGCAGCTCTCTAAAAATCTGAAAACCCCTTCATAAAATCTAGTGCAATAATTAGAGAAGCTGCCGGGAGGTCCATCGTCACTCTGGAGGAGAACCAGAGATGCACACCTCAGGTGAATCTGTTGACGGAGCTTATATTATTCATGCTCTGAACAAACCTCTCCTTTAAGGAAGTGCTGCAAAATGAAAGCCACAGTGCAAAGACTGGGGGACACAGCAAGCACACATGATAATTTTTCTAGTCAGAGGAGACCAAAGCTGACCAAAACGACATGCAGGGTGCAAAACTTAACACTGCTCAACCACCTTAAAACACTATCCCTACTCCAAAACAAGGTGGTGAAAACAGCAAGATGTAGGCATGATTTTCTTCAGCGGGGACTCTGGAAGCCGGTCAATCTTGATGGTAGATGAATGGAGCTGAAAACAGGACAGTCCTGGATGTGACCTGTTGAGACCGCAAAAGACCTGAGAACTAATGCAGAGGTTTCCCTTCCAGAAGGACTATGACCCTTGTGTGTTAGATCGCTCCATTGAAATAAAGAACCAATTCAGAATATATGGCGAGACTTGAAAATTGCTGTTAGGAGAAGCTCTCCATCCACGCTGATGGAAATTAAACCAATTCGAAAAGAAGATTGTCCAAAGCTGGTAGAGATATTCCTCACAGGGCTCAGAACTACAACTGAAGCGAAAGATGGTTCTGATCGGTTCAGCTCAGTTTGTTTATATAGTGCCAATTCAAAATAAGTGTTGTCTCAATTCAATTTACAAATAAGATCCAATTTATACAGTGAAATATGTAGTTAGTTCAAGTCAGTCCAATCATACAAACAGAATAAACGTCAGTTACATACGTCCCAATTACATCCTAGTTATTAAACCTTGTTGTCAAGTTTAGTTTATTCCGTTTTCTATCAAAGAAAACCCATCTGATTGCATCGAGTCACTGACTTACAGCAATCTCTACTCCTAAACAAGCATGTAGCAACAGTGAACAGGTCGGTTAAGCCATTAACCTTGCAGCAATCCCTCATACTGAGCATGCATTTAATGACGGTGGAAAGGAAAACACACTTTTAGCAGGAAGAAACCACCAGCAGATCCAGCAGGGCTTGAGAAGACAGAGCAGATAATCATAAAAGGAACCACTGATCCAGGAGTACTTTCTAGGTTAAAGATTTAGTAAAGAGGTAATGGCAGCAGTAGCTCCTTAAGTAGTCTAATCTAGCTAATCATGTAAACTCTGGGCCAGTAGTAAAATTTAATAAACTATTGATTTAGAGTGCTGAATACAGATGCAAAACCGCAATGTCAGATTTTTCAGAGGTAAATAAATGTTAAAAACGTTGTCCTTTTTATTCTACTTCACAATTATGCCCTACTCTGTGTTGATCTATCATAATGTTATGTTTAAATACGTTTATGATGCGTTTAAATAACATTTATGATTCTGATCTTCCTCGGTCAATTTGTTTCATTTTGTACATAAAACCTGCTAGCTGCAGGGAGCTGAAAACAATTATATAAATTCTCTTGTTAAAATGAGTAGCAAATCAGAGGAAATCTTCAACTGCTTAACAAAAAAAGCCATTCAGTTGCTCAAACCAATTAAACTGAAGAGAGATAAAATACAAAAATGAATGGAAAACCACCAGGATATCTGACCATACTTTTTTTTTTCTTGCTTTGCTCCAAATGCACTAAATTGCAGTAAAAATTTGGTCTAAAGCTTTCCACCACATACAGCTTCAGTTTAGAGGTTTGACAGTTGTAAATCTGAAAATAAATCTTTATTTGCTACTAATAAAACTACCAATAAAAAGCTAAATGGGATGCAGTATTGTTTACTTCCTCAAAAGGGCGATATAAGGGTGAAAATCAAGCTGCAGCTCCAGAGAGACAGAATGAGGAGTAAGAAGAAAGGGGGAAAGACGTTGGATGGGGCGAGAAAGGAGGGGAGATCAAGTATCTGCGGGAATATAATTAAGTCCATGGTTGGGCTCTCTGCAGGCCTGCGGCACACTCCTCTAAAATGCTGATTCAGTACACAGATAGACCAAGCAGTGCAGGAGAGAGAAAAAAGGGGGGGGTACAGAAAAAGATGCAATCAGGTGCTAAGGAATGGAGGAAAGTGTTGCTAGGAAAGATCTACAAAGCTTTAAAATAACAAAAGTTAAGCTATTAAGTCAGGGGTGCCAGAGTCCAGTCCTCCAGAGCTACCATCGTGCAACTTTTAGATGCATCCCTGCTCCAATGTACCTGAATCAAAACAGTGGCTCGTTACCAGGCCTCTGCAGAGCTGAATGACTGCTGGGGAGGGAATACGGCTATTTGATTCAGGTGTGCTGGAGCAGGGATCCATCTAAAAGTTGCAGGACGGTTGCTATCGAGGACTGGACTTTGGCACCCCCTCTGTTCTAAGTTATCCATTAAAGATGAAGCAGATAGAGATCCACATCAGAACACCTTGGTATAAAGTGCATGCAAGGTTAGCTGCAGTCTGTCCTGGACCTCATCAAACACGGAATATTTACCAGATGCTTCCGAAACAGCAGCCCAAACTCCTAGCCTGCACTAAACGAGGAGAACACTGACACTTAGAGGTGTAAGCATGAAAGTGACTGTCGCTGCAGAACACCCTCCCATCACAGTGAGCAGAGAGGGGGTTTCTTTAAAGCAGCTGTTAATAACCAGATTTAGGAGAACGGAGCAAGAAAACCGCATGTTTGAGACTTGAACCTTATTGTGTCCAGCTGGGTGCTGAGCCGCCAACAAGGCGCGGGTTAGTCACAGTTTAAAGTCCTCAGTCTGTCACCAGCCTGGAGGACCAAAGGGAGCCAACATCTATAATTCATCAGACCGACTGGCAGTTAAAACTTAGACGATAAAGGAGGCAGACCAATAAAAGGGTGGACTTCCCACCTTTTTAATGGATGTTTCTTTTTAATTACACAAGAGGGTTTTTTTTATCGTCTACTCAAAAGAACAGTTTTGACAAATTACATTTATAAGGTATTTTGATACAGATTTGGGAAATCTTGGGCTAACAAAAGCAAAGAAAATCCATTTAAGCTCCTTTAGGCTTACTGTCTAACTAAACCAAGCAACGCACATTTAAAAAACATACTTGCCTCATCAATGTAGCTTCTCTGGTTGAATCAGATCATTTAAATAGGGAGAAACTTTGATTGTTGTGTCTAAACATGGTATAATCTTAGATAGAAAAAGTTGTTACATGAACATGTCTTCTGCAATTTATTAACGAACTTGAGTTTTTATTTAATAAGCAGGACAATCTGCTTTAGGAAAATATGCTTTCACCAATATTTGGCATCTAGAGTGATAGTAAAAAAACAAAAAAAGAAACCAAGAAAATATCTGGTCTCAAATGAACAAAAACACACATTTCACACCGTCATTATTTATTGAATAAAAGTTAAGCAACGATTAGACGTCTCAGTAGTAAATGTCAGCATTATCGGCCTCCCACATTGCTGTAGTGAAATCCTGGCCTACTCTTCTTTTAAAGTGCTTCTGTTTAAATAGAGATTAGGTGACTGGTTCAGTCACAGCATTTCAGCTAGGTTGAGTTCAAGCCTTTGACTGGGCCATTGCAACATGTAGATTTGCTGCTGCGTGTGGCATCATTGTCCTGTTAACAACCCAGCTTGGGTCAAACGTCAGCCGTCATACAGATTGCCTTGCATTTTACACGGGAATACTTTGGCTAGTTTTGGACCACCGGCTTTAAACTTGACTGGTCAGCCGGGATGCAACAAAAACAAATTAGATGTGATTCAAGCAGCAGAGGTTCCGACTCAGAATGTCCAGAGGTCAGCCATGTCCGTTTGCCTGGCTCCGTTTGTGTGGGATGAGATCAGGTTGAGCCTCTTCCTTTGGCAAGAGGCCCAAAGCCTGGAGCAGAGAGAGACGCTCAGCCGGGGGAGTGGAGAAGTACTCCTTCTGTCTCTCCGAGTAGGTCTGCCCTGCGGGGACGATGTCTCGGTAGCCCCAGTCCTTGTGATAAAGAGAAATGGAAAAATGTCATCATAAAAAAAAGGTTTGGAATAAATCTAACATATATTTCATGTAGCTAAATTTATTTTAGAGTAAGACAACAGAGCAAATCATACAGATTATATCAAATATATCGTCTCGGTCAAGGATTATGACTGTCACCGCTCATTTTCTAAAGTTCTATATGAATAGAATGCTTTATTCTCAGCCTCTACAGCACACAGGAGCTGAAAGAGTTTCAGTGAAAGCTCAGCAAAACTGTCACATGACTGCTCTTTTATCTAAAGGTTATCTGTGTGCAGTTGTTTCGATTAAGCCAGTTTGTTTGGCATGTGTCTATAAGATGGCTTCTGCACCTGCCAGTGGAAGTTAAAGGCCTCCAGCAGCTTGATTCTGTCTTCTCTGGAAGGAACGCAGTCCGGGGGAGAGGGCTGCACCAGCTCAGAGCCCGCTGTCACGTCCTGAAACACCAGCAGGGCCCTGATAGCAAACCAGCCCCCGAAGCTCGGGTGAACGCATACCCCAAACATCTTCTGCAGAGACAGACAGACTGGATGAAACTGAGGTGGAGAGATAGCGACAGCAAATGTTCCAAAGAAGGAACCAGTTTGTTTTTTAAAAAAAAACAAAAAAACAAAGCAGTAGCATTACTTTTCCAGCCCAGGGCTGGTCTGTGACGTCAGATTGTTGGTAGTAGAATGCCGCTCCAGATACGTGTGCAGCAGTCTGAGCTAAGACCTTTGGTTTCCTGTTTGGCAGCAGCTCGTAGTCGTACCTAACATCCACCTTCAGCTGTGGAAAACGCTGAGGAAGAGGAGGAGACAATAGTTAGATGTCCTAAACAGGTCTGAAGTGACAAAAGCGACCCAACTTAAATCTTCTCTAAAACCCAGAACCAGAAAGGAACGGTCAACATCTCCATCAGACAGCAGATAACCTGTCTGTCAGTGCATCAACAGGTCAGAGAGCCAGAAGGGAGAAGTTTTGGTTTCATAAAATGAATTAAATTTGGTTCTAACTGCATTGTGCAGTAGGTTTTTCAGACAAAAGTCTGTAATTATACAAGACTTGTCTTAACTCCATTTATGTGCTTTATTACCACAACTCCTTTGCAGATTCTTGCGTTAGTATCAGAGACTCAACATGGGGGTCTGATGTCCCGTGATCACCAGACCTTGTTTGGATGCGCCTATGTAAAAAAAACAAAATGTATTCACATCCCTAAAAATCATCCACAACGTTTACTGTATTTTACTGGGATTTTAGGTAATAGACAAAAATTAGTGCATATTTGTAGAGTAAATAGAAATTATAGAAAGATTTTCAATTTCTATTCAATAAGAAGAAAAAGTGAGGGGTGCATTTGTAGTCAGCCCATGTTTGTCTGATGCCACTAAATAACATCCAGGGCAATCAACTGCCTTCAGAAGCACCAAATTAGTATTAATGTGCTCCTATGTGTCATTTCTCAATATAAATCCAGCTGTTCTGTCAAGGCCTCAGATGTCTGTTAGAGAACATCAATGAACAAGCAGTATCATGGCGGGCAAGGAGCACAAGTCGGGGGGCAAAGTTATAGAGAACTTTAAACTAGGGTTAGTTTATAAGACAATATTCCAAGATGTTAACATCTCACAGAGTTCTGTTTTATCAATCATCTCAAAAATGGAAAGAGTTTGGCACAACAGCAAATACTAAAATTGAACTCTTTGTGGAAGCTAACACTGCACACCCGACTGAACACATTATCCCACAGGTGAAACATGGTGGAGGCACCATCATGCTGTGGGAATGCTTTTCTTCTACAGGTGCAGGGAACAGTCAAAGTTCTGTTGGGGGTGGCAAAAACACTTGATAGAGGTTCACCAACTAGCAAAACACTAAAATATTCTAAACATTCCGACTGTAAGAAGGCAAACTGTGAAAAAGTTCAAAGAGCGTAAATACTTCTGCAAGGCACTGACTGGTCAGTTTACAAAGATACAACCCACAGCTAGGCTGTGAAGCAGTCAAATGTAAGCTGTATGTTTCTGCAATAATATTTAACATAATGTAACAGCCATGTGGCCATATCTCTGCCAGAGTCCCTTTACCTGTGAGACAGCAGTGGAGATGCAGTGCCGGACACATTGATCTATAGGGTCCCACGGCTTCTGAATGCCCCTCTGCTCCAAGAAGGGCAGGAAGGCTTGTTCAAACATAGCAGGAGTGCTGAGCACCACCACGGCCAAGGTATCACCTGGGTAAGGCAGGTGGAAGGATGGAGACAACACTGAGTTATACCAGCCTACCTGCAAACATGGGGGAACAAAAGGTCTGATAAGGACAAGCAAGGGAGGAAAACATACAGTGCAAAGCCTCGAGTCACCCCTTATTTACCTAGCTTTTGCTTCAAAGTAGCTTTATATGTAGAACAATGATATATATATATATATTATGGGACACTAAACATTGATTGAAAATATAAGCTAATTCACCTAATCAGGACGCTACCATACCTTTAGAGGGTACACTTCAAACCCTCGTTTAGTTAAACAGCTTTCCAATGGCCCTGTTATATCCTCCACACTTGCCAGGGAAGCCGCCATTGTTGCGTTGATAGTGAGCGGCTTTGAATTGTGGGATATGGTGTCTTTTTGCGAGCTACGAATTACGCCAAGTTTCTACGAGTAAACTGCTGTGAATTATAAAATATATATCTATATAACAACGTCACGTTGTCCCTTTAGGCCTCCTAAGTTGCTGATTAGATTTTTTTTAAACTTCTAAATCATAAAATAAGTGATGAACAGCAATACCCATAACTCCTATCGACTGCCGCCCTCCGGAATTACGTAGCGATCAGGTGTTTCCCCACAAATTGCGGCGCCTCCTTTTGGGGGAATGTTGGCACTACTTTTTTTTTTTTTTTTTTTTACTAAATCAAAGCAACTACTGGGGGTTTCAGCGCAATGAAAGCTCAGATAAAACGAGCAGACGTGCTTTGTAAATTGTAAGCCTTCGTACACCATACCAGACGAGACAAACAATTATATGTCATAGCTTCTAGTCACTGACTGACAAAAGTTACTGAATTCTTCCAGACCAAAATGGCCAAACTCTGTTAATTCGTCTTGCCTCCGCTGGGGATTAACGCCCTAAGCAAAACGGGAGATGCAGGCCTACAACAACTTTCAGTTATTACTTTAATAAAATCTAATATTTTACACCTATTTCCCAAAAAGTCAAGAAAGACTGAAAAAATAATAAAGGTCTAACTATGAATCAGTCTTAGAAGTTCATTTGAAGGAATAATATTAAGTTATAATATTATTTTCTTTGTATTTGGAAGGAGCCAGGAATAAAAAAAATAAATATAAAAACAGGTTACAGCTCTCAGGTATTTTGTGATGTTTTATTTAGATGAATTACATTGTAAGTTATGATGTTATGTGCTGTGTTGTGTTTTTAGAAGAGCTGAATCTTCTATTTTGAATAGCCTATGCCAAGTGAGAGTTGTAGTCGGTTTGTTCTAATCTTTAGCCAACAGACATATTTATGGAGCAGCTGTTACTGTGGAAAGTTAGAGTCCACTGTGAAGCTGAAGAAGTAATATAAAAGAGGAGCAGACTGGAGTCTACTCAGATGAACTTATTCATTTTTCTTGTCTTTAAACCCTTTAAATCCACCGCTCAAGTATGGTCATAACTTTTCCTAGAAAAATTTCTCTATTTTATCAACATTATTGTATTTTGTAAACATACCTTTCTATTTCCAAGCAAATCTCTTTCGCATAGGCCTACTGTGTTTTATGATGGCACAACCAAATTATAACACAAGTATACGAATAGGCTAATGTCTTTAATTTAAAAAAAAAAACAACTGTGCTGAATAAACTGAACATGACTGCCCAGTTTCATGACATTTTCAGGTTTCATGCAAATCCGATGATGAAAATTGGCCAGCAGATGTCGCCAGATAAATTCAGTGGTTCAGAAAACTTGTCCACTAATAGTGGTGCGTTCAGGCTCCTGGAAACTTTACCAGACTTGTGGAGCTCCTTAACTCTCCTAATGATAGGTTTATTATTAACATATCTGAGGCTTACAACGCCGTGACATCATCATCTGGGGTTTGCAAAATCATTTAAAGGCGTACTAATCTTGGTTTATGCAAATGCCTGGGGAAAACAAATCCTTGTTTTCTGTCATTACCTTAGCATTTAACAACTTGAGGAAATCCTAATTGACCTAAAACGGGAACAGTTTAGTCTGCTTTAATGTCAAGACAGAGAGAGAAACAATGGTTGAGTGATTTTATATGCTACAGTTTATTTAAATATGTGATTCAACAGTGATGCCAAGGTGGGAAGACATTAGCAGCAACCAGTCAGTGTTGCAAACAAATATCTCCAGAAAAACAACAAATATAAATATAACAGTTTCCTTAACAGGAATTAGCACTTTAGCACCAAATAACTAACTAACACTGGAATAAACTAAATGCTGACTAATCTCTCACTTCCTCCTCGTCATAAACTAACTAGAACTGTTTCCCGTCTCGAAAGAAATTACTTTTAAAGATGGAGCTTTATCCTCGCCTCAATAAGCACTCTAACTTTGCAGAAACATCCATCGGACATAAATCTTCCTCCTGAGCAGCGGGGTCCAGCAAACACGCAGACTTGTGTTGAACTGGTAAACACGTGGCACTGCTGCTGGGGGGGAAGGGGGGCGTTCAAAGAGCGGCAGCAGCGACAGCGATCCTCCTTCCTTCATTCTCTCCAGCCACGCGTCCGCTACCAGGAGCTGCTGCTGCTGCTGCCGAGACACGACCAAACCCACTGCAGATTGATGTGCAACTCCGATCACAGCCATTGAAGGAAAGTCTTCCGTCGGACCGCGAAGGAGACAGAGAGGGAGTTCCCGTGAGTGACATTTTTTTTGTTGTTGTCGTTTTTACAGGAAACGATACTTATGCGATCGATTTCTTTCTGAAGAGATGATGATGATGAAGATCAAGATGATGGAGGCCAATCTCTGGGTTGCTCTTTGTGCGCTTTTGCTCGTTAATCTGGGATCTGCGGAGGGTATGTATTTATTTTATTTTATTGTTCAAATATTGTCACTGCTGGATTGACCAATTTACCATCAGGGGCGCCTCCAGAAAGTTTTGGGGCCAAGAACAATCCTGGGGTGGCACACCAAAAACCTTAACACCTAACAGAATGTCAATAGTTTCACTACATGTTGCTAAGGCAGAGCTTGACTTGTGAACAAAATGAAAATGATGACTGTTTAAACTGTAACAGGTTTTTGACCTCAATAGGTGATCCTGATGTCATTTGAGGACAGGTAGAGGAGTGAGTGGCAGACATTCATAGATGGGCTAAAAACAAATTAACTTAATATAATAGGCCTAATTTGTCCCTCAGTGTGGGGATTCAGTGCATGAGCGCCAAAGACAACAAGAACCCATCAAGGCACACACATTAAAACTAGAACAGCAACAAGTAAACCATAAAGTTGAAAAAAAAACTACACTAAGCCATATACAATTGTGCTATAGTAGGAAATATATCATAAAAGTGTGGAAACTTGTGCCCGATTTGTTTGATGGATCGAAATGCGGCGTGTAAAGAATAGAGGAACAAAGAAATGTGACAGTTAACTGTCTGGTCTCTGGCCACTACTCAGATCTTTTTAAGTTAGATTATTTATTTTGATAAATAACTAAATGTTGCAATTCTCTGAAATGAGTCAGTTGCTCTCTTATGTTCCTGTTATGACGATAAGACAGCAAATTTCCCTCTACCCACCCAAGCCTCCCTGCTGTATCATGTTAGATAACACACTATTTGTCGTCCTCAGATATGTAAACATAACAGCCGTCCTTCAGCTATCGTCACGTCCTTTTGACAGAGACTGCGTTTAAAAAAAAAAAAAAAAAAAAAAGATGTGATCACCTTCAACCTGTCAAGTGACATCGATTATTAAATTAATATTTCAATCATTAAATGAATACATGAATAATCAAATAGGAAAGGTGTTATTGTTGCGGGGGTGGGGGGGTTCTCCAACTACGTAATTAAAAGTGTGCTTCTATGACAATAAAGCTTCATTTCACCCCTCCTTTCTCTGGCTGCACCCTTCATCCTCATCTGCCTACCTTCCTCTTCCGTTTTCAGACTATACATTTATACCTCTCGCACATCCTGTGTGTCTCTCTCAACCCGCTTTCTGTCCTACCTGTTTCAAACCACTCTGTCTTTTGTTTCGTTTTTTTCCGTCAGCACCTCCCACATGAAAAGAAAATGAGCCCCTGACATCTGAAAAGGTTTTTATTGGCACGAGTTGTCTTCCTAAATGGACAGAAACTAGCAGGACTCCACCGGAGCACATTTATTGGCTGTAATTGACGAGAGTAGAACATTGTGATAAATGACACATCTAATTATGTGCAGCAGCACAATGTCATTTTACTCACTTCATGCTAATTGGCTTGCCTCTGCTGTGCAGCAGACTTTATGCAGACCATTAGAGCTGTTTCAGGTTTTTACTGTAGAAGGAAGGAAAGAAATGGCATTTAATTAACTTTCTCCGCGAAGATCTTCACAAAGTTTTTATAGCAAAAACCAACTCTTGACCTATGTGACCTCTTTAACCTTACTTGTAATTTCTTTTTATACACAAAGCTAACAAAACCAGCTTCTACTGAGATGCAAGACTGAGTATTTAAGATGTGTTTGAATAAACACTGTACACTGGAGTAAAAGTGAATTGTTTATGTCGCAATAATATTTTTCATATCAGTCGATATTAATATATGTCACAACATAAAACGAATCACAATTCTAGTCAATATTTAACATTCCCTGGTACTATTTGAAGATATCAGAAGGTACATTTTTATTTATTTTCAAAAGTTGAACATGTCATCGGACATTATAGAACTGTTTCGGACAAATGAAAGGAGGTTAGGGGTGGGTGATATGGGTTACAAATAAAATCTTAGATTTTTTTCATGCAAAATCTTTTTTTGTTTTTTATTTATATGAATCAATTTTTTAATCCCTTTTCTATTCTTAAAAATAAATTACAAATGACAGAAAATATATTTTTTAAACTTGCTTATATTTCAATAATCC
The DNA here is from genome assembly GCA_963556495.2 of Valencia hispanica. Classification (NCBI taxonomy): domain Eukaryota; kingdom Metazoa; phylum Chordata; class Actinopteri; order Cyprinodontiformes; family Valenciidae; genus Valencia; species Valencia hispanica. Next base: position 17,761,762 of record OY747705.1, read on the forward strand.
CTTCTTGAAGTTGACCCGAATTCAAAGTCAAATAAATACACGCTGTAAGACATGCTACTAAGACAAGATGGTAGGCCCTGGGCGCGCTGACCTCACTTTGAATTATGTAAACAAAAGAGATGCATTGAATAACTTTTTTTTTTTTTTGATTTTCTTGATCGTCCAAAATTTCAGTCTTCATAAACAGAAAAATTTGATAAATTGATAAAACCGATATGTTGCGCAGCCCTAATTTACACTGTAGCAGATTTGACTTTTTGCTTTTTTTTTGGCACAATAAAATGTTTAAGATCATCAACACGTTTTAACATAAAAGTTTAGCTGAGCAAATACAATAGGTGTTTTTAAATGATTATTTACTGTATTAAACGAAAAAGAGAAACTGTTTCCAACCAACCCTGTCCCAATGTGAGAAAGTAATTACCCCAAACTGGTTGTGCTGCTACCCTTGGCACCAACATCTGCTATCAAGTGTTTGTGATTACGGAAAATGAATCATTTACATCACTGTGGAGGATATTTGGCCAATTCGTCTTTGCAGAATTATTTTTTTTCTGCCACCTTGGAGGTTTTCGAGCATGAATTTTTAAAATGTTTTTATTTAAGGGTCTTGCCGCAACATCTCAGATTTGCGCCCAGACTTTGACTAGGCCAAAACCCCATTTAGGGGTGAACTTGCTGGTATGCTTCCAGATCCTTGTCCTGCTGTATAACCAAGTGTGCCCAACCTTAAGGTCAGAAACTGAGGGCCGGACATTCTCCTTCAGGACCTTCTGGTAAAGACCAGATTTCATGGTTCCATCAATTACATCCATTTTCCAGGTCCTTTAGCGGTGAAGCTCTTTTTCTGAAATGTTGTTTTACTTTTTGCAGCAGATGTAAAGGGATTGGCACCGTTTAAAAAGTTCCACCTTTGTCTCTAAAGTACACAGAATATCTTTGAAAAAGTCTTTAGAATCGCCAAAATACTTTTGGCAACTGGGAGATGTCTTTTTATGGTTGAATCATGAAATATGGAGGCCCCTTGAAAATGGCTTTGGAACCCTATCCAGAATGATGGGTGTCAAACACTTAGTTTCTTATCGTTTTGTAAATTTCAGAATGGGGCGTGATGTGTTGCTTTTAGCCTACTTCATGTTGTCAGACAAACACTAATTATGTGATTTCTTGATTCAGCTTTTCTGACAGCAATCATGCCTGGGTTTGGCGAGTAAAACTGAACTCCACTTAGAAAATTCTGTTTAATCAGTTAAGTCATGATTAAATAAGGAGGGCAATTTCTTTGTCCCATGAGTCTGGGTTGGTTATGGTAGCTATTCTCCTTTTTATTAATGACATAATCACTTGAAAATTGCCTTTTGTATTTCCTCAATATATCTTTGTCTGATAATATAATTTGTTTGATAATTTGATACATTTAAGTGTGGCAAAAATAACAGTTTCAGAACCATAACTTCCAAAAATCTTGGTATACCTTTTATATCGGTAGCTGGCCGTGTCTAATTTGGAGCAATTAATAAGCTTTGGTTTTACCAACAGTGATCGCTGAACTTGGCTGTGCTACATTAGTGGCATGGTCATGAAGCTAGATTGGTCTAAAAGTCCACTAGGCCAATGGACTTTGGTGTAATGGACACTCTAATATCTTGAGAGAGGTAAGAGCTATAGTAGAAAACAGTGAGTCTTTTCATACACCTACTGGTCTCTCACACGCAGAAACATAAACATAAATGTATGAAAAAAAATAGGCCAGCCTCCTACTCCAGCGTTTGACCTAAGCAGCTAAAACCCGAGAACAAGGGCTGCATTATTCAGTCAAGCACCTCTGTCTATTTATGAGTGTATCGGTTCTGGTATCATCCAGAGTTCAAAAAGGCCTCTTTCTCTCTCCCAGTGTGTTCTGTTGGGCTGTGTGAGTGATTGTGGAGGTAATGAAAGGCATCAGGGTAGTGTGTTAGTCAGCGGTAATGACTTCACATTAGATTAGCGCTCTGGTTTGCATCAAAGGGAAGCAGGGAGGAACAGAGATGAAGGTTTGGCAAATAGTGATGAAGACATAAAGGCAGGGCAGGGAGAGGGCATTATGGTCATCATTAAAAAGATATAAGTGTATTTCAAGGACCAAAAATGACTCGCACTTTATTAAGGCAACAGCAATCAAAAAGAAAAAGCAGATGACAGTTTGATAAAGCTTGCTACTCTGGGAAGTACAGAGGGAGCAGGATGATTTTGTTAGGAGTTTTCAATGCAGGGCTGGTGTGCTTGACAAGATAGATGGCATCACTGGGTAAAAAACTGTGAGCAGAAATCTTTAAGCAACATCTCAAGACTTAAGGTAAAGCTCGGGCACAAATTGTTCTTCCAAATGGACAAAGACCTTAGGCCTAGCTCTAAAGGGGTCTCCTGCAAGGCATGTTTGATTAGGAAGATAAGGAGTTATCTGAAGAAGAAAATAAAGAGAAATACAGACAAAATTATGATGTACCATTTTCAAATTAAGAAATCCCTCAAGCTTGATGAGAAAGTTTTCACTTGTACTCATTAAGTGGTTCTGCTCTCAAAATGGCTTGTTGGTTTATGGTGAAGCAGCTTTCAATTTCTATGCTCCTCTAATCTGGAACAAACTTCCAGACAACTGCAAAGCTGCTGAAACAGTGAGTTCTTTAAAATCACAGCTAAAAACCCATCTGTTTAGAGCTGTCTTTGAGTAATGTTTTCATGTATCAAACGTTTTGTGCATGCATCATGCTTTATTGCTGTTTTCATTTGATCCAAAATTAATGTCTGCTTTTGAGTAATGTTTTTACATGTCATATGCTCTGTGTGTGTTTTATGCTTTATTGCTGTTTTAGTTTATCTCCTAATCATGTAAAGCACCTTGAATTACCTTGTTGTTAAAAGTGTGCTATACAAATAAAATTGCCTTGCCTTGCATTGTTCCCAATTAAATAACTTAGAAAATGCTTTCAGTAAGTTGGATTCAAAACTATCTTCTGCACATTTGTTATACTTGCTTCGGCTATGCTATTGCTGTGCTTTGAATTGAAAAAACATTAAACATTAATATCTTGAATAGAATTTGAACTTTTCTGAGGATTTGTTACTTCTTAACCTGAGCACAAGGAATGTGCACAGAATGCAAAAACAGTGGGATGCCCATCATTTCATCCTAGTATCAAGCACCCCACGGTTATTAGCTGTTAAGGTGCTTTGAGGATGTAATGCAAAGAAAGCAGACTAGAGAGGAATGCGAAGTTGTTGCAGACTTTGCATTTGGAAAAAAAAAACACGGCAAATGCACAAAGAGCTCTAAGCTGATTTGGAGAGATCTGGGGCAGTGGTTAAAGGTTGTATCCTCCAGTAGCCCACAAAATCAAAGCGTGCGTCAAAGGAGGAAAAAAAGAACAGTGCAAAACAACTAGAAAAATGCCTGCTTTAAAAGAAAAGTACATAATATAGATAATCCACAAGTCACAACACTTATAGCTCATCCAGTGTATGTTGTTTCTTAGTAAATTTTCAGTATCCGTGTTTTACAATAAAGACAGGGGAAGCAAAGAGGAGTAAGAAGTTAATTGATAGGAAAACGCCTTTTGTACCGACACATCCAGACATGCATCCCTCTCCTAGCTTATTGACTCGGGTAGTGAATGAGAGCAAATCTTAAAGCAGATAACAGGAAGGCTGAACAGTGTACAGCAAAGACACTTGTTTCAAACTTTACACCTCTGTCTTTCATGGAACAAGGTGGCTTGGTAAATGTTGGCAGCTTTTTGGAAAAAAGACATGCTTTTAAATTGCTCCTGCTCCTAAAATTAATGTTTAGAGATCGCCTACAGCGACAGGCTGAAAGCAAATTAATTGAATGTAACTCTTGAAAGTTCCAGGTCAATTTGCCCCTTCGCCAATTTCATGCCCCCACTTCATGGGGGTTTGTCCCCTTCCTACTTCCATTTTAAGCATGTAAATAAACCATTTCATATGTCTTGTTAAATATTTTAATGAATTCTAGGAATACATCATCATAAAAATGCTCAAAACCTTTACAATTTAACTGTGATCACTTTCTAAAACAAATCAAGTTACATCCAATTTAATTTGGTTTTGAATATTTTTTTCTGCAAGGTCATAAAAAATATAAGGGATTGTAACCCCTGATCAAACCAAAATAACTAGGCTTCTGAAAGATATTATTTCTTGGAATTGCTTATCCATGTTTCTTTACAGTGTACCATAAGTAGAGAATGGAAAGAATTACTTTAAATAATAGGATGTCAAAGCCAGTAGGAAACATTGTGCGAGCTGGTATTAAAAGATGTCAGTTTGAAACATGCCCATGACACACAGCTCCTATTTGTATCCAAAAAGTCCAGGTACAAAATGACCCAAAACAACAAAGGTACAAAACGGTGAAGAGGCAAAATGACCAACGGTCTCCTTATATCTCCTTCTGTTATCATTGTTAAAAAGAAAACCGAATGAGTGCAAATCGGTATCTGGAGGGGAAGGCAGGTCATCAGTTTGTTTGCTTATCATTGCTGACTGTAATTTAGGCCAAGAACATTTCTTACACAAACCCGACTTTCAGTGATGCCAGTTTCAGGAGCAACTCAACTAGACTGCTGCCGCAACAGTTCTTTGTCAATGAAACTCTTATAAAAGGTGAATTTACACTCATTTGTTGGCCATCTTTGTTTTGGTACGAGGCCCGATGGGATTTGGAGGCTATTGTCTTTGTCTCTTTAAAGTTTATCAGTGCGGAAGTTCTACCAAACCTTAAAAGAGCAGGAAACCAGAAGGTGGTTCAAAGTTGAGAGGCTATCTTTAGCATGGCCCTTATCTCAGTTTTCCATGTCCAGAAGTGGGTCAGAGAGCTTGTGTGAAGGTTCAAATGCTAACATATGACACAAACCCAACACCTGCAGGTCCCCTGAGAGTTCGCTCTTGCTACCTAAAAAGCAGAGCAAAGAGAAGGTCAGATTGTTGGATTGAGAGATGCGACATTGCTGCAGAAAAGCAGAAGCTATGCCTGCAACGTGTCTGGATAATAACAGCAGCGGATACAGGCATAAAAGTTTGTTAGGATGAGATTCAGATGGTGTTGAGGAGAAGAGAGAAGTGATTAAATGCTATGTGACTTTTCACATGAGGGTGAGAAAGGTAGAAGTGAGATCCTCCCCCCGCCAAGGATTCACACACCAATTTTCAGCCTGTCTTTCACACATTGACGTTTGTTCACACTTGAGATGTTTTCACTACCAGGCACCTAGTTTCTGTGCAATACTTGAAAATGATTTAAGCATGCAGATAGCTGTAGCTTTATTTTCCTTACCACACATCGCCACTCCATCCCAGCACAGTGAAAATAATATTTTATTTTTTGGTGTTCATAACATTGGCTTTTATTTTTTTTAATCAGATAAATATTAACTTTCATACAGCTGAGTGAAATCGTTTTGAAGTCTCTTGCATTTCATCCACAATATTATTCATCTGAACATGCATGTTTATTAAAACCAGTCAAGACAGAAAGGTACAGTGCCTCACAAATAACCAAAAACGTAAAAGATTTTATTTGTTTGGGCATTTTTCATACACCAATGATATTAAATGTGAACATTTGTGAAGTCAATGAAAAATGACAGTTGATTTTTTTTTTTTTTTTTCACAAATAACCTCGGGAGTCTGAATTATTTTGCCTAGACAGCTAATTACAGTCAGATTTAATTAAAAAAATGGGTCCAGTACATCATACTTTTTTTCTACATTCTAACACCATTTTTTAAAAATCCATCTGAGGGGGTAAGTGTGTTAGGAAATCTTTTTCCTATTTTTTTTTTTATATATTGTGTTATTTCAAGAAACCTTTTCAAGAAAATGTTTAGTTATAAAGTGTAACATATGCAAAGTGCATAGGTCTTTAATTCCCCCTTTACTCAAAATGTAAGGATGGCGACTGCATCAGAAAATGAGTTGTATTTAATTACCTAAACACAATTTTTATTAGTCTGTCGGGTTTAAATCACACTCTTTTTAGATATTAACAAAATCTACACAATTAAGTAGGATTAAAATGGGATGAAATAAACAGAATTTGGTATGCTACTTGAATTCTGTACATTAACACGCACACAGGCGTGGCATTTTTCAACCAATGGTGCATTTAAGCATTTTCATAAATGCTTATTCAGTGGAAAATGTATCTGATAGATAATGTGTGTAACTTCATAGAGCACATTAAGCAACCTAAAAGAAAATAAATGGTTACTCCTGGGAGTTGTCTTTTCTGCTGCTCATATGCATTGTGTTTTTCTGCAGTTCACAGTGAAACCTTACAAACGCCCATTTAACATGACCTAACATAAAGACCAGAGGTTCTCAAACCTTATGTCCAAAGGGCCAGACCAGCTTTATGGATGAGGTCTAAACAGCTAGAGAACAGCAAATCGGTTTTATTGAATTTGTTCCCAACTTCCAAGCATCAGAAATGGCGCTTACTGCCAACAGTTGTTTCTCTTTTACCATAAGCTGCTCAAATTTGTAACCACCGTAGCGTAATAAGGGTTCTAACTTATTAGAAATTTAAATTTATGAAATTATTTTTCATGCTTCAACAAATGGAGTACCTTTCTTCACATGGGAATAAAACTCCCCCACTTTATTAGATTGACAAAAAATAATTTCTCCAGTAGAAAAACTGTACTTAGTTGACAACGTTTTTTTCTTTCTGCAGTGACTAACGGCACCAGTGTGGAGCCAACTGATCTAAGCAAGCATGAAAGCTCAACAACTCTGCTGCCATCTGTGTCACCTGTTTATTCCAACCTTACCACTGAAGGACCTGAAATCGGAACCAACATCACAAACGTAACGGACACTTCCTCTATACCAACGCCTACGCCTCAACCTTCATCAAATCAAAGCGACATTTTGGCCAATTTTACTTCCCCTTCTACGCCGTCAAACCAATCCACTCAAAATGAACGCTCCTCCTCCACTTCTGTACCAACACCTGAGCCCACAACGACAGCTACAACCGCTGGCCTTTTTTCCAATTCAACATCCAACACCAGCTCGTTTCAAGAAACTAGCACTTCTCCGCCATCCACTACTTCTCAGTCTAGCTTTGGATCAACTAAAGCCTACCCAAGCACCACCACAAGTCTGCTAAACAGCACCTCCACCCATGCCGAGAGTCCATCCCAGCTCAACATTGCGGGGGACGGTAAGTCTAATACAAGTGTTCAAGTTTGCCCTGGATTAGGCCAAAGTAAATTAAAACAACAAAAGCGGTGCTGTTCTTTGTTTTCCAGTACACATAAGTCATTCTCTCTACACACACCAGCACAAATGCCCTGTTGACGTCTTCCTCGAGCACTGTCACTACCAAGCACTATGTGATTATGTGTTAATTTGAGAAAGGGACAGAGGCATCATGAGACCCTGGCTTTAAGAATTCAGTTGTCTGTCTTCTGTATATCTCCCTGTTAATATCTGCCTTTTAAATGATTCATATATCTACTGCTGAAGATATACAAGCACTCGGATTAGGCATCCTTTGTCTTTCAGTAGAGGGATTTATCTAGGCCATAGGTAGAAAAAGAAAAAAAAATACTTCACATCAGTTGAGCATCTATTCCAGTCAAAATTATTCTCTTCTTGTTCTGCTCTGTGTGGTTTTATTAGGCTTTTGCCATTTTGCTGTTTTCCATAAACCAGAGGAACAGCTCCCTGTGGTTAAAGTTAGATTAACCAGAGGATGTCAAACAAAACTGCTAGGTTTACTAAACAGTGCTCCATAGCAACGTCCATATACAGAACCCCCTCCTACGCTAAAATATACAGACCGCCAGACTGAAATGTTAGGATGCTTTCCAGATCAAAGAGTAAACTAAGAGAAAACTTAGGAAGGCATTTGTTTTACCATATTATTATCACCAATTGATTTTGCTTCCCATTAATATTTATCATTTGTTTTTCACATTAGGAACACAAACAATATTGTATTATAAGGATTTTAAATGATAAATCAACACAAAGTATAATAGTGAAGTGGAACGCAAATAATAGTTGCATTTTATTTTTTAGAAAAATCTGAGAAGCGTTGTCTATAGATTTTACCATTCCCATCTTGTTTGAAATTTCTGCCTTGGGACGCATAATAAACACTCTGCATGGTGCTGCAAAGCCTATATTTAGCTACGGTTACAAATGTGAACAACTACTTTGGCTTTTACATTTGGACCATGTTAACTGAAGGTAACCATGAATCTAAAATGGTGTATTGTCAGCTCTACGATTGCTTCGAACAGAGAAATTACACCTTACTGATTTCTTCCTGCTTCTCTCCCTATACGACAGATGCCCATAACTCTCCTGCAGTGGACCCCCTTCTGGCTGGCCTGGTGTCAGCATTCATCATCACTGCCGTCATTATCACGCTGCTGCTCTTCCTCAGGTTTCGCCGAAGAGAAAGCGGACCACAGTTTCAACGGCTGCAGAACCTACCAATGGTAAACGGGCAACACTGAGTCTGTCAGATGTTTTCAAGCCCAGAGCTTGGTTCTACATTGATCAAAAACATGGTGGCCGTATAAATTCACCTCTGTAGTTCCAAACTGTTTCACTTCCTAATATAGTCCCCTTTGTAAGTTGTTGTGTTCATACAGTGCCCTTTATTTATTAAAACCACAAATATATATTTTTTGTAGCTCTCATGTGAGACCAACACGAAGGGGTGCATAATTATGAATGTAAAAAGGGGAATACCCGAAGAAATTTCAATATCTTCTAACACTTGGGGCATAGGATTTACCAACATAATATGTTGTTATGTTTGGCCCAAAATGCATTTGTTTTGGCCTTTTTGAAGGTATAAGGAGTCTTGAATCTTCAATTCTGGTATTTAAACCATGAAAAAGCTAGAGTTTTATTTAGAAACTGCAATAATAAAAGCAAACATGCTAGCATAAGCAGACCTAACATTACAGAGGTTAGGCTTTTTATGGGGTTCAGTTCCACTTTAAGAACTGAGTTTGGTAAGGAAGTGACGTCAGAAAACACGCGCCACAGCCAGCTTAATAACAACTGGTGACCACCCAGAGGCAAACAATAGAAAGACGGAGGCGAATCATCCAGACATGCCCTTGTTGCTCCTTCTTGTACATACCTTAAAAGAAGGCACGGCGCGATTGCAGAAATTTCGGATACACCATATCTCTGACCGTGACTGTACCGTCATATATGTTGGTCTGCCTTTTTTTTAATGCATGCCTACTAGGTCGGGGTTGCGCCAGCAGGCGGGGGTTGTAAACGATGCTTGGCGTGTGTGTGGACAGGTATAAGGTTAGGTGGGATATAAACTGTATAACCTTAGCCGTGTTAGTTTAGAAGCAACCGGACTAGCTTCCCTGTCCCTGCTGAAGAAAAGCATCTCTCGGCATGATGCTGCCACCACCACCATGTGTCATGGTGGGCATGGTTTGTTACAAGTGTTTTCCTCCAGTGTTTTGTAGTAGGCCAAAAAGTTGAGTTATATTTAGGCCCATCAGAGTTTAGGAGGCAGAATGCATTTGAAGGTTGCACTACTTAGGTTTCTATTTGTAAAAGAAAAAAGGTACTTTTCCAAAACATTGTGTATCAGGGCAAAACTCAGTTTCTCAGTTGTTTTTTCAAGCATAGATCTACTGTTACGCTTCAGAGTCCATAGAGTCCCAAACAGTTTCATTTCCCATTATTGCATCTTTTGTATGTTTTTTGTACCACCTTTACAAGATATGATCTGGGTATCCAATAATGTGACAATTTGTGATTTTTCTTTTCCATAGGACGACATAATGGAAGACACACCCCTGTCCATGTTTACCTACTGATGGGGTGTGGGGGCCCAGCCATAGCGTTTTCTACTCTTCAATTTACTACAGCAATGCTGTGGTTGGTCAACCGAATCTCCTTAATCAGCCCCAAACAGAAATCTGCCTGGGTAGGTGTAAGCACATGCCTGGATTGCTTCTGCTAACCCAGATAACCTGGATGTGCAATGAGAATGGACCTAATTTAAATGGAAGTGGACAATGAAGACAAAAGGGCAGGAGGAAACCCTTTGCAAATGGCCTGTTTTGGTGTATGATTTTAAAACTGGGCAAAAGCCTTTTTTCACTGCTGTACATATAACGTCTGAGGTTGTAAATATTGTTATGCTCTTCAAATGATTGACAAAGTGTTGGTATAAAGCAGAAGAAAACTGTTTTCTGTTCTCTCCGGCCATGACACTCAGACCCACTGCTGAGGCGGTCGTAACTCTTCGTCGGGTTTAAGTCAGACGGAAAAGGAAAGGCGTGAGAAAAGAAACCCTCTGATTTTTCTGTTAAGAAATTTGCACTTTACTTTTCAGGGGTAGGTGATGAGGGAAGAATTGGGAAAGTTTGATTTTGGCCAATTTGGAAATAGATTGTCAACATATTGTTAGTGCTTTTAAGTGTGAGTGCTTTTATGTTTGTCAGTTGCATACCAGTGAGGAATTGCAGGGAAGGCAGGGAATATTTCATTTTTGATTTTTACTATGTTAAAAGTTATGTTGTCCTCAGGACTTTAGTCTAGGAAAGAGTGCCTTACACATTTCAATGAAGAAATTTCCTTGATTTCTCAATTTATTTGCCAGATGAACAAAGATTTACAATTCATTTCCAGATTTTAGTAAGTACTATTTTATCTCCCACCTAAGGCAATGATGCTTTTCTGGCTTGCTGCTGTTCACTTTGCTGCAGGCTTTCAGTCAGTACCAATGGAAAATAAAGGTTGGACAATGGCTTTGACTTGTATTGTTAGCATTGTAAATACAACTGATGCTAAAAAAAAAACAATATAGGGCAAAACAGTCTCGATTTAAATTCCCCACAAATTTCTAATAGGTGGAGTGACTAGGCAACCACTTGTTTTATTTTCAGAATTGTTTTATAGATTTTTACTGTACATAAGCCTTATTTTATGCAAGCTTTGCAAATGTGCAAACAAAAAATGGTCAAATATGTGTTGGTTCCAGTTTAGGCAGCTGGTTGTCCGTATAACATCTGAATTTTACATCGTTGTTCCTAAAACCTTATAGACCTTAAACTCCTATAGTGAAATATCAGAGAAAGTGCTGGGAGTGGTGGGATTTGTATGCAGCACTCGGTAATGCTGTGCTGTCCCACCCCCCTTTCCCCATCTATTGCTGCACAATATAAGTCACTTTGCTGAAACAAGGCTACAACACTTTTCCCTCGCCTACGAGAAAATGTTGCATCTTGGAAATATTTCTGGTAACCATGAACACAGACAGTCATGGGTTTAGCATTCAAAAACTGGCCACCCATCACTCTTTAAGGTAACTGTAATTTGTCTGCAGGCTGGCTACCCAAACAGATAGCCTGACTAAGCTAATAAATGCTTGTTACTCTAAAGAGAGAAGAATGGCTTAAAAGTATATATTATGTGCAGTGAGCTTTTGAAAATACTAAATTTAGTTGTACAGTATATATATATATATATATATATATATATATATATATATATATATATATATATATATTTTTTTTTTTTTTTTTTTTTTTTATGTATGTCTACGGTTATGCCCACAATTATTCGTACCCTAGGTACCATCACATTTCTTTCTAACTGGGGGTTACATTAACATTTTGGAGTGACCCCTAATTGAATCTGATAGAGAACCTGTGAAGGGAAACTTGATGTTCATCACCAAAGATAAAAATCATCAAAATACCGGAAGAACATGCAAAAAGCTTTCCAGTAATCATATAAAGATACCATTACGCCCATAAAGACTTTTCCACTGATTAAGGATAATAATAACTTTGACATGTACTTTTAAAAAAGTTGATACTCCTTTTATTTCGTTATACTGAGAGATATTTGTCTCCTTTCCTATCAGAAAAAAAACTTCTTTGTTAGATTGAAATTAATTTAAACCAAAAGTTTTCAGGCCTGTGAATAACTTTGGGATTATCTGTACATATCAAAAAGAACAAAAAAGGATAACTGAATGTTATTGATATAACGATTGTAATATTCCATGTTATTTTAGCAGATCATGTTATGAATTGGTTTTGAATACAGGCGTAACATTTCCTGACACTGTTTTAACTCCAGGTTATCACAGCGTGGGAAAGTCATACTGAGCCATGCGGAGTTCTGATACAGAATCAAACAGACGAGTCTGAACTCAGTTTGTGTCCATCATTGTATTTCCACAGCAACCACTGATTGAGTTCAAAAAATACAGAATGGTTGCAATTGTGTGTTGGTGAGGTGCAACATGCAAATATTTGGTTTAAGTTGTACGTATTCTTAAAACAACGCTTCACTTTTTCAGTATCTTAGTGACAGTAATGGTCTTTGTTTAACTTGGGTACAGGTCTTTAAAGCCCACATTTATGGTTCATTTTTAATGTGTTGGAAAAGGTTTGTGCATGTTTTTATTTCTGTCATTGTCACATCTGTTGAATACATAATGCTGCCATTTGTAAATTAAAGACTGTTATTTTGTGATTAAAGATGTTTTGAAATCATCCTTCACACTCCTTTTTGCTCCTTGAAAGACATCTATTGTAAAAAACTTGTGACTTCAGCAACACCAACAAAAATGCTGTGAAAACGTCAATTCATACAGGCCAGAACACTAAAGACGAGCTCTGTTTTTCTCAGAAACAGACTTTGATTGTGGGTGAAAACAGAAAACATGTACAGAGACTCCCTGCCTGCATCAATGCAATGCTTCACACCAGCAATACTAAACAATGGAGGGCAGATTAACATAAAATGTCAAGAAAATAGTTTTATTCACAAGCAATCATGGCAATCACTTTAGGAAAAATGTGATTCTTTTTAATGATCATTTCGAACAATATTTGCAACAAAACGAGTAATAATGCAAGACTGGTCAAGATGTTGATAATGCCTGAAAACACTTTATTTATTGCAGAAGCATAATCTCTCACTGAAAATAGTAGGAAAGTTTAGTCCAACAAACATTAACTTACCATTGCCATATTTAATGGCAACCATGTTGTTAATACTGTATACAATTCCCTTATGCCTTTACGATGGCCCTTAGTCTCAGCTGACATTTCACAAGGTAGGAGCATATAGAGGGATCCATTTCCCCCTTCACCCTCTCCCCAGATCATTCAGTCTGTGTTCTCTCTTCAGCTCATCCCCCGGCTTTTCTATTGGATTTAGATCAGAGGTCCAAGATGACCATCAAACATTGGAAAATGGGCTGGAGAACCATTTGTACTGGTTGCTCATTTGTTTTTCCTCATTATCCTGTTCATAAACAGAGTGAAGGCCCTTTTTTAGTTATCTTTCAGAATCCATAAGTTAGTTTTTTTCTTCTTCAAAATGTTTTATTTCAAAGTGCTTATGTTAGGTGCTCTATAAAGTTTTCCACAACTTTTGAAAGAAAAAGAGGCCCACAGGATTATAGATCCTCTTCTGTACTTCACATTAGGCATGAGGTTTTTCCCACATACGGCTTTTCTTTTAACACACCAGCTTACCTGGTGGGTTTGTTACCTAAAGGCTCAAACTCAGTCTCATTGGACCAAAGCACACAGACCCAGCTAATGTCCCTGTATAGTTTTGTAAATTTCATCTTTAGATTTGTTATGGTAGGACAAAAAATAAAAAAATAAAAATTCTAGCATTACTCCCAAACAAGCAAATCACATGTGTGTGGTGTCCAGTGGTTATTATAGAGGCCACTTTTTGAAGAGCAGTAAAAGTTTTTTCACTTTTCTGCTCACTCTGTGTGTTGGCAAGACAAAAATGGGATCCCATCCAGCCTAGTGGCTAAACGAAAAAGGGTTCTGTGTAACATCACATTTCTACCCCACAGAAACAGCAAATCAGATTCAAAACTTACAAGTTCCTACAAAATCTGACACTTATTTTCAAATGATTGATACTAATATCAGTGCCATGGATGATTTTGTAAAAAAAAAAAAAGCTCATACAGTGGGACATTTTTCACCTGGTGAATAAATGTAATCATATTTAAGTCTTGATTTGCACAAAATCTTTCAGTGTGGGTTTATGCTAATGGTAAAAAAAAGTATCTTTACCAGAGGAGTCAATAAATGCGGTTGATGCTATAGCGTCTTTGGGAAAGCATTACATTCTACATCAAGTTTATTTACAGTTCTACCTGTGTTTTATTATAGTTGAAGCATAGGATGTGTAAGCCTCAATACATGCAGGAGCACACAGGAAAAACCTATCTGTCAGCAACACACAGTATGGGAATGTCTACCAGCCTGAGACAAGGCGAATAAAGCCAGACATGACGACACGAAGAGACCATCGTCTGTCTTGCGTAACCAGAAAGTGCCGTGGAGAGACTGACTCCTTAATATCGATAATGGTCTGTGATTTCTTTCTGCTTCCACTTCGGTCAGTTTAACAGGAGCTAAAAAGTATCCCTCATAGGATTCCTTCTGGCCTGAAGAATGCACCATGGGAGGATAAGATGTCCATTAAAAATCCATTACTTTGCCCAGCGTGGCAGAGTAATGGATTCTGATACTGTGCCATCCATGATACCCAAAACTTTAAGGCCAACAGTAGAGTAATAAAAGGCTGTCTACACGTTGATTAGTGAGCATTACTCCGCCTCTTGTTATCTGATCAATTAAAGACACCAGTTTACAGTATTTTGAACTTTCTTTTGACTTTCTGGACCAGAGATCAGTTGTGTCTGACTACAGATCCCATGGTTGCTTTGACTAAACTTGCCCACATCAAAGATGCCCCCCCCCCAACAAGGTATAACCAGAACTCTCCTTAAGTCATCTCTTGCCTGAAAATCAAACACTGTGGTTTAGCAATCAGCCTGTTACTCTGTTAGGACATGTCATTTTTAGTCGGTACTGCATGTGACCAGAAGCTGTAGCAACACTGTAGTTTGTTTGGCTCATGTTGAAACATTACATACCTTGTAAAGAAAGCCTTTGTTTTCCTGGCTGTATTACCAGCCATTATAAAAGTGAATCACAAGCTTATTCAAATACATTTTTCAACAGCCGCCAGCCTCCTGTATGTTTTCCCGCAGCGCTGTATTAGTTGGAACGTGTGGGTAAAAAACCCAACAGTACCTCAAACTGACATGGACCAGAAAACATTTGCTGAAATCCCCATGATCAAAAAAAAAAAAAAAAAAACTTTTGACATTGTGTGATCTGTCTCAACACCTCTGGCACAAAATACTCTCATTAGATTTTTTAAAACTATCCAAGGTTTTCTTTTCTAAGACAGACACGCAAGGATGCCACCGCATGCTTGCGTGTTTTCTTCCCTCGTCTCATGGGGCCGCAAATTAAGTGAGCCACACGCCTGCTTGTTTAGTCTTGCCTACTTTTATTTTCAGAGCCTTTTTATTAAAGCTGCGTGTAAATCACCAGACAGCATGGGATACATTTCCACAGTTACGCTGATGATGCGCAACTATATTTATCCATAAAATCCCATCAGTTAGGTAGATTACAGGCATGTCTTAAACACATAAAAACATGGATGACTCTAAACTTTCTGCTTTTAAATTGTAACAAGACAGAAGTTGCTGTCTTTGGACCAGAAGCTCTGAAAAAGAAACTGATTAGTCAATCACTTTATCTGGATGGCATTAAATTGGCCCCCAGTAATAACGTAAAGAACCTCGGCATTATTTTTGACCAAGACTTGACATTTAAATCCCATATTAAAAAGGTTTCTAGGATTTCCTTCTTTCACCTCCGGAATATTGCTAAAATTAGAAATATCCTGTCCAGGTGTGATGCTGAGAAACTAGTCCATGCATTTGTTACCTCAAGGCTGGACTACTGTAATTCTTTACTATCAGGTAGTCCACAAAATGCCATTAAAAGCCTTCAGTTGATCCAAAATGCGGCAGCAAGAGTTCTGATGAATATTAAAAAGAGAGATCACATTTCTCCTGTTTTAGCTTCCCTTCATTGGCTCCCTGTTAAATCCAGAGTAGAATTTAAGATCCTCCTTCTTACATACAAAGCCCTTAATAAACAAGCTCCATCATACATCAGAGATCTAATTGTTCCATATGTTCCTAACAGAGCACTTCACTCTCAGACTGCAGGTTTACTTGTAGTTTCTAGGATTTCTAAAAGTAGAATGGGAGGCAGATCTTTTAGTTATCAGGCTCCTCTCCTGTGGAACCAGCTCCCAGTTTTAGTCCGTGAGGCAGACACTCTGTTTACTTTTAAGGCCAGGCTTAAAACTTTCCTTTTTGAAAAAGCTTATAGTTAGAGTGGCTTAGGTCATCCTGAGCTATCTCTGTAGTTATGCTGCTATAGGCTTAGACTGCTGGAGGACAGACTGACCAATTTTCTTCACTCTGCTACTTTTCTCTTCTACTACTCTCTAATTGCATTATATGCTGTTATGTTAACTGCTAACTTTGTTTTCTCTCTGTGTTTTTCTCTCCATAGAAGCTACACCTGGTCTGGCGCTCTGTTCGGCTGTGAGGCCTCAGCTGGGATGATGCTCCCAGTTACTGAACATTATCCCCTTTCTGTTATAAACATTTTACTTTCTTTAACATAGAAAGAACTGTTATATCAGATCTTTTGTTCTTTCTGTGTTTCTGCTCTGTCTTCTCGAACCCCCTGTCGGTTGTGGCAAATGGCAGCTGGAGGTTTCTTCCTGTTAAAGGGGAGTTTTTCCTCTCCACTGTCACTACATGCTTGCTCACTATGAGGGATTGCTGTGAAGTCAACGACACAACGCAGGTGACTGTCTACTCTCGCTACACGTTCGTCCAGGAGGAGTGAATGCTGAAAGTCAATGACTCGATGCTGGGTTTCCTAAGATAGAAAACTTTTTAAACTGATTGGAATAATTAATTGAAGGGTTAAATGGAATGTCTGTATGATTGAATTGAAATGACTTTTCTTGTAAAGTGCCTGTAGATGACGTGTTGTGACTTGGCACTATATAAACTGTATTGAATAGAACACTTCCAAGTAGATAACAAAAACATCTTTCCAAGCATAATCCATTAAAGGTCTTTAAGGCTTAGATCTGATTCTAATTCTGGGTTTTCATCCACATCATCAAAAAGCTCATTGCCGTTGTCCTCCAAATCTGATCCTGGAGCGGCGAAATCACTCGGCGTGGACTGGACGCTCTGAGATGCCCGACGGCGTGGAGCTGGAACAGATGAAAAACGAAGATAAATGAAAGTCACTGGTTATCTTTCTACTGTGCTGTTATGTGGGATCAGGTTGCAAAGCATTCCGATGTCCCTCCCCTGCTCTCTAACAACTGTGTACTACTATCCCTCTCTGTGTGCCTGTGTGTGTGTGTGTGTGTGTGTGTGTGTGTGTGTGTGTGTGTGTGTGTGTGTGTGTGTGTGTGTGTGTGTGTGTGTGATTGCAAATGATTCTGCTTTCACTGGCCAAAGTTGCTGTGGGAAACATTTCCAACACAGATTGCAATCTCTTCCGGGAACGTCCATTCTCTGCTACAGGCAGTCTCAGGGGGATAGCAGTGCACGGCTCGCACAGACACACAGGGAACTAAACGATTCAAGAAGGAACTGTTGTACAGGAAATTATAGCTTCTCAACTTTTACAGTACAATTATTGATTTTCTTGTCAAGCATGAAGTGAGAAAACAGAAGAACTTTCTGTGGTTTGATGTTGGGTAAAAAAGCCAGTCGTTCCTTCCTGGACTTCGCAGATGTGAGAGTGGTAAACGTAAGGGCGAAAACTCCAGTCTATTAATAAAACCGAATGCTCAAATGGCAAACAAAGCTTTTTGCTCCTCCGTGTGAGTCAGATCTGATGGGATCAGTTAGAGAAGTTGAGCTGGGTGTGCGGGGGAGGCATGACGGGGGAACTACATGTCCCATCTTGCTAAGAAACAGTCAGACTGTAACCCTTTGGTGTTCTGCTGTTTGCGTTTTCATTGTGGGAACACGTTTATGAGCTTGTCCACGAAGATGCCTCGGCACGCTAAACTGTCACGTTCACCGCTGGAAAACTAGGCATGGGTGCGTTTCTACATTTCCTCAAGTTAAAACCACAAACCTCAGTGTGTTTTACTGGGATTTTTTTATGACACAAAGCTGTGACAGTACAGTGGAAAGAAAGGGATACAAAGTTTACAAAAGTTTTAAAAATACATTTTTTTGTAGTCGGCCCCATTTACTCTGATATGCCCAGATAAATTCCAGTGAAGTTAATTACTTTCAGTAGTCAACTAAATAGAAAAAGATAATTCATTCTGTGTTTAATTTCATCCAGCTTACAGTTGGTTACTTAGCAACTTACGCAAGTCAAATAAAACTTCATGAACTTCGCTCAGTGTTTTTCGGTTGTGAGTTCTTTTTATTTTTCTAAAATTATTAATATTATTATTATTATTATTATTTGTATTTTGTTCGTAGGTTATCTAACGTTAATGGCTCTTACCCACTAACTTATAAAATATACATCATAATTAAAGGTATTGGCAACATGCTTTAGCCAAATATGAAAATCCGTGTTTTTCAAACCAGACCTATTTAAATAAACTCTTCTAAACAACTAGATTTTCTGAACAAACCCAAATAAGCCAGCAACACAAGCAGATTGGTTTCTTGGTTTTGTGAAACAGGCTGAATTGGTTCCAACACTAGCCACGTATGGCAATGGTCCCCAACCCTAGTCCTCAGGGGCCAACTTCCTGAATGGGGGACCAGTGATGTAGGGGACACAGCACTATGGTTGGAGGAAGTCAAACGTAAACGTCTGCCTACACATGCAAAACGGTGTGTGAAAAATGTACCCTGAACACTAAATAGCGTAGTGGTGGCAGTGTCATGCTTTGGGCAGCCCTCTCTTCAACAGAGACAGTGGAAGGCTTGTTAGAGTTGATGGGAAGAGGGTTGGAGGTAATTGGAGAGGAATAGTGGAAGAAAATCAGGAAGAAGATGCAAAAGACTTGGGACTGGGGTGAAAGGTCACGTTCCAGCAGGAGAACACTCCGGTGTTGGCATGGCCTATTCAAAGTCCAGACCTTAACCCAATTGAGAATCTAAGGCATGATTGACAATTCGTGTGCACAGACTATCCAATTGGACGGAGCTTGACATATTTTGCAAGCACAAATGAGTGAAAATGTGTGTCTCAACCTGTGAAAAGCTGTTAGAGACAAACTTCAACTGCAGTCAAAGTTTGTTCTGAAATTTTCCACTCAAGGGTGCTGAATACAAAGCTTTTTGTATGTAACATATTTTGCAAACCATTGAAGGTTTTCATTCCACTTCAAAATTTGTTGTGTTGTTCATTCCTAATAAAATCCTAATAAAACACATTGAAGTCGAAAGTATGAAAAACGTCAAGTCGTGTGAATAGTTTTGCTCGGCTCTGTAAACTCCTACCGGGGTCTTTGTCCTCCAGCCAGGACAGATCATCAGAGCTGATCTCTGCCAGACTCGGGGTCGGGCTGAAATCCTCGGATTCGGAATCTGCCTCATCGGCTCTGAGCCCTCTGCTCCGGCTGCGAGGGGCCAGGAGCGGCGAGGCCCCTGAAAGCAAACAATAACCGAGGTTACAGGCTTGTCTTGGTGAGAGACAAAGAACCAGAGAAGAAGAGGGACGTACCGGATGTGAGCGCTGACAGGAAGGGTGGCGATTCTTGTCGTCGGAGAAAGAGACTCGTCACTTCATTCTGCAATTCTGACACCGTTTTTCTGTTGCAGGAGATACGATGCAACTCGTGACACAAAATAAAAAGATGTGGCAAACAAGTCATGCAAAGAAGACTCTTCTGCTGATGATGGGTGCGTTTGAATCACTAACCAGCTGTTTTTCACACTTTTTCTGCATTTCGGTGCAGCTTTTGTTAGATGACAGCAAATAAACCTTACCATGTGTCACATGTTTTGATTCCTAATGGGTTGTGTTGACCTGTCGCCCTATTCGTGTTATCTCGGAATTAGTAGGGGAAAAAAATAATGCACATGCTCCCACACACCTCATCTGCTGGACTTCTTGCTGAGTGTGAGAATACTGGCAGAGAGTTTTCATCAGGTCGCTGCTGTGGGTTCTGTAGCTGCCTGTCAGCTCCTCCAACGTCTGAGCAGCAAAACAACTGCTGATGATCGGAGACGATACAAGCAACAAAGCCTCAGGCAGACAGAGAGGTGTGTGTGTTCACCTTGCAGCTGCGTTCACATTGTCTTCTCGTCTCCCTGGCCTCTGTCTGCTGGAGCTGCATGTCCTCCTCCTGTCTCCCTATAAACAGGAAAGGATTCCTGTCTGAATAACGAGACAAGCGGCGGAATCGATACAGCAGAGCCATCCTTGTATTTGTGACTCACTTATCCGTGTTTTCAGCGCGTCCAGCTCCCTGCGCAGGTGTTCCAGCTCATCCCGACGGAGCCTCGAGCTGAAACTGAGGAAAACGTCAGAAAGCACATCGCAGTGTTGGCAGGACAAAACTCTTGCATCGCTGTCGTGCTGAACCAATGATCTGTTGAGACAGCAGCTCCAGGAATATTGCACCTCTCTTCCAGGTTGCCTCGCGATGCGGCCTCTGCGATGTTTTCCCGCAGGCTGCTGAGCTCACGTCCAACCTCTCTCCTCCACTGCTCCATCCTTTGCTCCACACCTGAACTCAGGTCTTCCCTTCCTCTGTCCCTCTTTCTGAGCTCCTCCCGCAGACTCTGCACCTCCTCTGCAATAAGCAGCAGCGTGGTCAGATCAGCACAATGTTTTCATTGAGTTCATAAATAAATCCACTGCTGCAGAACAGTTGGACACAATTTAATCACTGGGCTGCTGGTGGTACTACTGGTGGTACTGCTGGTGGTACTGGAGGAAAGAGGAAAGCTCCAGAATTCTAGTTCATGTCTCGCAGCGTCTGGGTTTCATACGTAGGTAAACACACAGCCTTGACCTCACACCCGACTCAGGGTCAGTTCGTCCCTCCACTAACTCATACCTCCCTCCGTATGACAGATTATCAAACTTATTTTGACATCAGACAAAGAACCTGAGGTAATACAAAAGGCAGTTTTCAAACAGTGAGAAAGTTATCCAAATCAAATTGGCTCTTTGTGAAAATCAACAGCCTACATTAGACAGTTTTCAAGCATGAAAGGCCTGCTCAAGGTCATGCATCAACATCTCAGTTGAATATAGGTTCAGACCTTGATTAGTCCATTCCAAAACAAGCATTTTAAAATGCTTGAGACCATAGGATGTGGAGTTGCTGGTGTGTTTTGGATTCTGCTGTATAGTAAATTGCTCCTTCCTTCAACACCACCACCACCATGCTTGGTATACTGTTCCTACAGTTTTACACCAGATGGAACAGTACGTTCCAAAAGGTTCCACTTTTGTCTTGTCAGCCAGCAGAACATTTCCCCTAAAGTCTTATCGTTATCCAAGGTATTTGGAACAACCTACCGGCCAAGTTCCTTTAAAAGCTGTGTGCAAGTGTACCTAGAAGAATTGATGCTGTTTTGAAGGCAAAGGGAGGTCACACCAATATTGAAAATAATAATTAACACCTCCACTTTTCAAAGCATTCTTTGTTTACAGCATTTTCTTCACCCCTGCCTAAAACCTTTGCACAGTACTGTATGTCTATAGACAAACTCAGTACTAGGACAGCGCAAAGACCAATCAACTTCTGTGGTTTTGTTTTTTGTCAGAAAAACATGAGAATATCTGGTGTACTGACATCAGTTCTCAGTTCCTCAGCCGCCACCAGCTTTGTTGTTTCGCTCCATCGCCGCTCTGCCTCTGCCGTAATGGTGCTAAAGCCGCGCAACGTCTCCCTGCAAACGCAGACCGCTTGCGATTGGCCCGGCCTACACTTAGCCAAGCAAGTGTTAGACTTGCTGAGGCAACAATGGAGCGTGGCTAGACCAACCTGCAGAGCAAAACGACTTCGTCCAGTGTTCCTTCCAGTGATGAGGTTACTTTAGAAAACTACATTGCATTTAGTTATACAGGTCCTTCTCAAAAAATTAGCATATTGTGATAAAGTTCATACTTTTCCATAATGTAATGATAAAAATTTAACTTTCATATATTTTAGATTCATTGCACACCAACTGAAATATTTCAGTTCTTTTATTGTTTTAAAACGGATGATTTTGGCATACAGCTCATGAAAAATCTCAAAAAATTAGCATACCATGAAAAGGTTCTCTAAACGAGCTATTAACCTAATCATCTGAATCAACTAATTAACTCTAAACACCTGCAAAAGATTCCTGAGGTTTTTAAAAACTCCCAGCCTGGTTCATTACTCAAAACCGCAATCATGGGTAAGACTGCCGACCTGACTGCTGTCCAGAAGGCCATCATTGACACCCTCAAGCAAGAGGGTAAGACACAGAAAGAAATTTCTGAACGAATAGGCTGTTCCCAGAGTGCTGTATCAAGGCACCTCAGTGGGAAGTCTGTGGGAAGGAAAAAGTGTGGCAGAAAACGCTGCACAACGAGAAGAGGTGACCGGACCCTGAGGAAGATTGTGGAGAAGGACCGATTCCAGACCTTGGGGGACCTGCGGAAGCAGTGGACTGAGTCTGGAGTAGAAACATCCAGAGCCACCGTGCACAGGCGTGTGCAGGAAATGGGCTACAGGTGCCGCATTCCCCAGGTCAAGCCACTTTTGAACCAGAAACAGCGGCAGAAGCGCCTGACCTGGGCTACAGAGAAGCAGCACTGGACTGTTGCTCAGTGGTCCAAAGTACTTTTTTCGGATGAAAGCAAATTTTGCATGTCATTCGGAAATCAAGGTGCCAGAGTCTGGAGGAAGACGGGAGAAGGAAATGCCAAAATGCCTGAAGTCCAGTGTCAAGTACCCACAGTCAGTGATGGTCTGAGGTGCCATGTCAGCTGCTGGTGTTAGTCCACTGTGTTTTATCCAGGGCAGGGTCAATGCAGCTAGCTATCAGGAGATTTTGGAGCACTTCATGCTTCCATCTGCTGAAAAGCTTTATGGAGATGAAGATTTCATTTTTCAGCACGACCTGGCACCTGCTCACAGTGCCAACACCACTGGTAAATGGTTTACTGACCATGGTATTACTGTGCTCAATTGGCCTGCCAACTCTCCTGACCTGAACCCCATAGAGAATCTGTGGGATGTTGTGAAGAGGAAGTTGAGAGACGCAAGACCCAACACTCTGGATGAGCTTAAGGCCGCTATCGAAGCATCCTGGGCCTCCATAACACCTCAGCAGTGCCACAGGCTGATTGCCTCCATGCCACGCCGCATTGATGCAGTCATTTCTGCAAAAGGATTCCCGAACAATAAAAGACCTAAAATATTTCAGTTGGTGTGCAATGAATCTAAAATATATGAAAGTTTAATTTTTATCATTACATTATGGAAAAGAATGAACTTTATCACAATATGCTAATTTTTTGAGAAGGAGCTGAATAGTCAGACATCAGCCGCGTCGCGAGTAGACAATCTCCCTCTGGCATTCGTCACGGTGCAACTGAGTGTAGCCAAAGCGCGCAAGGCGGAGCTAGAATTTCCAGGAATGTCCCTCGTTGGCGAATGTATTTCAAAGATGGAGGCTCAACATGGATTCAGCCATTCGTGCGACTCACGCGTATGTATTCTGAATAGCAGATTCTACACTTACGAGAATACTTTCATTAGTAGGTGGAAATAATTAAACATGAATGAGCACATATTTTTGAAAGAACAAAGGGGTTTTTGCTAAGAATTAACTCAATTAAAATACACAATGTAGCTTTAATATATTTCCTAACCTAATGGTCTGGCATTATATTGAACTCAGCTTTTCAAAAAATATTGGTTAATCATTTAAGTCATGATTTAACAAACTGTTTTCCCCCACAGGTCCATGTTTATTCAGATGGTTTTTCTTTTTTAATAAATTACAAGGTCCAGGTTGTCTTTATCTGATATTAAAATTAGTTTGTTGATCTGAAACATTTAAGTGCAAGAAAAAAATCTAATCAAACCAAAATGACTATAACAGTCCTTGCCCTGTGAAGGTCACTGGTCCATCACAGGGAAACACAGAGACACACAGGACCATAAACACGCACACACACACACACACACACACACACACACACACACACACACACACACACACACACACACACACACACACACACACACACACACACACACACACACACACGCACATTCATACCTAAGGTCAATTGAGAATAACCAATTAACCTAATTGTACTGTAGGTCATGTTTCTGTGGGATTTAACCAGAGTACTGGTGGTTTAGTTAAACAAATTATGATTGGTTTGTGCTTTAGAAATAATAACATTATTAGGACATTATAATGATGTCTGTCTGAGATTCTACGTCAGGTATGGGTGAGAAGAATACATTTTTGACTCCTCATGACTAAAGTTCTAAAATGGAAAAAAAAACTTTTTTTTAAAGAAATGTGTTTTAATGTTCCTGTCCTCGATGATTTTTGCAATGTGGTTTTCACATGGGAGAGTTGCTATAAAATGAAATTCTCACTTACCTACAATTATTGTAACTCATATGTTGGGAAAGACAACATTCTCCAGTAATAAACCATTAAAGTTGTCTACTTCTTGATAAAACGAGTCATTGCATGTGGATATATTAAAAAAGGAGAAAATGAGATCTAGCATGAGCCTCGGGGGAGCTGTTTCTAATGCAGAAGGGAGATACCTTGCAGAGTCTGAATGTGGCATTGCTGAGATTGCTTCTCCCTTTCCAGGTCATGGAATTTCTGTGTGAGGGACTCGATCAGCTGGAAAGCAAGAGCAGAAAAAGGCTCCTGGAAATGTGTTGCAACTGAACAACATAGATACGTAGTCATTTATGATTTGTCACATTGCAACCACAAACCACACCGAATTCATTAGTATTTTATGAAATACACCAACACAAAGTAATGTATAATTGTTTGGTGGAAGGAAAATAATAGAGACTTTTTAAATGTTTTTATGAATAGCGATCTAGAAAGGGTAGCATGCATATATATTCTGTCCTCATAATAAATAGAGTTCACCTGACTTATACCACGTCCCATTAAAGTTTGCCCACAAGCTTCGTCGAGGACACAGCAAACAAGTGGTCAGATGAGTCCAAAACTGCCCTTTTTGACCCATAATTAAACAATACAGTGCCATGATAAAGTTTTTGCCTTCTTACGTCATACAAGCAGTCAAACATGATAATTGTAGTGTGATGCTCTGAAGGTGTTTTGCTGTTTCAGGGCCTGGACAAATTGCTGTGATTAAGGGGAAGAGCCCACTTAGTTTATGCAGCAGGACAACGATCCAAATCATGCTCAAAAAACCCTTGAATGTGCCTATTTTTTAAAGTTAAATCTGATGTCAGTTGTTGCTGTCACGTGTGGCACAAGTAGTTATTACATTTAAGGAGCAGTTACCTTTTGCACAGGTTCAGTTTGCTCTGAATAGCTTTGTTACCCTAGGGCAATTAAATCATAACTTAAACTCCTGGTTGTGTTTACTCAGACGATCTTGAAATTAGTTGAAAGATCAGAAACATTTAAGCATTGCAAAACAACCATAAATATGAGAAATGTCAACGCGTGCCACACTTTCAGATCTTTACTGTCAAAAGTGTTGAAAACCATGAATCATTTTATCTCCAGTTCACAAAAATGAGCTGATCCACTGAGGTTTGGGTTTGTAGCAGGACAAAATGGGCAAATTTAAACGAGCACACACCTGGCTCTGTATCTGGAGCTGTGACTGAACGGCAGCAAGGTCAGCCCACCGTACACCTGAACTGAGAGATGAGGGAGGCTTATGGTCAGGGCGGGCTGCGTGGGAAGGAGCAGGAGGGTCCAAATCTGAATTAACTCCACCTTCAAATACTGCAAATGAAAAAAGAAAGGACCTGATTGTAAAGCCCGAATAAGAGGTTAAGAAGTTAAACAACAGGGGAACTCCCCTTTTCAGTCTGAAATACTTCACCTACCTTCTGCTTCTTTAGAGAATTTCCCAGCTGAGGTCAGCCTTTCCTGTTGACAAAAAAGATTCAGAAACACTCTCACTTGATTTCCATAGACATTATCTCAATAATTGATGAAACATTTAAACCTAAGTTGGAAAATTTGGAAGCAGCTTTACTGCCACCTGCTGTTTGCCACTAAAATGGCGAATTAGATAGTACATTTAAACTTATTCATACAGCTAATTTTATACGACAAACATAGACTCTACGTGCTAGATAGGACAAAAACAACCACTGAGACATCTTAAAAACAACAATGCAAGCTAATTTAAAGCAAATACATAAATCCAGCACAAAAAACAAGATCCAAAAAAAGTAAAAATGAAAGGAGTGAAATTTGTTAAATAACAGGAAGGATACTATTTCAACTAACTAAAAGCCTGAGAGAATAACAATGTTTTCAGTTTGTTTTTGTTGTAAGACACTAGAAAATAATTTGAGGAAGTTAGAATAATAACAAAAAAACAAACAAGAGTGGAGCTAGAGTTTATTTTGGGTATAAAAAGAAGATGTTAACTGAAAGACCTCAAAGGTCTGTCAGGGATATATTCTATGAGCCTTTCAGAAACATAGGAAGAGACCAGGCTGTATTTTAAGATGGGATGGAAATGCTGGAGGGTATCTTTGGATGCTCCAGCAAAGAGTGTGTCACAGTAATCTAATCTCCTGTAAATAAAAACATGTATACATTTTTCTAAGTCAGTGTGTGACAGAAGGGATTTGACTTTGGATATTATTCTAAGATAATAAGATACAGACCTTGATATATTATGGATGTGTTTCAGAAAATTAAGGTCACAATCCAAAATGCCACCTAGGTTTTAACATGCTCACAAAGTTAAACCAGCAAATGATTCAAAAAGTGGGTGTTTTCAGATTATCAGAGCCTACAAGAAGAAACTCAGTTTTGTCCTCATTCAACTTTATAAAAATTGACATCAGTGAGTCATCATGGGGAAGATGAAATCATATATACATCTAACAGAAGAGGACCAAGAAAAGATCCTTGTGGAACACCGGAAGCAACATCAACAGAATGATCAACAGCATTGAAATCTGCACTAAGGTTAAGGAGAATTAAAGTAGGAATTGTATGGCGATCAAGACTCATTTTCAACTCGTTTACTACTCTAACCCAGGACTGTTTCTGTGCTGTGGTTGGTTCTAAACCCAGACTGATGAGTATCAGATAAATTGTTTTGGGTTAAATAAGTCTGTAGTTTCAAATACTTTGCCTAAAAGTGGCAGATTAGAGATTGGTCTGTAATTATCCAAGAGAAATGTGTCGAGTACATTTGTTTATTTTTTTTACGATGGGGCTACAATGGCATTAACAACCCTTGAATGTACTCACCCTCATCTTTGCAACGCTGCCATCAGCTACAGACAGGAGGGAGTTTAACTGACTGTCCCAGCTCATGACTTGGGATAGAAACAGAAAGACAAACATCACATGTCAACAGTCAAATTCATCATTGATCAGTATCCTTCAGGTGTTTCTTGCCACAGCATTGGAGGCTATAGTGGTGGAGCAACCTGAGACCCACGTTGTTACTGCTCTGTGATGTAACAGCTGAGTTAGGCTTTCTGACACTATAAGGAGGATTAAGTTACAGGAGGTCTGAGCTTTTCCAAGTTAAAGTTCAAATCCAAGCGCCTGGATGTAAAGGTTGCCTGATGATGTGATAGACCTTGGTAAGAGATAGTTAACATAGCTGATTGTATTGGTTCTGACAATTACAGAGTCATGGATAAATAAACCTTTAAAAGCCCGTTTTATTGTCATTCTAGTCCTTAGAATCATACTGCTCCAACAGATGGATCCAAGCAGAGGCTCGGAAACAAATATCTAAGGCATTAATTAACTGTAATAAACTAGCTCTGTAGACACAGGCGTATCTTTTTAATGCGACTACAGTGTATTTATAACAAACGGCACAGTATGTAAAGATTGTACTTATCCTATTTACGTTCAAAACAAAAAGGGATAAAATGTTCTCACACTTTAATGAAGTGTAACTGAGACATTTCTGATTGTGCTCATCGGTAGGGAGAGTAACGGCAGCCCACTGTCCGTTTCAATGGGCTCTGATGAAATCCTGCTACAAAGATTTTACACACTTCATATAAATATATGAAAACAGGTCAGGAGCAATACTAGGATGTTTCCCACCTTCAGCCTTTTATTTTATTTTTTACCTCTTTTAGGAGGATCCGAGCCTTAGTTAGCGGTGTAATAAGTACTCCTCTCCTTGCTGTAATTATTAGGTGGTGGCTGGGCAGCGCTATGTTAGTGCACACTATAGATCAACACAACAGAGACAAAGAAGTCGTGAGACGACACTTTCAGCCATACACTGTATAGGATCGCATCATTCGCATCACCAATTCCCAGTCTCGCTCTTCTTCTTCCTTTTTCTGCCACTGTGTTTTATTGGTGGACCACAACGTCATCTCACGCTATTTACCGCCACCTACTGTACTGGAGGGAATAGGGCAGGCGCTTAATATTAAACCAAAACTCATAGAAAGCGGCCCCGTTATGACTGGAAGGTTTATGTGCTTTCTGAATTAACGTCGCAATGCGAGCCATGGATACTTTCTGAACTCCATCCTTTTCTGTTTTCCTCCACTTTTTTGTTATGATCCAATTATTTCAGATGCATATAGTGGAAAAAGCAAAATAGTACTTTCAAATGAATCACAATGATGGCAGAGCGGCGACTGAACATTTCCTAGAATATTGAAGGTTTTATTTAATCTTGCGAGATCAAATCTTAACTTTGGTTCATTTGATTAACGTCCATTGTGTGTATTAGATAATACTACAGCCTATCATGTTATCTTTTTTTTGTATAATCCAACCAAAACCCTTACTGTTCCCTTTCCTTTTCCCTGACTGAGCTTTTGTTTGTTATGTACCAGATGATTTTCATTGTGTTCTTTTGAGTTCACCTAGTATATTAAAGTAAGCAGTGGTCTTCTATACTCCAGTGACATTTCATCCATCTCAGCTTCTAAAGCAGGAACTGAAATGTCTTTTATGACCATCTTTGTTAGAAAGAAGGTTGCAGCAGCTTACAGTTTGAAAGCTGCTACAACCAGTCATTCTACTGTATGGGAAGCAGTTTAGAAGTGGAGAACATTCAAATCAACTCCCAATCTGCCCAGGTTTGGCTGTCTAAACATGTTCACCCTGAAATCAAAAAGCCAGATTCCAAAAGAACAAAACATTCAAAACTTCCTCACAGCACCTATTGCAGGCTCTTGCTGAAAGTGCATGTTTTAGATGTTTCCCTGCTTTAACATGCCTGCCTCAGATGACTGGAGTTCAGCAAAAGCTTGTTAATCAGCCAATAACTGACATCAAAACTGGGAAACATCTAAAACATGCAGGGCAGCGTGCCTTGAGGAGCAGGGTTGAAAAGATTCATGTTTATCATTCCTAGATTTATCTGTGCCTCATCTACGTCCTCTCTAAGGTAAGCCGGTGAAGTTACTCTTGTTCCATTGAGTAAATCCTACAGCAAACATCAGGAACAAAAACTGCAATACCCTGACCTAGATTACACACCTGGCATGGTCTTCTACTGGCGAATCCAAAGACATGCTCACAGGCATTGTCTGTCTGTTCTCCAGCTCTCAGTGGAACCAGCAAAAACCAACTCTGGAAAGCACTCACCCTCCCATCTCCACACAGACCAAGATCAACCCCAGGTTTTCCTCATCTTCTCCTCAGTCATCTTTACACTCCTCAAGAGTAAGCCCTTAACTCGTCCTCCAAAGATCAGGGAGATTACTCGTCTGATTTACAACAAACCTTTATTATAACTTGCTTCTGTGAACCGATCTGCAAGTGGGTCAAATGATTATCTAAAACCATGACAATAATTCTTCATATTCTTGGTGAATATGTTTATTTATCTGTTTAAATGAAATATAATTTTATTTTATATCCCCTACTCCTTTTCTTTCCTGTCACAAGTCACTGAAAGATCTCCAGTAACTCTAAAATCCAAATGTCAATATCCTCTGAATACAAATAAAACCATTGCAAAAAAACACGAAGGCTTCTCTCTCACATTTGTCAAAAGGTATCTTGATGATACCTAAGACTTTTAACCAAATTTCCTGACGACACAAAAAATAAACTTTCCGGAAGGAGTGTCTCGCCTATTAAAAACTAACAAACCATTTCAAAAGAACATATCAACAGTCGTACATGGAGGTGACAGTGTGATGGTCTGTGGTTGGTTTGCTCCTTCAGGATTTGGATGACTTGCTGTATTTGAACCATGAATTCTGCTCTCTGTCCTGGAGGATATCCAGACATCAGTGTCTGACTTTAAGCTCAAGTGTACTTGGGTTATGCAGCACAATGATCAGAAGCATGACTTAAAATCCACCTCTGAATGGCTCCAAACAAACAAAACAACCAAATAAAGGTTTTGGAGTTGCCTAGTCAAAATCCAGACTTAGAACCCCGATTGAGATGCTGTAGCTTGACCTTAAATAGACCGTCCATTTGGCGTTGCAAAAATCCTCCACAGTGATGAACTCATCACAGCTTGATGGCCCTTGATGCTGTTCAGATTATCTTTGTCTGATATACAAATATTTATCTTCCAAAACTTTTCACAGCTCTGTAGTTAAGAAACATGTTTTGCAATACTATTCTTTTTGCATTTATATTTAGGTTGTAATAAGTTACACCTTTCTGTTTTTTTTTTTTACTGCATGTGTAATACCATGGTGATGTGATGCATTCATTGGCTCACACGGAGGCGCCCTTGCCTTGCCCAGACTGTTTAGGCAGTCTGGTTGTAATATTAGACATATCTGTATGGTGATAATTGGTTATTATTTGCTGCAAGGTATTTGTGAACAAACTGAGCTCAAAGACAAAGATTAAACCCATCGCATCACATTGTAGCTATGGTAACAAAACAATCAAACTTCCAAGGCTATTCTTAGCATTTTTGTCAAGCAAACTTGCCAATTCTTTTAAATCATAAATTTAAATGGTAAGCAACTTGAATTATTTTTATTTATCTGTGATGAAACTGTTAAATCAAATTTAATAGTGTTTACATTCTCAATAAACAAATGTTGAAACTCTAGATCTATGGCATCTATAGATCTATCAAGCATTTATGGGTTGGCGGAAGGTCTGGGGCCCTAAGCAGATGCTTGGTTTACTTATGCCTAACCAGCTCTGTCTTTATTTGGCACATAATTGGAAGCTGAGAAGCAAATACCAGCTTCAGTCTTTTTAGCTGGTGTACAACAATATTTTTCAATAGCATGCACTTATTCCATCTTAGACTCAATGTGCAAAAAACACAAAATAATTGTTCTTTGGGGCTGATAAACCTCCCCTTTGCTTGAGTCATTTTTTTTTCTACATAAGTCTAATGAAACCAATACTTACAGTGGGTAATGTTTATCTGTTAGAACAGGGTAATCTCCAAAAATGACACAACAGACTCAGCACATAAAAAAAATAACATTAGAACAATGAAGTTTGTGTACGAGCAAAATGTCTCACTTTAACTTAAACTGCAGGTTTATGCCTGTGTGTGTCATTAGTTTTTGGCTAAAACGTGTTTGTTCTTCATTCTGTGAAGCTACTTGTAGTTTCCAGAAATGTACCCAAGGATAGCGATACTTCATGATGTTACTCAACCAACGCAAAAAGTACGATGCAGTAACACTAGTAGGCTACTCCTAAAATTACTTTTTTTTTTCTTCAAAAAGTTAGTCAAGTAAATGTAACTGAGTAAATGTAACTAGGTACTACTCGACTTTGCATATATACACTTTTGTTTAACAGTCTCTTTCCAAAACTTTCAAATGCGTCGAATACGAAATGTCCAACAGTCATTGAATGCAGCAAAAAAAAAAAAAAAAAAAAAAAAAAAAAGCTCCTGATGACGGAGAAGCGGGCGGCAGGGAGGGAGCTGCCAGCATCGTCTCATACCGTCGCTGGACAGAAAGGTGTGGAAATGTCAGTCCCCTCAGCTTCCTTCAGATAACATACTGCCAATGCGTGGCTTTGACGATGTTGACACACTGAGACTGTTTACATGGTCGGGTTGTTGCGTGTGTGTGGCTGTGTTTGGCTAAGTTGCTACATTAGTTAGCTTTGCGTTAGCATAGCCGCTCGCAAGTGTGTGTTTTTTTCCTACTGTGGGAGGTTAGCGACAGCAGGCTAGCGTTAGCTTTCCGGTCAGCGTTTTCATCCTTAAACTCCCACATCCGAATTAAAGCAACTAAATAAAACAGTCAAGACGGGCTGCCGTGGAGTGGAAACTAACGAAATGCGATTGTCTGTAACGGGAACCTAAAAAGTGAACGCTGCTCTCTCCCCTTTGCCCGTTTGACAGCTCCGTGTCCGCGGAGATATGGAGACGCCGGGGAGAATAGCAACCACGCCGGCCGCTCTGGACTTCACGGTGGAGAACGTGGAGAAGGTGAGACTTGACGCGTCAACAGCTTGTCAGACAATTATTCAGCTTTATGACTAAAATGTTGCTTTATTTAAGGTGTCGAACTGTAAAAGCACAACTTTATTTAGAACGTTACCACATAATAATATATGTCTTTTTACTGTATTTACTGAAACATGAGCTTCCAGCTCATGTACTTGCAATATAGAGTGCTTCTCTGGGTGTTTTTTCTTTTTCTTCTTCAGAGACTAGGGATAGTTGTGTGTGTGTGTGTGTGTGTGTGTTTGCACGGCCCTGTTAACTGCCAGGTTGCAGTGATGAATTACCCTTCTGGGCGGCCAATGGCTTGGACAGACCAAGGGATGATGGGTGGGGGAGTGAGAGAGGTGCTCAGAGGAGGAGCAGGACTGATGGAGGAAGATAGAGGTGAGGGATGTGCCAGCAGAGAAACAGGAGGGGGCTTGAGGAGACTGGTGATGAGACAGAAATGATTAAAAGCAGATCAGAGGGAGCGATGCACATTCCTGCAGGGGAAGATGACTTGGCATCGGGTTTCAGGTGTAGCATCTGCGTGAGATTTTGTGTTTTTTTTTCCCCTGTTTCTTTCGATGATGAGAGCGCTGAGTAGGCTGGTATAACCTTGAGTAAAACTACCATGGATTCAATGTTTTAGCAAAAAGTTTAAAACAGGAATGCATAAAATGATCTTATAGCTTTATTAAAAACATCAACAAAAGATCTATTTCCCCACTAAATCTAAAGGGCTATACCATAAATTATTATAGGTATAATACTGTTGTTACATGTTTGTATTTGCTTGTTTAGGTAACTGATCTGCATTCACTTCTACCTTACCAGCTGAGACAGCTTTACCTTCATAAGACTGATGGTGAGGGGTGCTATTTTTAGTTTCCACATCATGACTGTCCAGGTTTTTCACAAACAAAAACATATACAAACTACCAAATTTGTCTGTGCCGTAAGCAAGAGAAAAGTGTACTCGCTTCCTTTATTCCAGCTGACCAGCAGTGCACAGCAAGAGGCGGACTAGAGGCTACTTTTTGTTACATGTGGCCAGAAAAAAAACCCTTGTAGCTCCAGCACTTTCACTGGCATCTTAATGAAATAACTTTAAACCGTATATCAAAGACAAAACTGATGGTACTGTAGCTTTTTAAAACCTTGATATACAATGATACCAAGTAAAAGTTTTGTTAGTGTGGAAGAAACATGATAAAAACATAGAGACGTGAAAGAAATATCCCAAAGCATTGAATTAATGAGACAGGCAGTGTCAGGCAAGAATTTGGGATTTATTATTATTATTATTTTTTTGTGAAATGAAGGAACAATCCCAAATGAATTGTATTTTTTATAAAGGGGCTTTTTTTTGCAATTTTATTATTATTACTATTATTATTATTATTATTATGACGATTGCTATTGTTAGTAGTAGTGGTAGTTTTACCTTAAAAATGTGTCTGATATGTAAAACCTGA
The DNA here is from genome assembly GCA_963556495.2 of Valencia hispanica. Classification (NCBI taxonomy): domain Eukaryota; kingdom Metazoa; phylum Chordata; class Actinopteri; order Cyprinodontiformes; family Valenciidae; genus Valencia; species Valencia hispanica. The sequence goes on from OY747705.1 coordinate 17,795,747, forward strand.
AGTGCTTGTTCAAACTCTGGGGCAGTGGTATAGGATTTACTGTATTTACAGCTACCCACTGTCATTATTTACAACTTTGTCAATGGAAGCAGCATGTTCTATACATTCAGAAAACGGTAGAAACGGTTTTGTAGTCAGTAATTTCAGGGGTCTAATCCCGGCGCTGTGCTACTGTCTAAAAGAGTTCAGCTTGCTCATAACAAACATCTGTGCTAGTTTCACAAATAAGAAGACACAAAGCAAATGGCTGCAACTGAACATAGAGTACTGAACTGAGCCTCATCTGTGGTGCTGCCATTTTTGAATCATCCAGTTGACTTTAATAAATCTCATTTGGTCAAGCAAAATGACAATGTATATTCTTCTGCCTAAATTAAAACCAAATTTTTGAGTTCTTCTGGAACTGAATTAGAAAAATGGATTAGGTTTTGTTCTTCTAAGGTTCAGCTGTAAATCCCTTTTATACGGGAACCTGTAACACCCACTCTTAACTTTTAGGTGTTGTAGTCCTTTAAATTAATCAGAAATTGTATGTGATTAGAATGGACAGCTCAGACATATGTAAAGTAAAACTGGAAATCTCTCTAAGCCTCCCCTCAGCACCAACCGGATGACGTTAAAAAAATGTTGCAGAAAAAAATCCAAAAGGGATTTTTGAGGATTTTTCTGTTTACATTGGTGCAGTGCTGTCTTCTTTTTTGAGTGATTGGAGTAAAATGTGTTTTAAAAACTGCGTGGGAATGGTGTGCACCGTTACGTTTTTACAGTGTGTGCACTTGTTGTCTGCATGGTGTCGGAGATGATGGTTCCTGGCCCAGAGTTTGCATTTGTCCAACAGAAAACTCTTTGTTTAGTTTTGGGTCCTTTCAACAAAGTCACACATTGTTAGCATCTTGGTGCATAAAGGAATGGGTTGTATACTGCCTTACATTTGTAACTGCAGTTAAATGTGTTGTAGAGGAAATCTGGAGGTCAGTCCTGGGCTGTACTGCGCTGTTGGGATTTTATAATTTTGTCCTGAGGGATTTACTGTACAGTTGAACATAATACTTGGTCTGACCTGCCCATCATCTTGCTCAGGGCTGCTTGGCCAGGGGTCACTTTGTGTCACACTGCAGTTGTCTCCAATCCCTCACAGCAAGCTTTCAAAATGAGCCACTATTAGTGCCTGGGTCCATCCAGTGCTGCTTGGCTTCCAGGCCTTCTACTTTTGACTTCTCTGCTTCTCTGAAACGGAATGTAGTTGTAAAATAAGATGAATAAATTGCATCAAGTATGCGCATATGATGACTGAAAGTAAAACCTAACACGTTTAAGGATCAGTGTTGGAAAGCAAGATCCATCACAAATAGATGTTGGAAGTGTAGAATACGGCTTTAATATCATACAAGATGGTTCTTAAAGAGAAATCAAAGCCAACTAAAATGTATATCAGAAGGCCAGAGTTTCGCAAATACCAGTCACAAAATAGTGCATCTCTAATTTAAAGTAGCTTTTTGTTGGTCAGAGATGGATGGTTAATTTCTGTCCAGGCTAAATCATCTATAGAAAAATATTTATTCAGGTTGAACACACGACTCTTGCTTTATGTCAGTCCTGGGAATTGTGTTGTTGATTTTTGGGACAGGTGGTCATCATTTCAGTCTGTCCTTGCTGCTGAGTTTTAGAAATAAAAGCGGGTGATGTAAGACATTTGTTTTGCTCAGATCTCATCACTATTGGCAACATTGCGCTACTCTTAGTTTTTTGCTATGCCCGTGTGCTGTCAACAAACTCCCACGCGCATCCTAAAACAAACTATTATTTTTTTTATTAATGAACAAACACTTGCAGGTTTTTGATTCACAGAGATATAGCCCAGAGTCACGCTTTCATTACAGTGATGGCTTTAAGAGTGACACTCCTGAAGGTCGGAGGAGTGGAAAGCACTCTGAATCTATAGTCAAGATGACCTGCTGTGTCTGGGAATCGTGTCAAAAGACCTAATCTGAATATTTGGACTTAATTCTGTGCTTATTACAGCTATGAGTATAGAAAGATATTTAAATAAACAGAAGTTTTACTGCTTTGTTTTTGAAATTATTTTTTATTTTTTTCTTTTAGAACCATTTGGTTTCTTTTTGTGCAAATTAGGGTTAAAAGAATTTGTTGACACAATAATGATTCATTGGCTTGCTTCTGGTTTGTCCTCACGGTCCGTCATTATTTATTATCGTTTGCTGCATGTTCTGTGAAGGTGCGCTATTATGCTACCAGTTTGAATCATATTAATAGAGGTGTTATATGTGTTTAAAAGGCGCTTCTATAGTTACACTAGATGAATGAACTATTTAACAATCTAACACATGCTAATACATCTGAGATTTTTCCTCTCAATAAGTTGGATACAGCTGTGTTATTTTAATAGATCTAGTTGAAAAAAAAAAGATAATTTTGTCATGGTACATTTTAAAGTTTCGGGGGGAAAAGCTGAAAAGAGATGCTGTGATTCATTTTAGATAGATCTTAATTATCAGATGCCTCTGTCCCATAAACTGGAGGGTTTTACTATATTTGTGGTGTTCCAGTGATCTAGAGACTTGCAGCTTTTTAACCTCAGATTGTTTATTAAAAATCGTTTCGGTATTTTACTGTGAACAATTTATTGTTTAGACCGCTATATATTGAATCTATCTGGAAAGTATGAAAAATATTGTATTCATTATTATTGAAAGGGAATCAGAATGAGTCAAATTCAGTGTTGGCAGGGTGAAACTTTACGATGGTGGAAAAATCAGCGACAAAATCTCTGATTTAGGAAACTTTGTGACCAAGCCATGTTATTTCAGTTCTCTCCTTTAACTCCATGCCCATGTACGGTTAATGTCATTTATTCATGTCTGCAAACACTGTGCTGCTCTTAAACTAAGCCAGTTCATACAGATGATCAGTTTTCTATGTTTCTTTTAGTTTTAGGTTACATGAAAAGCTGTTTCTATGAATGTTCATCTCTTTGCGTGTTCGTTCCCTGCCTGCTAACAATAGGTAGCACCATTGGCTGATGTGTGTGGTGGTGCTTTTATTGAAGAAAGAAATGTTTTTTTTAGATTAAAGGAGTGAACTAACCAGCCTTATTGTGTGTCTTTGGTTTCGAAAATGACCCTCGGAAGGACGCACCGAGCTGTTTGAGATTAGATAAGGAGGGGTCTACAGTCACACTGAGTGGACCGCAGTAATGACTTGCTGCTGCTTTTAACTCTGAAATCACATCCTCGTTTAGAGAAAGGCCACAGTGGAGTTGGATGCCTGTTCAAAGGAAACAATGATAGTCATTCATTTAAAAGACTCTGCAGAATCTCACAATAACAGAACCATAATTTGATTTGTAGCTTAATTGTACCTTTTTGTTACATTAATCTCTGCTCTCCTGGGAAACCACATCAAGGTGAGGTTTATTCTTTAAAGGGTACAAAATGGAGATGGGTTTTTTTCTGAGCACAGAGACCCAACATTTTTGATATTGAATGTCAGAGGGCTGGGATGAGCGTGAATGGAGAGTTTAGGCTGCAGGATGCAAGCTGGATGGATGAAATGGAGATAGAAAGATTGGTGGTGGAGGATTTGATGTGACAAGGCTGCAGGGGTAAAAATTCAAGATCAGAAGTGCACAGCATGGTTTTCCTCCCCCCTGTGTTCTTTGTAAGGCACTTTACTCTGGCTGCCAGAGGTTTTAGATTACTAACCCTGTGTATTTGCGTTAGTGTGTTTGTGTTCGGCAAAATGTGAGAGAGAAGCCGACATTTTTCAAAAACATTCCAGCGTTTCCAGAATTGGAGACACCTATCTAATTAATGCTGATTTATCATCTCCTTTATATCCCTCTCACACTTAGTTCTCATTTCTACATTTTTTTTCTTTGCCTCTCTTCTTCTTTGTCTTGGTTGCACTCAAGTACTCAAATAACTCGAAGCTGTGCTTTAAAGAGGGCTGTTTTCAGTTCATTGCATTCTAGCCTGCTCAGGTTTTTGGGGTAATGCGTCTACTTTGTGGTTGTGCGCGCTCTACTCCAAAGTAACCTCTCCCTCCGACAGTCAGGCGTAAGGAGGACAGTGATTTTTCTTTGTCAGCTGGTTGGTTTTCACAGTGTCAAGTGTAGGCATGGTCCCATGTGAGATTCCTATTGTATGATAACCTTAAGTAAGAATGTCACGGTTTTATTTGTATCACACCAGTAACACAAACATTTAAAGCTTCATCTTCTGCAGCTGATAAAATAAGAAAATTGATTGTTACAGTTTATATTTAACACTTTTTGAGATTTTAATGCATAGATTCAGCAGAAATATAGAAAAAAACTCACACTAATGTTTTTAGGCAATAAATGGGCAGGATATTATCCTCTTTTATGTTCACCTCTGTAAAGTTGCAAAAGTTTAGCGAGCTGATATTAGCAGGTTAATTAGTCAGGCTATCTGCAGAGGTAGCTAGGCTTTAGTGAGCTGCTTTACAGACATTCTGCCCATAGTTTACCAGCTGTATTCTTTAAAAAGCCTTGCCTTGATAAGAGGGATTTGTCCTTTCATTTCTACACCATGCCTGTCTTTATTTTTTTTTATAAATAAACATGTCCAAAAAGCCTAAATTGGTTTTCTTGTGAGTAAGGGAAGAGTGCAGGAGCCTTCTGTCTACCAGCAGTGTGCAGCACCAGGTGGGGAGACGCAGCAATGCGTTACTCTTTGCTCTACATAGTAAAAGAAAACTCTATCTGGCATATTGTTAAAAGCAATTTAAATGAGACGTGGGCTGTTTGCTTGTATGAAGGTATGAGACGGTCACAGTTTCATAATCATCATTATGTTCTGTTATACGTAATGTTTTCCATTTTCATCAGGGCTGCACGATATTAGAAAATCTTGAGATGGCAATAACGTTGGTAAATATTGTGATGACGATATCAGTTGCCATATATCTCTATTTCTTCTTCTTTCATCTCTTGCTCATCTGTGACCTTTCGCATTTTGGGCAATGTCATTTGTGTCTGGTGTAAATATCTGCTGCCGTGAGACTCTGTTCTACTGGCTGAATATTATCTTAACTTGAAAAATGGAGGTTCATAATACTTGGAAGATATTAGCCAACAGCTATTGCACTCTAAGCGGCCCTTTGCGATACCAGTAATGCACATACTGACATTGTGATGGGAATGTAGTTGTGAAATATTGTGCAGCCTTATTTTTTTAAATATAAATCTCTTTAATGTAGTGAAACCATATGATTTTTACTCAGTGTTATCAAAGCTTGAGAATCTTATAAAAGTCTTTCCATACTTTAAGCTGAAGGAACTACACTGCTCAAAAGAATAAAGGGAACATTCTGTACCTAATGGGAGTCAGGCTACCTCTGACAAGCACATGGAGGGCTCTGCGGCCCCCCAAAGTAATGCCACCCCACACCATTACTGATCCAAAACTAGTCATGCTGGAGGATGTTGCAGGCAGCAGAACATTCTCTACGGCGTCTCCAGACTCTGTCACATCTGTCACATGTGTTCAATGTAAACCTGCTTTCATCTGTGAAGAGCACAGGGCACAAGTGGTGAATTTGCCAATCTTGGTGGGGGATTTTTGGCAAATGCCAAATGTCCTGCAGGGTCTTGGGCTTTAAGCACAACCCCCACCTGTGGACGTCGGGCCCTCATACTACCCTCATGGAGTCTGTTTCTGACCGTTTGAGCAGGCACATGCACATTTGTGGCCGGATGGAGGTCATTTTGCCGGGCTTTGGCAGTGCTCCTCCCGTTCCTCCTTGCACACAGGCGGAGAAAGCGGTCCTGCTGCTGGGTTGTTGCCCTCCTACAGCCTCCTCCATGTCTCCTGATGTACTGGCCTGTCTCCTGGTAGTGCCTCCATGCTCTGGACACTACGCTGACAAACACAGTAAACCTTCTTGCCACAGCTCGCATTAATGTGCCATCCTGGATGAGCTGCACTACCTGAGCCACTTGGGTGGGTTGTAGACTACTCAGTCTCATGCTACCACTAGAGTAAAAGCACCGCCAGCATTCAAAAGTGACCAAAGCATCAGCCAGAAAGCATAGGAACTGAGAAGTGGTCTGTGGTCACCACCTGCAGAATCACTCCTTTATTGGGGGTGTCTTGCTAATTGCCTATGATTTCCACCTGTTGTCTATTCCATTTGCACAACGACATATGAAATTGATTGTCAATCAGTGTTGCTTCCTAAGTGGACAGCTTGATTTCACAGAAGTGTGATTGACTTGGCGTTACAGTGTGTTAAGTGTTTCCTTTATTTTATTTTTTAGCGGTGTATATAATTACGCTGTTTTGAAACTGTAGCTCTGTAAAACCTTGATATTCTTTGATACCAGTGAGTGACCCCTGCCTTGTCAGTTGTGTCTGCAGTCGTTTCGCACATTGAGTTCAGGACAGGTCAACTCCTTTATGGTTTTACGAGGAGGCGTTCATCGTGTGGATCCTTCTAACAGCTCTGTTTTCTTTTTTTTAATTATTATTTACAGGCTCTTCATCAGCTGTATTATGATCCAAACATAGAAAATAAGAATCTGGCCCAGAAATGGTTGATGCAAGCTCAAGTTTCACCTCAGGCCTGGCAGTTTTGCTGGGCCCTACTTAGCCCAGATAAGGTACCTGGTCCTTGAAAACTTAATAAAAATAATGATAATTCAAGCAAGGACCTAAAAGATTTGTTTTCACATGTATTTTCTCTCATAGGTGCCTGAGATTCAGTACTTCGGTGCCAGTGCGCTTTACACCAAAATCTCTAGGTACTGGTCAGACATCCCCACAGACCAGTACGAGTCCCTGAAGAGCCAGTTGTTCTCCCAGATAGCCTGCTTCTCCTCCGGCTCCAAGATGGTTCTCACCCGGCTGTGCGTGGCGCTGGCCTCTTTGGCACTCAACACGATGCCAGAGGCCTGGCCCGGCGCAGTGGCAGAAATGGTCCGGGTGTTTCAGGAGGAGGGGGGAGGGGTGGACGGCCGGGCACGCTGCCTGGCTTTACTGGAGCTGCTCACTGTGCTGCCAGAGGAGTTGCAGACCAGCCGCCTGCCGCAGTACCGAAAGGGACAGGTAACGTCAGCTCCACCTTAATTTACCTGTTTAGTATTATTTTGTTTATTGAATTGTTGCTTTTTTTCCATACCTATGTGTGCACAAAAGCTAAACTATATCAATTAACTTATGAAAATGCATTTTCTAATAAGAACTTATTAAAGTTGGAAAAATTTTATAGTTGATTAAAAGTAATTTACCCCATCTTGTTTGAATGATATATATTTAGTATGTTACTGTATGTTTTTGTATTGCACAAACAAAAGTATCTGAAAGAAATACAGGTCCATCTCAATAAACTAGAATGTCATTGAAAGGACATTTATTTCGGTAGTTTAATTTAACACATCAAACTCATGTCACAAAGTGATATATTTCATGTTTTTTGTTGTTGTTGCTAATTTTGATGACTACTGCGTATGAACGCCTAATATACAGTATCTCAGAGAGGTAGAACATTACATAGGACCAGTAAATGGCCTGTGCTTGCACAGCGGGTTATCCCATTCAGTCATTCACACACTGTGTGATGGTAAGCCACGTTGCAGCCACAGCTGCCCTGGGGCACGCTGATTATCACCAACAGGCAAGGCAGGTGAAGGGTCTTACCCAAGGACACAACAGCTGATATGGATAGAATGGTGGTCCGAACCGGTAACCCTGACGAGTTCCTACCACCTGAGCCACAGTCGCCCGTAAATGGTGGTTTTAATACAGAAATTTTGTGGTATGGCCTAAACAATCATGGGGAAGACTCTTGATTTGACAGCTCTGCACCCTTCACAAGGATAGTAAGCCACAAAGGGTCATTTACAACGAATCTGCCAAGCAAGCCTAGGAGGGCAAAGTTCAATTGAAAGAGAAGGTGTGGTCAAAGAAGGTGCACAAGCAACAGGAATAACTGCAACCTTGAGAAGATTTTAGGCAAAGCCCATTTCAAGAGCTTAGGGAAGAATCAAAAGGTGTGGACTGTAGCTGTGCTTCAGGAGCTACCACAAACAGAGGCTTCTACAGGGTCTGGAGGAAGACTGGAGGGGCACAGAAGCCATAGTGCTTGAAGTCCATTGTCAAGTTTTCACAGCCAGAGATGATTTGGTGTCCCACGTAATCCAATGGTTGTTGGTCTACTGTGTTTTATCAAGTCGAAAGTCTGTGCAGCCAACTATCGGGACATTTTAGAGCACTTTGTGCTTCCTTCTGTTTACAAAGTTTACAGATATGCTGATGTCATTTTCCAGCAGGCTTTGGGACCTTTCAGCCCTGCCAAAAGCACCAATGTCTGCTGTTATCATAATTTTACGTAGAGACTCTATGGAGTATTGTCAAGGGGGAAAACGGGAGACACCAGAGCCAACAGTGCGAAGGACCTAAAGGTTGTTATCAAACCAACCTTAACACCTCAGCAGATCCACAGGATGATCACCGCCATGCCACACCACATTGATGCAGTATATCATGCAAAAGGAGCCCTGAGCAATTTTCTCAGAAAATATATTAGGAGTTGGAATATCTCACTATAAAGCTATTGAACTGCTCAAAAGCATGAGCTGTATGAAGTAATGTAAGACCATTTTTTTTACTGCACGTCCAGGTCCGGGGAGCCCTGGGCCGAGAGTGGGGGTCGGTCTGTCCCTTACTGCAACAACTGCTTCGGCGGACAGATAGCCCTGGGGCAGTTAAAGCCCGTGTGCTGCGCTGCCTGTCGTCATGGGTGCTGCTGGATGTGCCCCTCAACGAGTGCGAAGGCCTTGTGCACGACTGCTTCAGCGCCCTGTCTGACCCAGAGCTCTTCGACACAGCAGTAGAAGCTGTAGTCAACGCGATTTCTCAACCGGACTCCCAAAGGTATGTTCATTGTCTGCTGCCTATTTGCCTTTGTGTCACAAAACGGTAAAGAATGTTGCGCATATAAGAAGAGAAATTACACTTGAGTTAATGCCTAGTAGAATGAAGACACGAGATGGTGGAGAAAATTGGCTGGGTTGGTACCAGAAGGCACCAGGGAGGGATGGATGGAAAGAGAAGGAAGAAAGGACTGGTACAGGGCAAGCTCACAGCCAAGAGGAGGAAAGCAGCGTTTCTCGGTTGGATGGTGTTACTATGGTTACAGATCTGGGGAGAGATGTCATCATGCCCTGGTTGATTCAGACATGGCAGGCACCCATTACCCCTCCCCTAGAGACGGAGTGGGAGGGGGTGATGGGACCGTGCTAAGAGAAAAGGAAAGGAAGCTCTGAGAAGGCGCAAGACTGGGGGAAAATGTGAAGGAGCCCAGGAATATAAGGCTTTATTCTCCGTACCTCAGCAGTCCTACACAGACTGGCTGGAATACTGGACCTTAGAGGCTGCTGCTGCTGCTGCTGGCAGGCCAGTTTGAACACAATGGCATCACGGCAAGCAGACGGTTTGGCACGTTGATGCCTTTTAAGTTGCATCCGTCAGTACAACCCAGTGTAGTAAGACTGTAAGATATAAAAGTTGACTTTGTTTTTTTGTCAACATTTCTTTCTCAGCATGTTTGGTGCATCCATGATGAACAATGGAAACACATTAATGTATTGAACCAGTGGCAAGACTTTTCCCTGTCATCCTACAGATGAAGTCAAAGCCCATCATCTTTCATACTCCAGGTTTCTGGTTTTCTGTTTCATCTTTTCCGCCCGTTTCTCTCTCTACTCTTCCCCTTTCATCTCCCACCATCAGCGCTAAGCCCTCCTCCCTGTCTCTTGTTCTCGCTCTCTCTGTTTAAACACATTACAGTCAACTCATTTGGGGGAATGCTATTGGTCCAGCTGCATCCTGTTGCCAGGCAACCCATTCCCCTTGTCTCAGAGTGTTGCAGTAATTGCAGAGGGGAACAGAGGGACAAAGGGGGGGACGCCAAGGGAAGAGACATTAAAGGAGGAGTCTGTGTAAAACAGCTGGACGAAAGCAAGAAAAGGAGATAATGAGTTACCGGAGACGAGTCTGCAGCAGACGGTCTCGGTGGAATCTCTAGAATGTCTGTTTTTTTATTTATTAGTTTTTTTTAGCTGAAATGGATAAATGCATACAAATCCATTCTGGCCTTTAAATCGTCCCCACACACTCGCGCACTCTTTCTCCTGAGCTGGGAGTGCATGACCTCCGTCTGAAAGGCACCTTATTAAAAATAAATGATCACACACACACAGGCAGCCACTCACTCAGACAGTGAAGATGAGAGCTATTCCTGGCACAGCTCCCAAAGTTGGTCAAACACAGACTGTATGGTCCAGTAGTTACACAGGTTTAGAAAAAAAAATTATTTTCGCGGGGGGACAGCAGAGGCTCATTCTTCTCACATTGCTGATTTGAGGATTTACTTTATATTGCGGTGCCAATGCAAATGGCTTCTTTGCCCCTCTGGCAGCAGTGTCATATACTTTTAATATCTTGTTTCGTTTCCCTTTAGTTGTTAGTTTTTTTTAAAACACGTCCCCCCCCAGCGTGTGCTTCAGAGAACAGCTGATCCCCTTTTCTGTGAATTTGTATTTTCTTGACTCTATTTCTGTCTCATTTGATTGTTGCATCACTTTGTCCAAATCTACTGATCTATCCATCCATTGATTCTGTTGCTCCATGCATGCATCCATTTTCCCATTCGTACATGCAAGGATCCATGGCTCCGTCCATCCACCTCTGCCTTTTTATCTATGCTTTCATCAGTTTATTTGTCAACCCTCCATCCATCTGTTCATCTGGTGTCCTTTAAAGTTTCCATGTTGAGAAATTGGCAAATGTTGAAAAGTTTTCCATAAATTCATAGTGAACTGTTGGTTATAACTTGAAAACACTATGGAGCTTATCAATGGAAAATATGTTGGAATGTAGATGTTGTTTGAGGAATATTTAAATAAAACTATTTCTATCTGAAGAAAATCAATCGTCGCAGCACTAGAGAAGCTCGCTAGAGCAGCATCGTTTGCTTTTCTACATTGTTTGTAGGTTTAAATGCAACAAAAGTCCCAACAACCTTTGTGTCATTGATAAATATTCATCAACACCCTTGCTGCCATTCTCCTGAAAGTCGAACCACATACCACAAGCCCCCAGGGACTCATAATATAGCGTACATGCATTGCGTTCAGGCGTGTACACAATCCTCGGTGTGACAGTCAGGGAACACATCCTCTTTCCTTCATCTCCAAATGTCTCCCCTTCCTTCGCTGTCACCAATGATGACAGGAGGAGTGATGCTTAGAGATGTCATGTGCAGATGAGGAGCTGTGTGTGATTTATCCAGAGTGAGGGGAATTCTAAATGGCTGAGACAGCAGCTTTAGAAATAATTATTAATGACAGCAGTGTAGCTGCAAGAAGGAGCGTTGAATAGATTTTCTGCTTCCCTGGTAGATATGCGCAATCTTTTTGGTCTGAGTCATGGATCAGAGATCAGAGGTTGGACTGACTTGGACTAAAATGGGATTTGAAAAAAATGCTCGTCTTGGGGGAACAAATTATAAGTGCATCAAGCTAAAGAGTGGGAATTACTTTTCTACTCACCAGTTGACTTTTACTTTTGCTTGCTTTGTTCTTGCAGCTTTATATGTTTTCTTTTTCTCATTAGAAATAGTAGTATTAATTACATTCTGGTCTCAACACACAAAATGTACAGAGCTTATGTTTCTGGTTTCCAGATATGTGAGCACAGTACTGAAACTGCTTCCTCAAGTGCTGGCCCTCCAGGATCAGCTGAGGGAGGCTGTGCAGAATGGAGACATGGAGACCTGCCATGGGATCTGTCGGATCGCTGTGACACTGGGAGAGAACCACTCCAGGTTTGTGTTTAGGCAAATGTGTTGACACTAATATATATTAAAAACTCCTAATCTAACCCTGTGACTGTGTTCCACCACATCTACATCACGCTTCCTCTCATTGTTGCCCTCTCTGGTGTCCGCAGGACTCTGTTGGAGCAGGTGGACCACTGGCAGAGCTTCCTGGCACTAGTCAACATGATCATGTTTTGTACGGGGATTCCCGGCCACTATCCGGTCAATGAGACCACTAGCTCCCTTACACTTACCTTCTGGTACACAGTACAGGTAAGAAATGTTAAATGTCAGTTTTGATTGAAGATATTTGAACATTTGATGAGGAGCAAGCTCAGATGGTTTACTTACTACTACTTTGCTCCAGGCTTTGGAAATATTTATTTTTTTGTCTTACATGTTAGGTTTTGCACTTCATATTTTTTTTTCTTTTAATGAACATTAATTGCTGCTTTAAACTTTGAGCAAACTAAGATTGTCACGTTTGTTCTTTAAAATAGGTCTTTGTTTGAAACAAAATACCGTTTTATTTCCTTTTTCTCAGGATGAAATCATGTCATTTGAGTCTGATAAGCAGGCAGTGTATCTCCAGGTCTACAGGCCAGTGTATTTCCAGTTGGTGGATGTGCTGCTTCACAAAGCCCAGTTCCCCTCTGACCAGGAATATGCAACCTGGTCCTCAGATGAGAAGGAGCAGTTCAGGATTTACAGGTGCACATGCTTGTCTTTTTTTTCATTTTGTATTCCTGATTCATCTCTGTCCTGACATGCAGGTGTGTTTCACTGACTGCCGAGTGTTTCCGAAATCACTCTCTGACTGGTCGGTCGGTCGGTCAGCAAGTGAGTGCGTCTCTCTCTAATGGACTCTAAATGCACTGTTTGTGCTCGTCTGTCCTTCAGGGTGGATATCTCAGACACACTCATGCACGTGTATGAGATGCTGGGAGCAGAGCTGCTGAGTAACCTGTATGATAAACTAGGGAGGCTGTTGACGAATACAGAGCAGCCGACATCATGGCAGGTGAGTGAGACGGTGAAAGAAATGTGAGCCATCTTTTCTTTTGGTCATGTTCTGAAAGCAATCTTAGCTTTGAAAAAAACAACACAAGCTTGGAAAACGTTGGATAAATATATAAAATGACCTGAACTAAAGGAATGTCTTATCTATTCCATATAGTTTATATTCTTCTGCTTTAGTACACAGAAGCTCTGCTGTACGGCTTCCAGTCCATAGCAGAAACAATAGATGTGAACTATTCCGACGTCATCCCAGGCTTGATAGGACTCATCCCTCGAATCAGCATCAACAATGTCCAGTTAGCCGACACGGTCATGTTCACAATAGGTAAGGTGGTAGGTGTCGGTATTTAAAAAAGCAAATGCATTTCTCGCTGTCTCTGAGTTATCTCTCTCTCTGTCTCTCTCTCTGTCTCTCTCTCTGTCTCCTCTGTCTCTCTCTCTCTCTCTCTCTGTCTCTCTCTCTGTCTCTCTCTCTGTCTCCTCTGTCTCTCTCTCTGTCTCTGTAGGTGCTCTGGCTGAATGGTTAGCGGATCATCCAGTGATGCTCACCAGTGTCCTGCCTTTGGTTTTACAAGCGTTAGGAAACCCAGACCTTTCTGTATCTTCTGTTTCAACCTTAAAGAAAATCTGCAGGGAATGCAAATATGACCTGCCACCCTACGCAACCAACATCGTAGCAGTTTCTCAGGTGAGCTCACATTTACATGATTCAGTTTTACTTTCTGCCTTGGTGAAAAATTGGATTAGAATGATGGAGCGACACATAAAAGGATGTCTGTAAAGAGATGATTTTCAGCTTGATTGGAGCTGATCGGAAATTCAAAAACTGGAAAATCATACTTTTTTCTGATCACATGACCCACAATTTACTGAAGTTTATAGGCAGGGCTAACTACAGCACACTTTTCTGTGGAGGCTGTTACTGAAGGGAGAAGACTCAGTTGTTTTCAGTTTTATAGAGGCATTCGAAAGAGACATCAGGAAGCACAGAGATGTAAGATTCCTTTTTAGGCAAACTTTATTTTCTACAATCTGTTCAGTTTCATTACGGCTGTGAGAGAGAACAAGACTTCCGCTGATAACAGGAAGGCTAAATGTATTATAGCAAAGTTGCTCTGTTAACCCTTTGAGCTTTGAGTCTATCTCTGTAATGGGAAATGTCATTTCAGCCTTCTGGAAATCTAACCATTTACATCGGCATTCCCCAGGGAATACACACACACAGAGCTATTCTTGTAATGTTAAACCGCTGTTCTAAGATGCTGAAAACAGTTTTAAATTTGAACTTTGTTGTAATTTTGTTTCAAATGATAAAACCCTGTTTTCCAGCAGCTGCAGTGTCATGTAGTGTGGCATTTAATCTTCTCCCAATAAGAATATTTAAGTTTGTTATGGGAGGATAATCTGAATTCTGCTCTTATAGTATTTATAATATATAGTCCTATTCAATACATTAGAATATCATTAAAAGGTTTATTTGATTTACTCTAAGTGAAACATATAGATTAATTACACCTTGACCTGATGTTTTCATGCCTATGGTCATGTTCTGCTTACAGCTACTGAAAACACGACTTTTATGATCAGAAAATTACATCAGACCAATAAAAAAACATATTTAAACAGAAATGTGCGCTTAATGAAAAGTAATAATACATGCTTAAATGGGTTTATTTTTAAAAGGTACTTTTATTTAACCAATGAGCCTCATCAGAACCTATATTCTAATGTTCTATGTCTGTAGTTCTTGAGGGGAGGTTTGAGTCTGCCAAGATTAGTACCAGCAGTACTACAATTGTTCACCACCTTCTGATTGGTGCGTCTCTGATAACGCACCTCTTTCTTCACGTTGCAGACTTTTGTCCTGTGTTTTTATAATTCCAGGAATAACATCAGTTGAGCTTAAAAATCCTTTCAGCTGTGATTATTTAAAGCTGCTTTCTGTTGTTGTTGAATAATAGAGCTCTAACTCTTCCTGTCTCTTTTTGTCTCTAAAGGAGGTGCTTATGAAACAGATCCACAAGGTTTGTATCTCATCTTTACTGTTCCTATTTTCTGCAGTTCACTTCCATTTAAACATCAAGCACTGTGAAAGACTGTAACTGTTTGCTGCCTGTTGTCTCATATTTGTAAAATGTGTTGCTGAGAATGTTTGCGTTTTTATATTAACGTATTGATGACTGGAAGCTTATGGTTTGTATAAACTCTCTTCACACAGACCAGTCAGTGTATGTGGCTGATGCAGGCCCTGGGATTCCTTCTTTCCGCTCTGCCTGTGGAGGACATCTTGAGAAACCTCCATTCCCTCATCACCCCCTACATTCAGCAACTAGAGAAGCTAGCTGATGAGACGGTCAGTTCATACCCAATGCAAAACAACACACACACACACACACACACACACCGACAGCATGCACAGATGGACTCTGGCCAAAAGGGACAGGCTTTGTGTCTGTTTGGTGTCAGTGCGGTGGAACGCTTCTCTGCTGGACCAGATTGGGTTTGACCCTGCACCATTGGCAAGTGACTCATGTTGGATCACCAAAGACATACTTTCTCTGACTAATGCATGCACTGACTCTTGAGTGAAGTGAATATATTAGTAAAAATATCCCCGGAAACGCATTTAGTAGGTCATGCCTTTGTGCACCACACAGTCTTTCAGAAATGTGATTAGAATCAGCTCGAAGGTTGTTTTTTTAATATTAGAAATTAGACCTGTTGCCCTTCATGCTGGATAGCTTAAATAAGGAGCTGTATGTATCTGAAAATAGTTTATTTGATTTTCTTCAGATTTATTTTTAGGAATGGGGTGATAGTTTGGATTAGATCTTTTTTTGGATTAGATCTTTTTATTTCTGTCTTTGTCTCTTTGTTCCAAAATACCACATTGTCTGATCCCTCCTAGCTTTCTCCCTTTCATATTGTCTTTACCGAGCTTCATATTTTCATGACATTAAGTCAGACGAAGCAGTCAGGGTCTCTGTTTGGAGCTGGTCAAATGCTGGCACCTAGTGGGGAGACCTTCGGGTTCCATTACATCAAGGGTAAAAGAGCACAATATCTGAAGGCGTTGACCTAAAAAAAAAAAAAGATTGACTCATTTGGATGAGTCACTGAGCAGAATAAGATCACATAATGTTAATTTTCTAGAGGGACGATTGTGCAAAGAGGCATTAGTCCAAATACTAAGAGGTGTTATAATCAGTGGGTGTGGCAGCTGTGTTGTTTGTCTTTCTGATTGTTGGCTGTGTTACATCTCCATGGCGACAATGATTTAGCTCTCCTGTTGAAACCGTGATTGTTTAGCACTGAATTAGAAAGAAGTCGACATGTCAAGCAAACCTGTTATCTGCCCCTGCTTTACAGTTCATTTCAGGTCATAAGATTTTATTTTTATGGATCATAACAATCATTTGAGCATGCAGCACACTAAAATCCCATAATGCATTGGAACAGCCAGTGGAGTCACGTCAGGTCAAAGATATAATCTTAGTTGTCTTTACCGCTCAGTCTATTACACCTTGACAGAATCACTGCCAGTGTATAGCATCGAGTGCTCTTAGATATTTCTTAGTGCTAAAGCAGAAAATTAACCTCTCAATTAGAGCCGAGCAATATATCGATTATATCAATTTATCGAATTCTTCTATTTATGAAGGCTGAATTTTTGGAATATCAAAAATATCACAGCATTTTTGTATTAGGTGCATCTGCGTTTTTGTAAGCTCAGATTTATATATGTAATGGTTTATGCCATGATTATGCGTTAGTGTTGTTGCACTGTTCAGGGGGGTGGGGCACTGTTCTGCAGGCTGCGCGCGGGGAGTGCGCAGTTGAGTGCCGGGGAACTGGTGTGTGTCTGTAAATGGAGCTAGACAGGCAACCGGTTTATGTGAGAGTTCTTTTGTTTACTGTTTTGTACGGCGTGATTGCGGCCAACAGCAGTCAGCATTAAAGCAGTCGATTACAACCATTGTCTGCATCTATCGGAGAACATTACAATATTAAAATTAAAATTCAGGCCTGTAAGGCCCACATCATGTTTTTACGTTTTTTTTCCCGCTACCATTTACTGCGTTCCGGGACCTGTGTGCGTCTCTGGTCATGCCTGCGCTGTCATGTACTTTGCGTTCCGGCACCTAATGATTTAAAAAATAAGCACTGAAGCCACAGCACGTTAAATAACGTGGACGTTCTTCGATCTCCCTGTAGACTGTTAAAGCAATATCACACGAGAGGCAGCGCTGTTGTAGCCTACTCTAACATCAGCACCGATCAGCTCTCATGGAATGTCTCTTGTCCAATCAAATTTCAAAAATTAACATGGCATAAAATCAACCAATCAGAATTTTGTTAGACTCAGAACGCATCGACCAATAAGTCGACCAGTTGACTAGGACTTTACAGCCCTAATCAATTCATATCTAAAATTGAATTTGGCATGAAAAAAATCTGAGATTTTATTTCTTATCCATACCGCCCAGGCCTAACCTCCTTTAATTTTTCCGAAGCAGTTGTATAATGTCCGATGACATGTTCAACTTTTGAAAATATATCTTTAAATCAAAAATAACTTTCTGATATCTTCAAGTAGTACCAGGGAATGTTGAATATTGAAAAAATATGGATTTGTTTTATATCATGATATATCAGTGCTCGACTGATGAAAAATGTTATCTTGATTAAAAAAAAATTCCATATCACCCAGCATTAGTCTCAATATTAAGACACTTTGCACGTAAGCATCTATTGTGACTGTTTTAATGTTTCATTGCTGACAGGCTGCTCTGATGATGTCCATTTTCATCAGAACCTAGCATCTTTTTTCTCTCTACAAAAACGTCCCATAGACGAATGTCCACAAATAGATGCTAACATACAGTCAGGAAAATATGGCAGCATTTTGAAACAACCATCAATAAAAACATGAGTATATAGAACCTCCTTCTTCATCGTTCCCTCAGCCTTATGTACAAACACTGAGTGTTTGCATTGTGGAACTTATTGACTTTTTAACTGAAAATAGATTTTTTCCCCCTAATTTCTTGTTCTTCAATTTGCTCTTCTGAAAGTTTAGCCAATAACAGGAGCAGTGTACCTCTGACTAGTGATGTGTATTGACACGAATCTGTTGATACGATATGTATCACAATACGGGGGGGGCAATATGATATATTGCGATACTATGAGTAAGACTATACAGTTGTGTGCGAAAGTCAGAGCACCCCTTTAAAAACAGCATATTTTATATATTTAAAAATGTATATTCATATTTACTGTCTCTCTGGTATATGGGAAAAAAATACAATATTCTCAGGAAACATTAATGCATAGTTACATTTTATTTTATAAATTGAACAAAATTACAAAAATTAAAAACATAATTTTGGCATGTGCAAAAGTTGGGGCACCCTGAGAGTTTCAAAGTTTCAGATTCTTTTTACAAGCTCAGACCTCTACCAGCTCATTGGTCCTGAAGCATGTGTCAACAATTGTCATTAGGGAGTGCCAGCTGGTGCCAATTTGAGGGTTTCTTAAATACGGCGACTCCACAAACCTTGTACAAACACTCAGCAACCATGGGTTCCTCTAAGAAGCTGTGTAAGACAGAAAAAATGAAAGTAATTGATGCCCACAATGCCGGGGAGGGCTACAAGAAGATAGCAAAGCGTTTTCAGCTTGCAGTTTCCACAGTGCGAGGCATAATTAAGAGATGGCAGGTGAGGGGAACTGTGGAGGTCAAGAAGAGATCTGGAAGACCAAGGACACTCTCGGAGAGAACAGCTCGTAGTCTGATCAGAAAGGTAAACCAAAACCCACATTTGACTTCAAAAGACCTCCAGGAAGATTTAGCAGACTCAGGAGTGGTGGTGCACCCTTCCACTGTGCGCCGATACTTGCTCAAACAAGACCTTCATGGAAGAGTCTGCAGAAAAAAACCTTATCTACGACCTCATCATAAAATACAACGTCAAAAATATGCAACAGAACATCTACAGAAGCCTGATGACTTTTGGAAACAAGTGCTGTGGACTGATGAAGTTAAAATAGAACTCTTTGGCCACAATAAGCAACGGTATGTTTGGAGAAAAAAAGGAGCAGCATTTCATGAAAAGAACACCTTGCCAACTGTTAAATATGGGGGTGGATCCATCATGCTTTGGGGTTGTGTTGCAGCCAGTGGGACAGGAAACATTGCTCGGGTGGAGGGAAGAATGGATTCAATTAAATACCAGCAAATTCTGGAGGCAAATATCACAGCATCTGTATAAAAGCTAAAGCTGAAAAGAGGATGGCTTCTACAACAGGATAATGATCCTAAACATACCTCCAAATCCACCATGGACTACCTCAAGAAACGCAAGCTGAAGGTTTTGGAATGGCCTTCACAGTCTCCCGACTTAAACATCATCGAAAATCTGTGGGTAGATCTTAAAAGAGCTGTGCATGCAAGACGTCCTAAGAATATTGCAGAACTGGAAGCCTTTTGCAAGGAAGAATGGGGAAAAATCCCAAATAATAGAATCCAGAAACTTGTTGTTGGCTATAAAAAGCGTTTACAAGCTGTGATATCTGCCAGAGGGGGTGTTACTAAGTACTGATGCTGTAGGGTGCCCCGACTTTTGCACATGGCAAAATTATGTTTTTAATTTTTGTAATTTTGTTCAATTTATAAAATAAAATGTAACTATGCATTAATGTTTCCTGACAATATTGTCTTTTTTTTCCCATATACCAGAGAGACAGTAAATATGAATATACATTTTTAAATATATAAAATATGCTGTTTTTAAAGGGGTGCTCTGACTTTCGCACACAACTGTATATTGGGATTTTGAAATTTTAATTTAACTGTAGAAAACTGTCACAGCATTCTAAACTCCCCAACATATTTCATAATTAACACATCCAGTTTTATTACTAGATCTAGTTGATGCACTGGAACGAATAAGGTGAAAACAGCCACAACTATCAGTCATACTTTTGTGTAAGGAGATGGAAGGGACGGGGTTTGTTGCAGTGCATATTCTAGGTTTTTTAGCTGTGTGTGTGTATTAATATCTGCTCAAATTTTCATATCTGGGCCCCCCAGTAAATTTAATTGCGTTTAGTTTCAAGTTTCTTTCTAAAAATGGGACAAATAATTTAACATTTACATTTCTTTCAATTTTCTAAATGTTTTATTGTCTTCTAAAAGCGGATAACTGTGTCTTATTTCTAAGATTTCTTTTTTTTTTTCTGAGCAACAGAATCAACATTGAGTTGGACTGAGGAAAAATCCTTGTTGTTACTTAAACTGTCCTTCTCTTCTGTTTTTCTTCCTTCAGCCTAATCCCTCCAATAAACTGGCAATCATTCACATCCTGGGGCTGCTGTCCAACCTGTTCACTACACTCGATATTAGCAAGCAGGACGATGAGTCAGCTGACGGCTCCGCGCCACCTATCAAAGCAACCCCACCCCCTCCAGGACCAAATCCGGTCTGTCACTACACACCATAACAGACTCATAGTTAGTATTGGGTAGTTTCAGAGGAAAATCAAGAACAAGCTGAGTGTAAATATGACTGATAGCATAGTGAATGTGTCCCTCAAAGTTACAGTGTTGTAGATATAAAAGCTACATAGTTCCATATACTAAAACACTAAACTAAGTCATCTGTTGTGTTTAAATGTTAGTGGCTGGTTTCCTGATATTCACTATTTTCCATATTTTATTAATGACTGGGTTCTCGCCACGTTGTGTCCTGTAATTTAGGTGGTGGTCGTTCTGCAACAAGTTTTTGCGCTCATACAAAAGGTTCTGAGCAAGTGGCTAAATGACTCTCAGGTTGTAGAGGTACGTAGGCACGCAGAGTCGCTTCCTGTCACCTTTCTAAATCTGTGCTCCGCCCATTTCAGTGTTTGATGTTTCACAGGCGGTGTGTGCCATCTTCGAGAAATCTGTGAAGACCCTCCTGCATGATTTTGCCCCCATGGTGTCTCAACTAAGCGAGATGCTTGGTCAGATGTACAGTACAATTCCCCAGGCATCAGCTCTTGACCTAACACGACAGGTATACAATCATCTCAAAATCAAAAGGCACAAAGTTTGTCACATGAAAAGAATTCTGCATTTTGTCTGAAAAGGTGTGAGCTAATAGTCCACCCATTATTAAATCAAAGACTAGTGAAAAATTGTACGTCAGTTAGGAGGAAGAAGTCAGTAGGTAAAATTCAAAAATACTTTATTGATCCCAAAGGGAAATTAAGTGTTGTTGTAGCTCATATAATTAATTCTTTAAGGAGTTGTTGTAGATGATGATGGCTGTGGGCGGGAAGGATTTCCTGTAGCAGTCTGTATTGCAGTGAAACTGAAGAAGCCTCCGACTGAAGACGCTCTGTTGTTGTATGACAGTCTCATGAAGAGGATGCTCAGGGTTGTCCATAATTTTTTTGATTTTTTTGATTATAATAAACCAGCAGCCTACCCAGGAATTTAAAAGTCCCCTGTGGTTAGCCGGTCTCACTTTAATTCTAGCCACAGTGGTGAATCACTTTGGAGTTAAAATATTACTTCAAAAAGAAAAATTCAGGAAGCATTAAGTGAGATGTTGGAATTTCAGCTCTGGTTCAGAAGAGCATTGTTACTATGTTGGGCACTGGTGTGCATCAACTCATTTCTCTAGCAACAGCTGTGTAACCAGGGTAGCCTAGAGAGTAGCACTGAATGGAAGTAGCTTAGTCTCAATGTTCCTCACATAATCAGTTCATGTTTTACTCAGGAATATTTATTGACACTACAGCTATGTTGCTTTTAAAACTTTATTCTGAGAACACCATGTACTGCTCATACTCTGCTTTGGCCCAAAGAGGTCCCTTTAAGGTAATGCTACACATGTGGTTGAATATATGTATTTATTTGGCTCAGAAGCTGGGAAAACGACTAGCTCATTATGGAAGGTAATCATTAAGGAGAAATATTTGGAGTGAGTGTTTAATTACTAACAGCATCTGCAGATGCTAGCAGATGTTTTATTGAGGAAGGGGACATATAAAAAGTAAAAGCATTGTTGAAACAATCTGGTTTCTGTTTACAGCAACAGGCTCTTAATGTTTCTCAGTTTCAGATGACACATCGGCATCCACATATGGTTTGCATTCCCGTTTTAAATAGACGCATCTCCAAAGGCAATTTTTGTGTCAAAGTGTTTTAAAATTATTTGGCTGCTTTGGCAAAGTTTTTTTTCTGCTTCACAGCTTCAAAGTTTTTAAGGTTTTTGGCTCTAAAATATTCTTTTTACTTTTGGTCCAATTCAGACCAAAATGTATAACCTCTCCATAGAGGCCTGTTTCAGACTCTAATTGAACTATTTTATCAGTAAATCTATTGATACATAAAACTCTGGTAATAAATAAACACTCTGGTTTTGTTTCAAATGACCAAGTTGTAATCTGGATGCTTTAACATGTGTAAAGCTGCTGTCTGTGAACTGCAGCCCTCTGCTATTTGATTTGTTGTATGCATGCAAGAATGGGTGCCGTCTGACTTGTTGAATTGCTGTTTCAGATGGTGTATATCTTCGCCAGCGAGACAGAGCACTTCCCACCAATCAAGGCTTTATTTGAGCTGGTTACCTCGGTAACACTGTCCGTCTTCCAGCAAGGTAGGGGTCCAGCAGAGGTGGGAGTTTCAGGACTCTTAAACAGTTTCTGCTCAGGTGAAGGATGGATGTTTCAGATCAGACCAATTTCATACAACATGTTTAGTGTTTGATGTACGCAAAATTTCTCATTAATGTTATCCATTTTCAAATTATTCTGACAAAATTTGACTTTTTAACATTTCCTCGTTTTTATTTGAGGAACTGCAGTGTTTTCTGTCCTCTTGGTGTTTTTAGAAGACAAAGCTGCAGATTGACCAATCCTTTCCAAATACTTGATTATTTCTGCAATCATGAATGTCAATTGTTGAAGTGGCTGATTTCCTAAAACTGCTCTGATCTATAAGCTGAAGAACAAAGAGCCCATTCCGATAGAGCCAAAGCAAATCGGTGCAAAACCAACCGAACCAGTGAATAATCAACAGTCACGAGCCAGACGTACCTGATTCTTGTCACTATAAGCATAAACCCAGCCAGCTTTTCACACCTTTGGTTACATTAGAAAGGAAACTGTTTATGTCGGCTTTAGTTGATAAATCTCCATGCTCACATAAATCTTATTAGATTTGACTCTATTGTTTACTCACCCAAAAGCCAGTTATGATCCGGGTCTTCTGTTAACCTCTGGGTTATGGGTGTAAACCTGTAACTAGAAAGCCAATAAACGGTCGTATGTATTGCATCAATGTGTCCATGCTTTTAGCAACTTTAATAGTTTCTCTGCAGTTTGGGACAACACAAGAAAAATGATGAATAGCAACCGATCTAGACATCAGTGTGTTTATTAGGGGGGGGGAAACGGTGCAGATCACTGGCAGAAACTTGCAAGCTATACTTTTTCTCTGCTTGTGAGAATTAAATATAGAAACAAAATTAATGTCAAACTAAAGTCTGAATAAAGTCTAGAAAGAAGATTTCATCAATGCAGACCTTTTTTTGCCCTTACTGTTGTTTAAATCATTTCTAGACTTATGATTTGCTGTAAACACATGAAGTAAACATGTTATCACATTTTCTGTTTGTCTAATATCTGCTTAATTTGTCCTTCAATTTGTTATTTGTTTATTTTAGCATTTACAGTTTGACTCAAGCCAGGCCTTCCGGGTGTTATTTGCTTTCCTTTTTTTTGTGGCTGTATGTCATTTAGAGGTCACAGAGGTTGATCTGTTTTTTGTGTTTTTTTTCCAAAACTGGTTTAGACTATTTGTATCAGGTCTGACTGATGCCTCCTCTCTGTGTAGTCCCTTTTATTCCCCTCTTCTCTTCTCTTGCTTTGACTGGTTAAGGAATGGCTGCCTCTCCTTCTGCATCATAAGTGTTTTTTTACCCTCTGAGCAGGTTCCTGCAGTACACAATAATATTAAAACTGAGCACAGCGCAGAGACCAGGGCTTATTCAGTTGGCTAGCAGGGAGTGGGGAGGGCAAGCTTACTCTGCCTGCAGCCACTCCTGTGCTTGGACAAGAGTCAGGCTCTCTGAATAAGGCCTGTGCAAAAATCTCGACAATCATTGGCACCCCAGGCGAAAATGATTAAAAAGCCTTCAAATAAATTCATTTTATTGCAGCTGTATAATCTTATGCTGAAGAACTGAGAAAACGGTAACTTCTTATGTAGGTAGATTTATGCAGTGGCGGTAAAACCCCATGTGTAAGATCAAATAAACTTTACATTAAATAATCCATAACTATCGCTGGCCCTGGTGTTAATGCTTTGTACTGTGCCCATTGCCAATATGCTAGAGCAGTGGTTCCCAACCTTTTTTTGGGGACCTCCCCCAAACCTCAACCTCAACTTGTACAGACAAAAAGTGATTAAGAACTTTTATTATTAAAAATAGGTTTTTGTTCTTATTTTTCTTGTTTTACACTTTTTGTCTTTTTTATAAATGTAATGTTTACAAATATAATTTAGGTAGCCTCTCAACCTCAGCACAGACAAAATTCTGTGGGCCCCTGGGATCTCTAGTGACCCCAGGTTGGGAACCACTGGGGTAGAGCGTGGTTTTTAACATGTTACAAGGCTGGAGCACACAGAAGGATCTTTGACTAGTACTCTTTGGACTATCTCTCTAGTTTGTCTGGTTGAGTTTAGAAGGTGCATTTTTATGTCTGGGGTTTATTTGGCCTTGTGTTTGTATTATTGTCTGGAAGACTCCTTAAGATTGTTGTTCCTATTCTCCTGGTGTGTGAGGGAGGTCATGAGGCTATGAGCTCTCCACAGCATCACAGATCCTCCACCGTACCTAATAGTGGGGAAGGGCAGCTTTTCCACATGTATTTAATACTAAACCCACCAGAGTTTTAGTCTAAGGGGTGGTCCCAGTACGGTTCAACAAACATCCCATAATTACATTTATAATTGTAGGAAATAAAAAGCTTTAAAAAGAAGCTTTTTATGGCATCCTCTCCAAAAACTGGTTGGCATGAAAACAAGGCCTAATTGTTAACGAGACTTTGAACCCCTAACCTATGACTCTTTGCTGCAGCTCTCCAACACAGAGTATAGATGATGTCTTTTTTCCATCTTTGAACTCTGTTCCTCCTCAGTTTCAAACTTTTTAATGATTTCTCTGACAAGTTTGGTCGAGCGTCTGTTTTTTTGCTGCCAATTACTGGTTTATAATGATCAGAGATTTGTCTTACTTGAATAAAAACAAATTTACTTTATCATCCTGTAGCGCATCTAAATGAACAACACATTACCACTAGCCAAATAAAAGAAAACAGTAGGTGCATTAATGAAAAACACATTATCCTAACACTATGGCCATGGACTACTAATTAACTAAACATTCTGTTTTGGTTATATTTACAGGTCCTTCTCAAAAAATTTGCATATTGTGATAAAGTTCATTATTTTCTGTAATGTACTGATAAACATTAGACTTTCATATATTTTAGATTCATTACACACAACTGAAGTAGTTCAAGCCTTTTATTGTTTTAATATTGATGATTTTGGCAAAAAAGTAAAGAAAAACCAAAAATCCCAAAAATTATATTATTTATATTTCATCCGACCAATAAAAGAAAAGTGTTTTTAATACAAAAAAAGTCAACCTTCAAATAATTATGTTCAGTTATGCACTCAATACTTGGTCGGGAATCCTTTTCCAGAAATGACTGCTTCAATGCGGCGTGGCATGGAGGCAATCAGCCTGTGGCACTGCTGAGGTGTTATGGAGGCCCAGGATGCTTCGATAGCGGCCTAAAGCTCATCCAGAGTGTTGGGTCTTGCGTCTCTCAACTTCCTCTTCACAATATCCCACAGATTCTCTATGGGGTTCAGGTCAGGAGAGTTGACAGGCCAATTGAGCACAGTAATACCATGGTCAGTAAACCATTTACCAGTGGTGTTGGCACTGTGAGCAGGTGCCAGGTCGTGCTAAAAAATGAAATCTTCATCTCCATAAAGCTTTTCAGCAGATGGAAGCATGAAGTGCTCCAAAATCTCCTGATAGCTAGCTGCATTGACCCTGCCCTGGATAAAACACAGTGGACCAACACCAGCAGCTGACATGGCACCCCAGACCATCACTGACTGTGGGTACTTGACACTGGACTTCAGGCATTTTGGCATTTCCTTCTCCCCAGTCTTCCTCCAGACTCTGGCACCTTGATTTCTGAATGACATGCAAAATTTGCTTTCATCCAAAAAAAAAGTACTTTGGACCACTGAGCAACAGTCCAGTGCTGCTTCTCTGTAGCCCAGGTCAGGCGCTTCTGCCGCTGTTTCTGGTTCAAAAGTGGCTTGACCTGGGGAATGCGGCACCTGTAGCCCATTTCCTGCACACGCCTGTGCACGGTGGCTCTGGATCTTTCTACTCCAGACTCAGTCCACTGCTTCCGCAGGTCCCCCAAGGTCTGGAATCGGTCCTTCTCCACAATCTTCCTCAGGGTCCGGTCACCTCTTCTCGTTGTGCAGCGTTTTCTGCCACACTTTTTCCTTCCCACAGACTTCCCACTGAGGTGCCTTGATACAGCACTCTGGGAACAGCCTATTCGTTCAGAAATTTCTTTCTGTGTCTTACCCTCTTGCTTGAGGGTGTCAATGATGGCCTTCTGGGCAGCAGTCAGGTCGGCAGTCTTACCCATGATTGCGGTTTTGAGTAATGAACCAGGCTGGGAGTTTTTAAAAGCCTCAGGAATCTTTTGCAGGTGTTTAGAGTTAATTAGTTGATTCAGATGATTAGGTTAATAGCTCGTTTAGAGAACCTTTTCATGATGTGCTAATTTTTTTAGATAGGAATTTTGGGTTTTCATGAGCTGTATGCCAAAATCATCGGTTTTAAAACGATAAAAGACCTGAAATATTTCAGTTGGTGTGCAATGAATCTAAAATATATGAAAGTTTAATTTTTATCATTACATTATGGAAAAGAATGAACTTTATCACAATATGCTAATTTTTTGAGAAGGACCTGTATTGCATAGTAATGCTTAGGATGACCAATAACTGTTGCATCAAATTAAAAAAAATGAATTTTTAAATTGGAATTTTTACATTTGTTTTTTATTTTTATTTCACTGAACAAATCTATTCAAATTTTAAAACGGAAAGTTTTCAGAGTGAGATTATGTCTGTGCAATAAAACATCGTATCTTAGGGCTCTTAATCATCTTATCCGGGAGTGCCAATAATAATAGAGGGTGCTGTATCGTCTCTAAAGATTGTTTCATGTGAATAAGGGCTAAAGGGTTAAATTGGTCAGTAGGCGTGTTTGGAGTCTGGGAACAGAAAAAGCTGTGCACTCACTATAGACATTTTTTGTGTTTGACCACATTTTTCTCCAACATCACTTCCAACTCATCTGAATTATTATTTTGAAAAAAAGAAAAAAACATGACTTTTTCTGTAGAATCTTCAATGACAGATTTTTGCTCAACTGTAATTTGTTTGCTACTTATTTTGTTATTTTAAATGTTAAACCTTAAAGTCTGGTAGTTTGTGTCCAGCATAATGTAGGTAATGGTTTGCAGCAAAAGTGTATTTATTGGATAGAGCAGTAGGTACAACTTAGAAGACAAAGGGAGCTTGTTGATCAGTGCTAAATTGACCCTTTATGGTGCCTTCACTTAGAGTAAATGTGTTGCTTTTAATTGATCATGATGCTGCTGTTGCTGGTGCCTTATGGGAAGGAGGGTCTGTTCTAGTTTTCTAGCCCTTCTCCTCATTCTGTAACAGTAACGGAGGTGCCTCCTGGGTTCCCACTCCAAACCCACCTTTGCTTCTTAGGTTTCTTCTTTTTCTCTTGTTACTTCTTCTCTTTTTGTTTCCCTCCAAGCAGACCCATGTGTTTGTCTTCTTGCCTGTCGTTTGTTTTTGGTTGGTCTCTTCTTCAAAGACTCTGCCAAAGCTTCATATGTCCCCTCGCCCCTGCCCCTCCGTTCCTTACTCACATGTAAATTATTTCGATGAAATATTTTTTGGTTCTCTTTTTATTTCCACATGACTGTTGAATCTATTAAGTTGCTGTTTGTATATTATTCTTATTCTCTCTTATGATTTCTTAAGTTTCATCTTTATTATATTATAGGACCCAGGGATCATCCTGATATTGTTGATTCATTTATGCAACTCCAAGCTCAGGTGTGTTTTTTGGTTTCTTATTTCATTCACTTTGGGTTTCTCTCTCTCTCTTTCTTTCTTTCTCTCTCTCTAAACTCTTGCTGTTCTTCTATCTTCCTCTCTTTCTCTCTGTAGCTCTCGCTGTTCTTTGTTACTGGGCCCTAAGGTGTCCCATCACAAAGGCGAAGCAGTGGAATGAAACACTTGAGGGAACTGTTTGGAAAAAGGGACATTTGTCTCTCCTCGAATGCTTTTAGACTCTAACAGTCGCCTCACCACTGAAACACAAATCTGGGTTCATGTAGAGCTTTTTTTTTTTTTTTTTTACCTGCAGGGTGTTCTCATAGTAAGAATACTTTGATTTAGATGTGAGCCCAATTTAAACTGTGGGGGTTTGATAACCTTGAGGTAAAATGCAGGGGTCTTTCTATAAATTAAAAAATAATTAGTTCACTTCCTAAATTAAAATGTGTATAGATTAATTCATTACACACTTAGGCTTTTATTTCCGTTAATTTTGATGATTGATTATTAAGGCAATGATAACCAAAATTCAGTTTCTCAAAAAAAATTTTTTATTTTTTATTTATTTATTTTTTTACAAAAGGCAAAAAATAAAAATGTAACTGAAGAAATGTCAGCCTTACATCTATGTACTTAATATTTGGGCTGGGCTCCTTTTACATGAATTACTGCATCAATGCAGCATGTCATGGAGGCGATCAACCTGTGGCTCTGTGGTTCTTGGGAAGCTCAGGTTGCTTTAATAGCGACCTTCATCTTGTCTGCCCCGTTTGCTCCTGTGTCTCATAAGGATCCTCTGAGGTTTAGGTCTGGCCATGTTCGATCGAGCACAGTGACACCATGGTCAATATAGACTCCTCAAATCGTCACTGACTGTGGAAACTTTACTCTGGACTCTAGATTTCAAAATGAAATGTAAAATTTACTGTAATCTAAAAATATGTTTTTGGTTCAGTCCCTTTTCTGCTTAGACCACATAAAAACTCTTCTGACATCTCTGGTCCAGCAGTGGCTCAACACAGGCTTGTAATGGTTATTGTAAAAATGATTCATACCCCTGGGAAGATTTGAGTTTTCAAATAATTTTTCTTTAAAGAAAATAGTTTGTTTTTTCTTATTTGAAATAAGACAGACAAATTAAAATAAACAAAACAGATCTATTTTTATTTACATTTAATTTGAAAGTGGCATTTTAAAAATTTAGACCATTTTAAGGAGTCTGTGGAAAAATGTTTTTTTACTTTTTGCAGGAATCAAACTCTTCTTCTAATTGCTGACCAGCTTTGTTCATGTTTTCATTTCTATTGTATGGATTCATGTTTGATGATGAGCTCCAAGTTACTGCTGCACATGTACACAATGTGCATATCATGAAGAACTGCCTGGATTAAAATAAATGTTCGCTAATTCTTTAAGTACCATACATCCAGGCTTTCTATTTCTAGTATATTTGGTGACACTGTTTCTTTAATGCAGCATAAAAATGTTAAAAAGTAAAGAGGTGACAAGATGTTCATTAAGAAAGTAGAACTAAGTTGTTTGAGTGCCCAAACAGCAGATATTGGCTGGAAGCAACTTTTTTCAATAAAATCGTGTTAAGGAGATTAAAATAATGGGGGGGGGGGTTCTATTAGCTTAACAAACTGCACATTATCTGGAGTCTATTTCTACTATCAACTTAAAGCAGAAAAGACACTTTTTAATTCTTTATCAAGTTCATCATTTACCAATATTATTACATTCTGCATGTTTTGCTAATTTTGTGCAGCCTTAGTATCATCCGAGTCTTTGAAGTTGGAAGGCCTCCTTCTCAGGACCCTAAAATGTTCAGATAACTTCCTGTCAAATGCAAAAGCTTCTCAAAAGCATCTGCCAGCGGTATGAATAATTTTGAGCTTAACTGAACATGTGAGGATCCAAACTTTTGAATGTGCTTTATCTCGCCATGCTTTCACTCAACTTTTGGTGAATATGCTTTGAATACAGCAGCCAGCCTGTGAACAGTCAGCTTCTTCAGCAATGAGCTTCTGCAGCTAACCCACCTCCTGGAGGATGTCAGTAACTGTCTGCTTGACAACTGTCAAATCAGCAAAAAATATCCCCATCATTTTTAGCTGTAATATACATACATCTTTCTTTATTAAAACTCCTTTTTTGTTGGTCTTTTTAGATTTTCTGAGAAACTGAATTCTGGGTTTTCATTAGCTGTAAGACCAGATCACCAAAATCACACCTGAAATATCTGACTTATCGAGTAATTATTCTGTACGAGTTAAACTTCAAGGTTAAATAACTGAGATAAGTTACCTTTTTAATTGTATCGTAATTTACCTGTATATACCTGTATTAAGATAAAAATATATACCATGATCAAATTGCTGTTATTTAGACAAAAAAGCAGGAATTATTCATGCTGTGGCTAACATAAGCTACCACATTTGACTATTGCAGTTATTATAACGTTATTTATAAAATTCATTTATCTGCGTTTTGATTTTTCCTTCATAGAAAAAGCAAAAAATATATAAAGACCAACTAAGCTATGTAGAATATTATTCCATTTTTTTCATTCTGCCCTTATTTTTAGCTGGTTAACTGGTTTAGCAGGCTAACTGCTAGAGAGGCTGCAGTCGGCTGCTTTACCGACCTGCCGCTAGTCTGTGGCCGGCTAGGCACGGCCTGATTACTGGCATTTTGAGGTACGCTGAGGATTGATATAATTCGCCTCAAAACAGCTAAAAGTATGTCAAACCGTTTGATTTAAAGTCCTTGAAATAAAGTGATGAAGTGACCAGAATGATGTGTCTCTATGAAGCATAAACAAACCCAGTGCAGCCCATTCCAAACATGCTTCTGTGGACTGCTGGTCAGCTGGCTTAAACAAGACAACACACACAAATTGGGCAATTTTGAAATGTTTCTGGTTGCAAAAAAAGTCATGTGTGGAAACTAAAGAAGCACCAGAGATTACTCTTACCAAGGTAATATCGCTTTTTAAAACTACAGTTGACCAGATTGAGCTAGTTGGCATGCTGATTTAAATTGAACAATGTAGTTTTCTCATCTTACTTTTTTTTTTTTTTTCTATTACCGTAATTTTTGGACTATTGAGCGCACCTGAATATAAGCTGCACGTTTCATGTTGTAACATGAGGTATTTACACAGAAAGACAGTACATGGAAGTTTTATTTTATTTTTTTACTCTGGCTGAAAATCACCAGTACGACGCCAACACAACATGACAGTATCATGTCTGGTTAGAAAATTAAACATAAAAACCCGAAAAGTCTTTGGTCGCAATTTTTTTCTTCCTCACTAAAGCCACTGAAGTCGTCTTCTTCAGTGTCTTTATGTCCTCTGACACTGACTCAGTTCTTCCCGCTGCCTATTCTTCCTTTGACGGCCAGCTAGAATGCCTTTAACTTAAAAGCTGCATTTGTTTGTATATTTTCCATGATGAGGGTATGTGTATGAAAACTTCCTGTACTGTCTTCTTCAGCGCATAATCATTCCCCACATGTCTGTTTCACTTTTGCGCTTCCTGCTATAGTGCCCGCCACCCGCAACCCCCCCCCCCCCGAGGCCGTTCGCCAGTAAAAATCTATAAGTTAGCCACATCGTTGTAAAGGACGCAGGCTTCAAAGCGTGTGAAAAAAGTAGCAGCTTATAGTCCGAAAATTACAGTATATTTATGTATTGATGCCATGATACTGTGGATTTTAATCAAGGTTATCAGGTAATCTCATACTGACTCTTGTCTATTGGCAACTGTAACTTTAAAACTGTGTTGATGGTTGGATAATAGCAGTCCTTTAGTTCCACTTCATTACTATCTGTGTTTTTCTTGTCTGGAAGCTTTTGCAAAACTACTGAATGTGTCTTTCTTGTCAGCAAAGGAAAAGTACTTGAGCTTCTTTCAGCCAGCTGACCAGCAGTGTGGAGCAACAGGTGGTGTAGGAAGAGCAGTGCATTACTCTGTCCTTCAGCAGCACTATTTTTGCGAGCACGTTAAAAGGACTTTGAATAGTTGGTGTGGCATGATTGAAAACTGTAGCTGTTTTGAAACTATTTTCACTGCTTTGGTTTACCTTGATGCCAGTAAGTGGCTCATGCCTGGTATCATCAGATAATACATCTTTTCATGTTGAGAGCTGACTGCATTTTTTTGAACAACTGAGCAATGTGAAGAATTGTAAAGCCTTTCATTATGTTCTTTAAAAAAATTAGATAAATGTCTCTATTATAATATGCGATCTAAAACAGCCAAACGTATCTGGATTACCATCCCTCACACATTAGGTTTTAAAAGTCTAAACCCCTTAGTTCTGTATGAAACGTGTTCGCTGAGGTTGACCTCTCCTCTTGTGGTCCCAGGTGACTGATTAGTCTCTGAGCCCAGTCCTCCTCTGAAGTCATTCCAGCCCAGAGCCAATCAAAGCCCAAATGAATTAATATTCAGCTAATATTAATCTGCTCCAACAAATTGGCTGATGGCTCTCACTTTTGTATATTTTTGTCTTTTGTCTTCATTCTTCCTTTGTTTTCTATCTTTGGATAGATCTGACCTTTTCTCCCTTTCCCTCTCTCCCTCTCTCCTTTCCTCCATCCTGAATAAGTTCATTATTATGAGATGAGTTGTCGTTCTCTTTATCTGCACATGTTAATTACTTATTACACACTTCTGTTGCATATTCTGTCCAGTCAACCAAAAACAAGGAAGATGCAATTGAGTTGAAGAATCAAAGCAAAAACCCACCATT
Organism: Valencia hispanica; assembly: GCA_963556495.2. NCBI lineage: Eukaryota > Metazoa > Chordata > Actinopteri > Cyprinodontiformes > Valenciidae > Valencia > Valencia hispanica. The sequence goes on from OY747705.1 coordinate 17,828,630, forward strand.
GCCTTTAGTTTGACTTAAGTTTCAAATGATTTCCAAGTTTGATTTTTTGCAATTTGTTTGTTATACCTGCATCAGTTCTGCATTGGAGGATCTCTGTACGAGTTTGGATAAATATCTTCCCAAACAGATGGAGAGAGCACTGTAAGCCTGGTAGGCAGATCTGGTCCTCTGTTGCCATCAGATCCGGCTACCAGGCTTAGCGGGTGTGTGATGTTAGTCGTATTTTGAAGGAGCTTATGCAGTGGAATGTGGTGAAGCAGTAGCGAATTGGTCGGGCTTGCTGAGATGTAATGTGAATTGCTTTTATCTGCCTCGTAGGCCCTCAAACGGAAGCCCGTCTTGTTCTTGTCTGAGAGTCTTGATGTGAAAGCAGTGTTCCATTGTGGTAAGTGAGCGCAAGACTCACACAGACACACCTGCCGCTGTGTAGATTTCTGCTTGGTGTCTCAGTAAACCATGTTCCTGTCAGTACAAACTGTAGCCTACATGTTTGACATCAGTCCTCAGTGGTTCCTGTTTCCTTCCCCCAACTTTAGGAATTCTGTCACTCAAATTTCCAGAGGGCCCGACGGTCAAGTCGACGTGTCTTTACTTTGTAAGCACACACATTGTGGGAAGTGAGAACGATTGGGTTTGCCTGAAAAATACCTGAAATAAGATGTTTGTTTGGTTCCGGTAGACTGAACTCCTGCCGCACTGCTCAGACGTGCCTCCATTAGCCAGGATGGTACAGGAGGATGGCAAGCTCTTGGTGCAAGCTGTGTTGGAGGTAAGAAACTCTACTTTACCTCTCTTTTTATTTATGCAGCAGTTTGCTGCGGTATCACTAACAACACTGCTTCTTTCCTTACTAATACATGGTTTTTAACCATTTTAAGATAAAGATTTAAAAAGTATGGTGTGCATTTGACTGCAGCCCCCTTTACTCTGATGCCCTTAAGTAAAATGCAGCGCATCCAAATGTCTACAAAGGTCCATCTTGATTTGATTTAATCGCTCTACAAATCCAGCTGTTCTTTCAAGGCCTCAGAGTTTTGATTGTCAACGTTAGAGAACAGACAGCACAATGAAGCCCAGGGGACACAGCAGCAAGCCAAAGAAAAATACAGGTCCTTCTCAAAAAATTTGCATATTGTGATAAAGTTCATTCTTTTCCATAATGTAATGATAAAAATTAAACTTTCATATATTTTAGATTCATTGCACACCAACTGAAATATTTCAGGTCTTTTATTGTTTTAAAACTGATGATTTTGGCATACACCTCATGAAAACCCAAAATTCCTATCCGACCAATAAAAGAAAAGTGTTTTTAATATATAAAAAGTCAACCTTCAAATAATTATGTTCAGTTATGCACTCAATACTTGGTCGGGAATCCTTTTGCAGAAATGACTGCTTCAATGCGGCGTGGCATGGAGGCAATCAGCCTGTGGCACTGCTGAGGTGTTATGGAGGCCCAGGATGCTTCGATAGCGGCCTTAAGCTCATCCAGTGTTGGATCTTGCGTCTCTCAACTTTCTCTTCACAATTTCCCACAGATTCTCTATGGGGTTCAGGTCAGGAGAGTTGGCAGGCCAATTGAGCACAGTAATACCATGGTCAGTAAACCATTTACCAGTGGTGTTGGCACTGTGAGCAGGTGCCAGGTCGTGCTGAAAAATGAAATCTTCATCTCCATAAAGCTTTTCAGCAGATGGAAGCATGAAGTGCTCCAAAATCTCCTGATAGCTAGCTGCATTGACCCTGCCCTGGATAAAACACAGTGGACCAACACCAGCAGCTGACATGGCACCCCAGACCATCACTGACTGTGGGTACTTGACACTGGACTTCAGGCATTTTGGCATTTCCTTCTCCCCAGTCTTCCTCCAGACTCTGGCACCTTGATTTCCGAATGACATGCAAAATTTGCTTTCATCTGAAAAAAGTACTTTGGACCACTGAGCAACAGTCCAGTGCTGCTTCTCTGTAGCCCAGGTCAGGCGCTTCCGCCGCTGTTTCTGGTTCAAAAGTGGCTTGACCTGGGGAATGCGGCACCTGTAGCCCATTTCCTGCACACGCCTGTGCACGGTGGATCTGGATGTTTCTACTCCAGACTCAGTCCACTGCTTCCGCAGGTCCCCCAAGGTCTGGAATCGGTCCTTCTCCACAATCTTCCTCAGGGTCCGGTCACCTCTTCTCGTTGTGCAGCGTTTTCTGCCACACTTTTTCCTTCCCACAGACTTCCCACTGAGGTGCCTTGATACAGCACTCTGGGAACAGCCTATTCATTCAGAAATTTCTTTCTGTGTCTTACCCTAATATTTCTTTCTATTGCTTGAGGGTGTCAATGATGGCCTTCTGGGCAGCAGTCAGGTCCGCAGTCTTACCCATGATTGCGGTTTTGAGTAATGAACCAGGCTGGGAGTTTTTAAAAGCCTCAGGAATCAATTGCAGGATTTTAGAGTTAATTAGTTGATTCAGATGATTAGGTTAATAGCTCGTTTAGAGAACCTTTTCATGATATGCTAATTTTTAGAGATAGGAATTTTGGGTTTTCATGAGCTGTATGCCAAAATCATCAGTTTGAAAACAATAAAAGACCTGAAATATTTCAGTTGGTGTGCAATGAATCTAAAATATATGAAAGTTTAATTATTATCATTACATCATGGAAAAGAAGGAACTTTATCACAATATGCTAATTTTTTGAGAAGGACCTGTATGGTGAGGAGTTTAAAGCAGGTTTAGGTTTTAAAACACATCCCAAGCATTGAACATCTCACAGAGGTCTACCCACTTAATGATCTGAAAATTTGTATTTCACCTTCAAATCTACTTAGAAAACAGAAATCGGAGTAAAAGCTAAGAAGCATAAAGCAACTCTGGACTCAGCAAACATGGAAGCAGCTGGTCAGGTCAGATTATACCAAAACTAAAATAGTATATCTCCATGTGCAAATAAACCAAAGCACTACTGTGAAACAAAGTAGTGACAGCATCAAGCTGTGGTGAACCTTTTTTGTTTTTTTTTAGATCTTTGTACAGTATACAAGTTGAATACTAGGTGTCATTATTTGTGTTTGTCTATCTCATAAAATCACATTAAAATACTTTGCAGATTGTGGCTGTAACATGACAAACGTCTGTAGGCTTCAAACCTTTTGCCGGGCATGGTGTATCCAACGTCTAAAGTACTTCTTCGTTTCTCTCCAGGGCATCGGGGGCGGAGCATCCCGGAATCTGATGGACCAGTTTGCCGAAGTGTTGTTCAGTCTAAATAAGCACTGCTTCTCTCTGCTCGCCGTGTGGTTGAAAGAAGCTCTGCAGCCTCCAGGCTTCCCATCGTCCCGCGTCACGACTGAGCAAAAAGACAACTTCTCCCAGCAGATACTCAGGTATCAACTCTGGAAGTCCAAGCTTAGGCAACATTGTAAATTACCTCTACTCAATGATTTGTTCTCCCTCTTTTGCAATGCAGAGAGCGAGTGAACAAGAGAAGAGTGAAGGACATGGTGAAAGAGTTCACACTACTGTGCAGAGGTCTGCACGGCACCGAGTACGCTGCTGAATACTGAAACACTGCCCCTCGACCTCCCAGCTAATCGTAACCTTCATCCTTAGTGCAAATATCCAGATGCCACAGCAACAAAGTTCTCTCCAAGCCCATAAAGACATCGAGAAATGATTGTAACGATGATCCAGACCACAGAGCCCATTCCAGCACAGAGCTGCCATCGGATCAGCGGTCAAACTTCAACTCCCAGCAGACCTCAGAGAGAGCCTCCTCTTTGCTGCATTGATTCTTTTCACTGTTATAAGATTGATCGCCTCTCCCTCCTCTCTTTACTCATTTTAAAGGTCATTTCACTGGAAGGATTTTGAGCAGCACACCCAGCATGCTGGCTAATGCCTCCTTCTATCTCTGGCTTGTTCTGCCTTTCTAGATCTTCCTGTGGTTCCCTAGGTTTGTTTGCTGGTGATTAGCATCTATATGAAATGGTAGTGGTATCGTACGTAGCTACTTGACATTATTTTTCAAAGTAAACCAAGTTAATTATAAAAATGTATATGTAAATACAAATAGGTGGTTTCAGTCCTGCTGCTGCTGCTAATGGGATAAAAAAGGAGCATTGTTTGGGGGGGGGGGGGGATTCTGCAGGAAGTTAATCCAATATTTGCATCAGCTCATACCCTCTGTGATCTCTGCACTTGCCAAATTATATTATTTGTTTAGTGATTTTCTTTTATTAAAGTCCTTTTAGGGGTTGTGAGTAAGGAAGGTAGGCTGAAGACAGCAATACTTGGGCTTTATACAGTCAAATAACTCAACAAGCCCTGTTTATAAGGGGCTGTACCTCATGTATGTATCTACCCAGTCCTTCTGCAGTCTCCTCCTTTACCCTACAGTAAAGCAGGAATGCTGAGAACAACGACAGGAGGGAGGACGGATCCCAATAACCGGCACCATGATGGAAGCTGCTAAGAAGGGAACTAGGCATTTCTGACAGTGGGCTGCTTAGTCACTGTAATCGTGCAAAAATATTAATCCAAGTTGTGCATATTAACAGTCACTGCTGAACACTTGCGTATTTGAGTGTACGGGTGTGTTCATGTCTGTATGTTCGAGAGGTTTGCACATATGTATCTATTCTCCCCACTTGTTCAGTGCACTTATATTGGACCTATGGTACAAACGCATCATTTGCTTTTGTCTGTTCTTCAAACCATGCTCACTCAGGCAACCGCTCTTCAGAAAAACTGACCTGGAACATCCAGCATGTCACAGACTTTGCTGCTCGTCTGCAGCCGTCCCTTACCCGTATCACCTCTTTGTCAAACCAGACTCATCCATCCATGTTATTCTCACCAAGCACTGCTATTAACAAATGCTTGCGATCAAGCTACCCAGAATCCTCTGGGTCACTGCCTTGGAGAGGGTCGAGAAGGATCAAGAGAGCTGAGCACCAAAAGGCAAGATCCCTGACAAAGAAAGTATCTTCACGCCGACATTCTGTGCTCATCCTTTACGCCTGTGATGCTACGGCTGTAAATTAAACTGTCTCGTGAATCGGCAGCACTCGGCATCAAAACGTACCTTGTGATCTCTGATAAAACTTTTATCTCATTATTTTCCTTCTGTCTTATCCGAGGTGCCTGCAGACATGTAGCATGTATGTGTTTCGGGGTGGGAGGGGTTTGTTGGGGCTAATGTACGATAATGTGGATTAATCTGCAACAATGGACGAAGACAGAGATCCAAGGCAGGAATCACTTTTGATCCAAGCCGCTTCGCTTTAGTCCAATAAGTTTAATGAACGTCTTGCCGTTCAACACTGATCCCTGGTTTGTTTTGTGCTCTTGGTCTAAATTGAGAGAAGGAGCAGTGTTTATCACAGTTTGGAGTTGTAGGCGGATGAGGAGTGGAAGGAATTAAATGTACAGTGGTCTTTTTGTACCTTGGCTTTAATTTATTAAATATATCTGAGACTGCAGCTATTGACGTCTAATGGTTGTGGGTGTTCTTATTTCTGTTCAGTCAGCACTTCTGTCAAAGATGCACTTGTTCTTCTAGATGCTCCCTCAAGCTTTTAGTCTTTTTTTTGCATGGGGACAAATCTTATTTAGCTCAGGTTTATAAAACTATTAACTTCTTGAACAAAATTTAATCTTCAGCATAACCAGTCTCAATAAGCCTAAACATGTATAAATGCTGTGGTGATTTATCCATACGATACTTTTCAGTGGGTTGTTTTTTTTTCCCCCAATAACAACTTTAGTCTGATATTTAAACACAACTCTGTAATTAAGAATGAATCTCCCTGGCAGGATTTTACAAAATGAAACCTTTTTAATAAGTCTATTTGGGTGTATGACCTCAGAAGAGGCACATGGATCAAGGCAACATTGGTAAACAAGGGATTTCAAGTCAGGTTTATTTGTATAGCACATTTCAGCAACCAGGCAGTCCAAAGTGCCATAATAAAACAAACGATCAAAAAACATTAAATTACGGTACAGTGGCAAAATGAAGAGACGTAATGAAAAGTAGCAATCCAACCTAGAACTAATAACGTTCCAGGTGTTAGTAATCAAAGGTAGCTCTAAACAAATGGGTTTTTACCTTTTGATTTAAAGAAACTCAGCGTTTCAGCACTTTTCTGGAAGTTTATTCCAGGTATGATGAAAATAAAAGTAGAGTTGATTTGAACCAAAACACCTGTCTGGTCTGGAGGGTGGATACGACATGCATTTTGGTGCTGAGCTATTAAGGGATTCGTAAACTAACAAAAGTATTTTGAAGTCTATTCTCAGAGCTACAGGGAGCCAGTGAAATGACTTTTAGAACTGGGGTGATGTGCTCTACTTTACTAGCTTTAGTGAGGATGCGAGCAGCGTTCTGGATCAGCTGCAGCTGTCTGATTGAATTTTTAGGCAGACCTGTGAAGACACTGTTGCAGTAATCAAGCCAACTAAAGATGAATCCATTCATGAGTTTCTCTAGGTTTTGTTGGGACATTAGTCCTTTAATCCTGTAAATGTTCTTCAGGTAATGGACCACTGACCTTGTAATCGTCTATAAGTTTTTGAAGGTTCAGGTCTGAGTCCATCACTACAACCCAGATTTTGGGCCTGGTCTGTAGTTTCTAACTGGAATCACTAAAGCTGGGGGCTGACTCTTTATCATTCCTCTTTAGCTCCAAAAAAGGTTACTTCAGTTTTGTTTGCGTTCAAGTCCATGCAATAATTTGTTCTAATTTCATTTACTTGACGCTTGAATGGTTTCACAGTCACCTAGTTACATTGTAATGTGAAGCTGAGTATCTGCATAGTTATGGTAACTAATTGTGTTGTTAAATACTGAGCAAGTAGCATGTAGATTTTAAATAGGAGGGGCCCCAAGATAGAATCTTGGGGTACCCCACATGTGATTTTTGTCTACTGCAATGAAAAGTTACCTACTGACACAAATAAGTTCCTGTTCTTTAGGAAAGACTCAAACCAGCCAAGTACTGTCCCAGAGAGTCCGACTCAGCTCTCAAGTTGTTTCAATAATATCACGGTCAACAGTGTCAAATACGCACTGTGGTTCTTCCACAGTGCGTATTTAAGTGGTGATAAGTGTGAAATGCCAAAATGCTCAAGATTAAATAAAGTCTTATGATATATAACAAATATATGTGACAATGAAAGACATTGATTTATTGATACTAAAAAAAAATGTAAGAAAAATGAAAAACATTTTATACTGATGAGCGAAAAATTTTACATGAATTTTGTTTTTTCACAAGTTCTTATGTCACTATATATTTATCTAATATTTATTCATGTAACTATTAATTTCACAAGGTTTGATTTGTTTATTTAATTTAGAGCATTTTGGCATTTCATAGAGAAGAAGGATAAGTATTTGAATCAGGTGAGATGCAATGACAGGATAAACCTTCTTAAAGAACGTTTTTGGTAACAGATTTTGGAGTATTGGAGTTAAAAGGGGTTAAATCTTGCGCCAGGGGCTCCACTGGCCCCTAATCCATGATGGATACGGCCATGGATAATGAAGCTGAATCAAACTGTTACAAAAGCAAAAATCGGTTTCACAAGGGATATTCCCGTTTGAATGTTTCCATTATATCCACGCTTCATCATAAGGGCAAAGTTTCTGCAATGCCAAATAGTTTTAAGTTTATTAATCTCAAATGTATGCCATTAGAAGTTTTAACTATACACATTTATTACATCTTCAACATTTTTGGGAGAGATTTCTTTGGCAGCTTTTATTTGTTTCATTATTTTGTTGCTCTGATTGAGATTTTAAGGCAGATATACTGTGACAAAACTACGAAACACATAACACAGGGAAGCAATAAACCCTATCGCAAGGAATTTAGCAGCAGACATTCAGGCCTCCCTGCAAACCTGTCAAAGTCTCCCAAGCTATAATTTTCGGACGAAGCTGAAGTTAGCTTCCGATTCGCGGTTAGAAATAGGCCTACTGTGCTCTCTGTTTTGCAACCCGTGCGCACGGATTACTTAACTGTCTCTGTTTTTGATAGGCAATAGCCTATATGTAGTGGCAGACGAATAAACCAGACCTCCTAACGGTGGGTCTGCTGCAGAGATTACTGAGCAGAGAGGGACAGCCTGGCTCACGGTGTTTTTTATCTGCTGCAATAGATGGATAACTTCAGTTGCCTACATACTGTGCTGCACACAGCGCAACAAAATAAAAGATGAGAGTTAATTATGTTAGCTAGATAAAACGTGTTTTAACATTTACCCAATTTATACGTTTACATTTCTTTTTGAAAGAAAACCTGTTTGAAAAGGAGTAGGCGGGAGTATAAATCAATGTGTTGTAGGCTACACTAATATTGCGGGTTAACAAATTGTTGACTGTTTTTCCCACAATGTCAGGTTTATCCACAAGAACAAAAGATCAGAACAAAACTACACCACATATGTATGGTGTATGACAATGTCATGACTATTCTGGTTTGAACTGCTGTTATTCCGATTTGAATGAACCCATTCAAATATGTAGGCTGTATAATGTTTGGGTAGACTGTAGGAAATTGACATAATCTTAAAGAACTAAAGTAATATGGATGAAAATGTTAAAATATCCAACACATGCATGCAGTGCAGTATATTTGCCCAAAAAATTCAAAAATGAAGCTAATTTGCATTTTCAAAAAAAAGTAAAGGTTTCATAAATCACAAACAGTGTTTTAATGAATCTACATGCTGTGTAGAACACTCCAGTCCAGATTTGAAGAGTCCAAGAATGGTAGTTTTTGATCAGGACCTCGTTTAATGTGGTCTAGGTCAGCAAAGATTCAGTGGAATTGCCCTTTACACACATTGCGAATCGGAAGCTAACTTCAGCTTCGTAATTTTCAGCAGAAGTAACAGGCGATGCAGCAGGTGTGACCGGACCAATTTTTTTTAATAACAACTTGGCTGAAAACAATTTTTGATAAATGAAATCTGTCTTTTCCAGTCTGCCTTGTTCGTCTTCACAAACCGTCCCCATGAGTTGTGTTGTTGCCTGTTTGAAGAACTGACGTTGTGTGAAGCTCATTTAAAATGACAGGTGCATTTTCTTTTTTCCATCTAGTACACACGGAGAGGCGCGGCGCGTGTGTGATGCATTCAAGGTCACCATTATTCCATACTGTCTGACATTCCAGGATGTCCTCCCTGAACGAACCCAAGCTGCTGCGCATGCGTCATGCAGTCAGAGCGGCGCACATGTGAGCGTTGAGCTCCGTCCGTCCTGCCAGCCTGCAGAGCCGACCCAGAAGCAGAACACTTCCAGTCCTTCCCTCAGGAAGACGAGTCTTCTCCAGGTCTCCTGTGGTGATCTCAGCCTCTCATCCTAAACCAGTGAAGCTGCTGCACGTAAGTTTAGCTTCCTGCTAACTCTGATCCATGTAGCTTTAATACAACTCCCTACCCCTGGAATGTGTTAGCCATGTTTCTCTTTGTGCAGCTTCTTGCAGAGTCACTTTTATACTATTTCTAATTGTTTGAACTCGCAGCTACCATGATAAGCGTGTGTGTGTGTGCTGAACAACATGCTGCAGTTTTCTGCATAAAGCTCGCGATATTTGCACCCAGGCTTTGAATCATGTCTGTGTGTTTTGCTGGTTTTAGATCATGGATGAGAGAAGTAGAACTGAATTCAGTGAAAGAGTCCTGTATGTTATGTATGTCTGTTTGACGTCTTGCTGTAGAATGAATTTGAGTGTGAACAATCAAAGCATCTGAAAAACAAAGTGCAGTCCTGATCTGAGTCCATTCTCCAGATTAGGGAGGGTTACTATCAGTGGTCATCTTGTTTCAACATATTATCTGTAGAAACCAGAGTTCTCCTCATCATCAGATTGTCTTCAACTGTCCCGAACTGATCTTGAGACAAAGGTTGAAGAAAACTCCCTAACCACTGATTAATGTTGTTGAACTTCGCCCTTTGGTTGGTCAGTTTCTCTAGAAAATGTAGTTTAAATGTTCTTTTTAAAATTTGATTTATTTTAAATAAATGAATTGTTTGTTATTTGTTTTCTTATTAATATTAAAGCAGTGTTGCAGTCTCTGATCTAGAGTTTACGATGCATAGTTGAAAAATATAGTGTTGTAAAAAAGCATTTGCCCCCTTCCTGATTTTTTAAAATGTTTGTCGCATTTAAATGTTTCAGATAATCAAACAAATTTCAATATTAGTCAAAGACAACACAAGTAAACACAAAAGGCAGTTTTTAAATTACGTTTTGTATTTTTAGGGGGGGAAAAAAATCCAAACCTTATTAATTCCATTTATTACAGCAAGTCTTCCAGGTACTAATCAGCAAAACAGTCCCAGACCATCACACTGCCACCACCATGTTTTACTGTTGGTATGACAATGCCTTTGTCACAGGACCATGTGGGTGTGGATGTTTTTTCTAAATTAATAATTAAAACCCTCATTTGAAAAAAAAATGCATTTATTTGTTGTGATGTCTTTGACTAATATTATAATTTGTTTGATCTGAAACATTCACAGGTGAAACAAGAAAAATTTGAATATCATGCAAAAGTTAATTTATGTCAGTAATTAAATTTAAAAGGTGAAACTAGTGTGTATGTATGTATATATATATATATATATATATATATATATATATATATATATATATATATATATATATATATATATATATATATATATATATATATATATATATATATAGGACTGCTGACCTGAGAGTTGTGCAGAAAACCATCTTTGACACCCTCCATAAGAAAGGAAAGCCTCCAAAGGTTATTGCAAAATAAGTTGGATGTTCCTAAAATATTGTATTGGAGCACATCAATTGAAAGTTATGTGGAAGGAAAAAGTATGGAAGAAAAAGGTCCTCAAGCAGCAGGGATGACTGCGGTCTGGAGAGGATTGTCATTCAAAAGTGTTGGAACCTTCACAAGGAGTGGACTGAGCCTGGAGTTAGTGCATCAAGAGCCACCACAGAGAGACGGATCCTGGATATGGGCTTCAAACGTCGTCATTTTGAATAAAAATACATTTCCAGACGTTTTTCCGTATTTCATGAGTTGTGGGGGCGGTGTGACTAATGTTTAGGACAGCCTTTGTTTTTGCTTTGCTTTAATGCAGCTTTGTTTTTGTCCAACTCATTGATCGTTGTAATTTTTTTTATCTATCGACAGAAAACCCACAGATAAATTTGTGTGTTCTTGTAATCAAATAGCCATTTCACCTCATTCAGGGTCTTTAGGTCCTCTTGGTTAATCAGGGTCTGGTTTTGATGGCAAAAGAAGTTGAAATTTCTACAAGTAAAGTAAAATTAAATTGGATCACAAACTGAACTTTAAAGAACCTCTATTAACTGTAGAATAATCCAGTTGCCAAACCAGAAGCTATCTTGCGCATTGTGTATTTTTGTTTGGGGAGGGGGTGGGTGATTTTTGGAACATACAGAAAATAAAACCCAATCAGGTCGTTTAAAAAAAAAAAGAAAAAAGAAATTGACTATTTGTAGGAACCAGCTGTGTAAAGTGGATTTCTTTGTCCCTCTTCTCACCAGTCATGGCTGTAGTGAGGTTCTACAGTAATGAGGCTCTGAACGGACGAGCATTGCAGAGGGCAGCGAAGCTCTTCCCTCATCTGTCAATCACAACCGAGCTGTGCTACAACGTGGAACTGACAGGTGAGATACCACCGATGTACTCTGTTTGCGAGGAAGTCCAAAAATCAGCAGCTTTTTTTGATCTTGTCCTATTTGTTGTCTGGATCTCTGCTGCAGGTTGTGAGCGTCTCGATGCAGAGCAGAAAGAGGTTCTCCTCTGGTTGTTTCGTCCTCCTCTGCAGGCCGAGCCGCTGTCTGACGAACCAAAGCTCACAGAGGGAAGTGGGGACAAACTAGTGGAGATTGGACCGAGGTGCTACTTGCCCTAAAATATGTTTTGAAAAAGCACACTATTTTGCAGCAGTATGATCTTTAATAATTTTAGAGTTTTAACAAACTCAATGGTGACGGTTTTTGTCTCCCCTGCTTTGTACAGCATCCTTTAGCCAATAGCGTTTCACAAGGGTGCCAAGAGTAAGAGAGGGTGCTCTTTAACTTTTCCTCTTTGCATAATTAGTCTAGATCCTCCAGAGTCCTGGCTTCTATCTTCTGCTTCCCTGTCCTCAGACACCCCGCAGGTTTTTCTAGAAGATTTAGCTCTGTTTTGTGAGGTAGCCATGAAAAACGGTTGATTTGGCCATATGCTCTAGATCCTTATTCTCTGAATTGACCCAGTAAAGAACCATTTATCACTTTTCAAAGAGTTTATGATGCCATGGACTCTCTAACAAAGTTCCCAGGGCTTTCTGGAAAAGAAACAAGCCCACAGCATCACTGATTCTCTACTAAATATTTTCAAAGGTGTAGTTTGTCAGAATTTTCCACTGTCAGATCATGCTGCTGCTACAAAAGATACAATTTTCTTAGGGCTTTTTACGAATCCGTACTAAAGGTGCCAATAAATGAATAAAGCCAGGACTTTATTTACAATTGGAATCTGGTCTCCAGGACAGAAAGTGTGAAGCTGTGAGGGGGAACTTGCTCAGATGTGTGGGTTTTTGGCTCCTCTAAATGGACGAGTTTCATGCAATAGCACTGCTCATTGTTTTATAGTGAGGAACTTTGTAAACTGTTGAAATGTATTCATCCTTTATTCATGTGACGGGAGGCTGAGGTTAACAAGATCTCCATGAGTATTCATCTGAGACTATTAGTGATTATTCATGCAATAAGGCCACTGAGGTGAGACATTCCTTACACTATGAACCTAAATATGTATTAAATGCATAATAATTTAGTCAGTTTTAGGGGAATGAAATGAGAAGCTGTCAAAATGTTTGAAGTGGAAATGCACTCATCAGTCATTTCCTGGCCAATACCGACTCCTGGTTGTCTTTTAGGTCTGATCTTCAGAATATTTTTCACTGATTCCGTTTTTTCTAAGCATCATAACACACAAAATATAAAAAGAAGTGCTGCAGGTTCTTCCCTAAAGGTATTGGCTTTGAATTCAATAGAAAATAAAGCAGGTACAAGATCCTCTTGATTTATGCATCAAAGCACATCTCCCCAACTTTTATTTGTCTTTTTTTCCCATCTATAATAACTTACCATATGTTAAAATACCTGCTGGTTATTTTTAAGGGGTAATGGGAAAACTGGCCAAATGTTAATATCTGGTGGATTGAGTGGGATCAGCAGTTTAACCTATTTTAAGATGCAGATCAATATGGGTACTATTATGTATTGCTGCCTAAAGTGGACTCTATCATTGAGAAGAAAACGCCTTTTGACTGGAAATGGCAGATTTTCGGCTTGATCACAGATGAACTACCTTTCTAAAACTCAGACATGTAATCTTTTTTCAATCAGAGACCATAAATAAATAATGGTTGCTCATGGCAGGTAGGGAACAGAAAAATAGAGTTCCACTTTTGTATCTCCTTGTAATTTCAAAAAGAAATTTTGAATTGGTTAAATTATCGGCAGCCTTTACAAAAATTGGTCAGAAACTCTGATCGGTGCATCTCTCTTTATTGATTAGTGGAATCCTGCTCTCAGTTAGGTAAAGCAGCCTGTATAAAAAGTTAAGGCGTTCAACCTGCAAAGTTTTAATATAATTTTTCTCTATGATGATGTGTTTTTAGGTTGAACTTCTCCACTGCCTGGTCCACAAACGCCGTGTCCATCTGCCAGAGCGCCGGCCTCTCCGACGTCACCCGGGTCGAGCAGTCCCGCAGGTTTTTAATCAAGGTGCGAACGCACACTGAAAATAATATAGGAAGATCACAATTTGGCTTTATTCCTCTTTCCTCTGAACTGACTCGTCTGTCTCCTCGTCAGCCCAAGAATGGACTGAGCGCGAGCGAGCTCAGCGGAGATGTAAAGAAGCTGATCCAGTGTCTCCATGACAGCATGACGGAGTGCGTCTATCAACATCCCATCACCTCCTTCGCTGTGGAAACCAGGCCGCAGCCGGTGTCTGAGGTGGACATCCTGGGGAAAGGTCGCACTGCCTTGGAGACGGCAAACCACGAGCTGGGTGAGAGTTTTTGGCATCTCTGAGGTCTCCTGCTCGGCTTTTACTTCTACACCCACGCATACACACCCACAGACACACACTGAGTCTCCTGGTGTTTCTAATGTAGCGTGTCTTCTCTCTCTCTCTCTCTCATCTCTCCCTTCATGCTTCCTTTTCAGTCTTGCAGCTGTCTGTAAGTACTCTGTGCGCTGAAGGAGGCCATAATGTCACATGATGCTTGACATTACCAATTAGCTTCTAAGGGTCACAAGACGATGAAGACGCTGCTGATTAACCAATGTGTGCACGCGTTGTGTTTCTGTGTGCTTCACGAATGGAAATAAACCAGCGGACGGGTTGACTTTTTTTAAACTGGCCCTACACCCTATATGTTCTAGTGACTTGGGAGCAAAGCTGAAGATTTTGTGTAGAGTGTAAAAGTAAAACATTTTGCAAAAGTATTCACTCCTCCTAAACCTTTCCACACTTGTCAGCCGCAAACTTGAGTGTGTGTTAGTGAGGTTTATGTTATAGGCCAGCACATAATGGTGCAGTGGAAGAAATCTCGTACGGGACTTTGAAATCTTTCCAAATAATAATCTGAATGTATCCTTTGTATTTGTCTTCAGCTACTCTTAGTCAATAATGACCACCTTTTACTGCAATTGAAGCTTTGGGTCTTTAAGGCTGTCTCTACCAGCTTTGTACATCCACAGACTCACATTTCTGCCCGTTTTTCTTTGCAATCTCGGTCTCAGACTGGATGGAGAGCATCTGCAAACACATTTTTTAACATTTTAAAAGATCTTACCACATCTTATTTAGATTTAGGTCTGGACTTTGACTGGACCATTTTAACACAAGATTCAGTACAAACCATTCCATTGTCGCTTTGTTTATATGTAGGGTTGTTCTGCTGCTGTAAGGGTAGCCCAGTTTTGGCTCTTTATAGCTGGTTTTGCATGATGCTTCCACCATCGTGTGTCACTGTGGGCAAGGTTTGCTCAGCATGTACATTGGTAATTTCCTTCAAAAGTTGTTTTTTGCATGGAACCTGAAAAGTTTCATTTTGCTCTCATCTGACTAAACTAGACACTGATGGGATCTATTAGCTAGTTAGGTGACGTCTAAAGGTAACTGGTGTTACTGGGTTTTATTTTTGGGGTATCGCAGTAAAGGGGGGGGGGTAATTTAAATTCACCCAATGCATTTTCAAATTTCTGCAGCTAAAAGATGTCCGAATCTATGTACTATTTGCTTCTACTTCTCAAATATGCACTGCTTCATGTCGTTCTCCACCACAAAACACCCATTAATAAACAGTGAGGCTTATGGTTCTAAGATGAAAAACGTGGAAACATTCAAAGAGTAGAAAAACTGTAGCACCACAATGTTCGAATCATACCCACTTCATAAAGATGTTTTGTCACCAATAAAGTCAAATGAGCGGATTAAAAAGCAGCAAATCTAGTCAAACACATTTGGTAAGCGCTGCTTTTATTTTCCTTTGCTGTTGAGGAAAACATGATCGATGTTATTAGGCTCAGCTGAGCAGATGATGACATTGAAGCCAGACTGTGATGTGTTTGTGTTGGTTTCTGTGTTATTGCCGTTTAGCTTTAAAAAGCCCACCCCAGTGGCTGAATCGCTTCCTGCTGCCTCTTTCACTTTGATATTCATGCTGTTATCTGTGTGTGTGCTGCAGGTCTGGCCTTTGACTCCTGGGATCTGGACTACTACACGTCGATGTTTCAGAGGATTAAAAGGAACCCCACCAGCGTGGAGTGTTTTGACCTGGCTCAGTCCAACAGGTGGGGTGGTGGGGGGGGGCGTTGAATGCAGTGGAGAAATCAGCTGAACAGCTTCCTCTGCTCTGTTTCTTCTTTGATTCAGTTTCTTTGTGTCTCTCTGTGTCCCAGTGAGCACAGCCGGCACTGGTTCTTCCGGGGGCAAATGGTGATCGATGGGCAGGAGCAGAAGGAGACCCTCTTCAGCCTCATCATGGACACTCAGCGGCACAGCAACCAGAACAACGTCATCAAGTTCTGCGACAACAGCAGGTGGCGTTGGAGACACTGCCACATGCTGTGGTTGTGATCCTGGCCCCGCTCACTCAGTGAAATGTGTGATTTCTGTGTTCAGCGGCATCAGAGGCAGGGAACTGCAGTGCATTTACCCAGCAGACCCCTCCGAAGCGAGCCCATACGAGACATGGCGCTCGGTGCGACACGTCATCTTCACTGCTGAGACGCACAACTTCCCAACAGGTTGGAAACACAGAAACAGTCCTGATGTGTTTCTTATCCAAATACCAATGCCTGGTAAACTCTGATCGAAACTTTGTAGGGGTTGCACCGTTCAGCGGCGCCACCACAGGGACTGGAGGTCGCATCAGAGATGTTCAGAGTGCTGGACGGGGAGGGCACGTCATCGCTGGAACTGCAGGATACTGCTTCGGAAACCTGCACATCCCAGGTTTCTCACTACACTTCTAGAATTAGCGACTCGATCAATTCTGGCTGAAAATTAGTTTTTCTGTATTTTAAGCTTTATTTTCTAAGCATTTTAAAACCCAAAAAGATTCATCTGAATATATTAGAATATCATCTAAAAGTACATTTTGGTAATTCACTTCATAATGTGAAAGTAGTATAGAGTTCCTAGACTCTATATGATACATTGCTAGTACTTCTTGAAATAAATATTTATAATTATGGCTTACTGGTAATTAAAACCCCAGCACAGGACTAATACAAAAGGGTGTTTATTACAGAAATGTTATGTCTTATACAATCATGAGAAGAACTGCTGACTTGGCAGTTGTCCAGCAGAAAATTATTGACATGCTGCACAAGGAGTGTAAGTCACAAAAAGTTACAAAAAGTTAGAAAAAACGGACTGAGTGTGCATAGAAAGTTGAGTGGAGGGAAAAGTTTGGTAGGTAAAGAGTTTGAGAGAGCTTCACGCGGTTTCACTGCAGTTTGATTCATAGCTTCAAGAGACACCACACTGGGACTTAGGCTGGAACTGAAGGATTCCTCATGTTACACACTCCTGAACCAGAGATGTCGAAAATGTTGTACCTGGGCTTAGGAGACAAAGGACTGTACTGTACTAATTCATGCAAAAGGAACCTCAACCAAGTATTGAGTGCATATACAGTATATGGACATACTTTTAGTAGCCCCAAGTTTCTGTATTAAGTTTTTTTATTGGTCTTATCTATCCTAATTTTTGGAGAAAATAAATGCAGTGTTTCCATTAGCTGTAAGCCATAATCATCAGATTTTCTCAACATATATCACTCTGTGGGTAAGGAGTAAATAATTTTTGAATTGAATTGCCATATGCCATACTGAGCAGAGTTGAAAAACACTGCTGTATGGTTCATGAGATTCAGTCAGTTTTAGGTGAAGGTAAGATAGCTTTTTCAATAATCAACCAATCAGCCTTTTAATTGATCTTTCCTGATTTTAAATGTTAAAATTTAACGGCATATTTCTTTGCTGATGAAATGTAATTAAACAGTATATATGATGGTCAAAGAGCTGTACCACAAAATTAATTGATGTCTTTGAAGGAGTTTTGATAAAAATGCATCTCTTGCTCAGAGCTGGTCAAAACCTCCTGATTGCCCAGTGACTCTCATCTCCCGCTGAGCCACATCAAGCTGTAAATCTAGGAAATTCTTTGGTAAAAAAAAAAAAGTTTAATCCAGCAAATTTCAAGAAATAGATTGGATTAAACAATTTTTTCCCAAGACCATAGCACTTTCATGCTTTCGCCTGGAAGGGTTTACAATGCCAAAAATGCCTCAGTCATATTTGTGAAGCTGTTATTCCAGTACATTAATTTACCTTAAATAAAGGCAGATGTGAGCAGTCTGTTGTTGGGTTGAACTGGTATAGTCACTGACTGCAAGGTGTTCAGGACCTGTGAGCCCAAATCATTGCACCTCCACCCCCATGCTTGACAGTGGATATTTTTAGTTGACATCCTGCGTTCCATCAGAAGACACTGATCCAGAAGCCTAATGGTTCATTTACATGCAACTTTAACAAACATAAATCAAGGCGT
Source organism: Valencia hispanica (assembly GCA_963556495.2). Lineage (NCBI taxonomy): Eukaryota > Metazoa > Chordata > Actinopteri > Cyprinodontiformes > Valenciidae > Valencia > Valencia hispanica. The sequence continues at coordinate 17,846,777 of OY747705.1, forward strand.
TCTCCAGACACCTTTTACAAACGAGACATATCGGTTCAGTCTTTCTAATTTTCTAGTTTTTCCATTCTTCTCTGAGAATTGTGTGGTCTTTTGACATCGGTGTGGATTTGCTGGGGTAGCCAACTTTTGCACTTGTGTACAATGGGGCATCTGTAGAAACGATGATAAACAATGATAATTTTGCGAAATTGGTCTTAAAATCTTTTATAGATGGAAGGGGGAGGATATTTGGTTTTACAAAAACCCTGCTAGGTATGTACATGCTCTGGACATGTATGTAAAAAAACCACGTTTTTTTTAATGAAACCAAATAATCATACAGAAATTATTTCCAGACACCATTACTTTACTTTCTCTCCTCCCCTGCAGGGTACACTCTCCCCTGGGAGCATGAAGGAGAGGGGTGGGAGTATCCGTCCAGCTTTGCTCCCCCACTGCAGGTCGCCATCGAGGCCAGCGATGGAGCTTCAGATTACGGCAACAAGTTTGGAGAACCTGTCCTCTCAGGTGAGAAAAGCCTGTTTGTTCTTTAAGTCAGACTTAATTAACACAACACAAAGAGATCAATTTGTACTGTAAAACAAGGATGTTTCATGGTCGTAGTATTACAATCACTATGGTAAATTCCATTTACTTGAAGACTCTGAAGTTAGGAAGAGACTAAGAATAACGTGGTTTTGGTTTTATGTCCTAGAATAATTTAATCCCTGCACTGTGGGAGTTGGAGATTGCAATACAAACATTTTAGGAGATCAGTATGTTTGGTTGTTATAATTTTAAAGTCATCTTCCTTTAGGTTTTGCTCGTTCCTTTGGCATGCGGTTGGCTAACAAAGAGCGACGGGAGTGGATTAAGCCCATCATGTTCAGCGGTGGTCTTGGGTCGATTGAAGACAGCTATGTGAAGAAAGAAGAGGCAGAAGCTGGTAATGTTTAACTGTGTGAACACGAGTAATTAATTCTGCAGCTATATTTACACACAGATCGATCAGTGACTCACTCTGTCTTCCTTGCTCCTCTACGGCTGTTTCCAATCAGGGATGGAGGTGGTGAAGATTGGCGGGCCGGTGTATCGGATTGGCGTGGGAGGTGGAGCGGCCTCTTCTGTTCAAGTGTGAACCCCAGAAAGCCTCGCAGCATCCTTACGTGGTGCTATTTTTTATATTTTTTTTTGCCTTTGTAAGAAAGAAATAATATTCTTATATTAGGTACAAGGAGACAACTGCAGCGAGAGGGATCTGGGAGCAGTCCAGAGGGGAGATGCTGAGATGGAGCAGAAGATGAACCGCGCTCTCAGGGCATGCCTGGAAAGGAGAAACGGAAACCCGATCTGTAGCATTCACGATCAGGGAGCAGGAGGAAATGGTACTAGCTTGTGGACTTTGATACAATATATATTAAACTTAGAAATTAGAAGCAGGGTACTGACACATGTTCTCATCTTAAGGTAATGTTCTTAAGGAGCTCAGTGAGCCAGTGGGGGCTGTGATCTACTGCAGCAAATTCAAGGTAACCAGCACAAACAGCTCAACCTTTTCTTTAGGTTGCACATAAATGCATTTATTTTTCATTAGAGGTAGGTGACCAGTCGCAAACTCTGAGGTTGGATCTTTTCCCGATCAGTGAAAACGCAAGGCCAAAGCGCTACCAGGGACACTTTGCTGTGTAGAAACTGTTGCTCAAAGAAGAAGACTCCAAGTTGGCCATTTTCAATCTCAGTGACGTGGTTAAAATTAAGTAAGAGTAAGCATGGAGGTGTAAGAAACTTTTTTTTTAAAAGGTAGCAATTGGTGGTTTATCTAGCATGCAAGAGAAAGCAAGACTTTAAGCAGATAACAGGAAGGCACAGTGGAATAGAGCTCTATTTACTCTCATTGATTGGAGTTTTTACCTTCTGTCTGTCCTGAAACATTCTGCACACAATCTGCTGTTGCTATTAAAAGCCCAGAAAAAATATTTTTAATATATATTATTTAACCTTTCTTTATTTTAGTTCTTGAATCAGCGTTCTGGATCAGCTGCAGCTGTCTGATTGACTTTTTAGGCAGACCTGTGAGGATGCTGTTGCAGTAATCAATCCGACTAAAGATAAATGCATGGATGAGTTTTTCAAGGTCCTGTTGTGACATCAGTCCTTTAATCCTAGAAATGTTCTTCAGGTGATAGAAGGCTGACCTTGTTATTGCTTTTATGTGACTCTGGAGGTTCAGGTCTTAGTCCATAACTACACCTAAATTTCAGGCCTAATCAGTAGTTTCTAGCTCTATTAACTGAAGCTGTGTGCTGACTCTTGATTGTTCCTCTTTAGGTCCAAAAGTAATTACTTCTGTTTTGTTTCTGTTCAATTGGAGAAAGTTATGGCACATCCATCCATTGATTTGCTCGATGCATTTACTTAGGGTTTGGATGGGCTCACAGTCACCTGGTGACATCGTAATGTAGAGCTGAGTATCATCTGCATAGTTATGGTAGCTAATCTTATTGGTTGTAATAATCTGGGCTAGTGGGAGCATGTAGATATTAAATAAGAAGGGCCCCAGGATGGAGCCCTGGGGCACCCCACATGTGATTTCTGTTCATTCTGATGAAAAGTTTCATACTGAAACAAAGAAGTCCCACCACCAAGAAATCAACCACTAAACTTTAAACAGTATATCTTTAGTTTTCTTCCTGCACAATAGTTGTCTTTAGGCCATTTATGCATTTTTTATCTTTCTTCATTGAAGTCTTATTTTACTGTTTTAAATAATTTTTCATCATAGCAGTTTTACAGATCATCCTCTTGATTGTATTGAAGGCTTATTTTTCCGGTAGTTCGACATATTTCCTTGTATTAGTTTTAAAGGTTGACTTCTAAAAGCCTAACAAGGGACTGGGTCTGCAAATTAGACTTTGGCTGGAGGGCCTATAGACAGGACAACAGTTTCTTTTTAAATTTTATATTGTTTTATGTCATGTCCCTGCTCAAATAAATGTAAATAAATCAGTTTTATTTTGGTTTAATCCTAAAATTTCCCTCTTTTTAATGTGTCTGTGTGCAGAAAGGCGACCCCACTCTGAGTGTTTTGGAGCTGTGGGGGGCCGAGTATCAAGAGAGCAACGCTCTTCTGCTGCGCTCGTCAGACAAGTCCTACTTGGAGAGAGTTTGTCAGCGGGAAAAGTGTCCTGTTGACTTTGTGGGACATATCACAGGAGATGGAAAGGTATGTTTCATAAGTCTTTGTACTTATGAAGTGGTAAAAGTTAGAGGAACAATCCTCCAGAATGGCACCAGGGTGTTCATCTTTACTGGGTTTTTCTCACACAGATCGTGCTGGTGGATGACGAGGGAGGCAACGGCGAACAGGCAGACGGGGTCCGCCATCCTGTTGACCTGCAGCTGGAGTGGGTTTTGGGAAAGATGCCGCAAAAAGAGTTTAAGATGGAGCGACTGGCCCCCAGCAACCAGCCCCTGACTCTGCCTGCTGAGCTGACAATCAGGGATGCTCTGCAGCGGGTTTTACGTTTGCCCGCCGTTGCCTCCAAACGCTACCTGACCAACAAGGTTGCGTTCTGCATCCTTTCCCTAAATTGTTGTTGTTGTTTTGTTTTTTTCACTGTTCAGACATTTTGTGATTCCTCTCCCTCCCTCCTTTAGGTGGATCGATCTGTGACTGGCCTGGTTGCCCAGCAACAGTGTGTCGGCCCACTTCACACCCCACTGGCTGACGTGGCCGTCGTTGCTCTGTCTCCATTCAGCACGGAGGGAGCGGCCACGGCCATCGGGGAGCAGCCAGTTAAAGGCCTGGTTTGTCCTGCAGCTGGGGCTCGGATGGCTGTCGGCGAGGCTCTGACCAACCTGGTGTTTGCCAGAGTCACAGCTCTGAAGGTGAACTCAACTTATAAGTGTCATCAACGGAAATAACATGTTGCTGAGTTTAAAGAAATCACAAACACTTAATCCTACTTGAATAGACACATTTGTAGACCATATTTCAAGTTTCCTTGTCACATTTCAGGATGTGAAGTGTAGTGGGAACTGGATGTGGGCTGCCAAGCTGCCTGGTGAGGGGGCGCGTCTGTGGGAGGCCTGCAAAGCTATGTGTGAGGTCATGGGTCAGCTGGGAGTAGCCATCGACGGGGGCAAGGACTCTCTGAGCATGGCGGCAAGAGTGGGGACAGAGACCGTCAAAGCTCCAGGTACTCGCACTGGGCCTCTTTCTTAAATGCAAGTAGGTCCACATCTGATTTCTGGAGCCATATGTAGACTTGGCTGCCCCAGTGTACGAACAGTGTTGATGGCTGGAAGTAATCGTCATTTATATACCTCACCCCTGTTTATTCATAGTTTCATTATCCTCGCCCTCAGATCTGGCAACCTGGACAAATGAATAGCTCCATAGCGTCACACACGAATAAAGTCTCTAGGGTTTTAATATCTTACATGCTAAAAGTAAATGCAAAGATCACATTTTAGGAGTATTGGATGAGGAGCATCAAAATAAATTAAACTCTCCAGCACAATATTATGCAGACAAAAATGAAGTCATATATTTCTCAGCAGAGTTTGTTCACCTGATCCAGGGCAGAGCCATCTCACTTGTCCCCCCAAAGTAGCTCATTCATTACCGATCAATCTCCTGCAGGGAGGTCCCGGTATCCAAAACATCCTCGCATTGGAACACCAGGTTTCCCTTTTCAAATGTGGTTCTTCATTCTGGCGTAGCTCCATGATGACATACCTTGGAAGATGAAATCAGCTTAAAAGTTTAGAAATATCCATTAAAAATCAGCTTGATTCATAAAACCCACAATTAAACATCAGAGTGCAATAGCTGCAACCTGTTGAAATCTCCTTGGTTATGATATTTTCTTTATTTATTGTTCTATTTAAATGGTGAATAACTAATCCCACACACGGTCTAGATTCACACAGTAGCTTGTTTTATTACATCAGCCAGCCAAATCCATTCAGTGCTCTCTGAAGGTGTTCCTTGTTTCAGATGCTAAGTCTTTTTTTCTGTCTGTGTCAACCGTCCTATGTGGGTGTGCAAGTTTATTACTTTCTTTTTGAGTCATCCCTAATAGTTAACTTTGCACTGTCCATTTTATTTTTGAAAGAATCTCCTATAAATCAAAATCTTGTGCTGCTAAACAATATTTGGCTGCATCTGCCACACCCCTTCACTTCATCTGCTCAGCCACGTGGCCATATTGAGATGTGTGCACGATCTGACACCTGCTGCAGGATTCCTACATATACTACATCCCAAGAAAATGCCAGGACGACATATGTACGCTCCTTTTCTGCTGTATGCATGTTTCCTACTGTCTCTGTGTGTATGTGTACTCATACAGTGGCTTGCCCAAGTATTCGGCCCCCTTGAACTTTTCTACATTTTGTCACATTACAGCCACAAACATGAATCAATTTTATTGGAATTCCGCATGAAAGACCAATACAAAGTGGTGTACATGTGAGAAGTGGAACGAAAATCACACATGATTCCAAACATTTTTTACAAATAAATAACTGAAAAGTGGGGTGTGCGTAATTATTCAGCCCCCTTTGGTCTGAGTGCAGTCAGTTGCCCATAGACATTGTCTGATGAGTGCTAATGACTAAATAGAGTGCACCTGTGTGTAATCTAATGTCAGTACAAAAACAGCTGCCCTGTGACGGCCTCAGAGGTTGTCTAAGAGAATGTTGGGAGCAACAACACCATGAAGTCCAAAGAACACACCAGACAGATCAGGGATAAAGTTATTGAGAAATTTAAAGCAGGCTTAGGCTACAAAAAGATTTCCCAAGCCTTGAACATCCCACGGAGCACTGTTCAAGCGATCATTCAGAAATGGAAGGAGTATGGCACAACTGTAAACCTACCAAGACAAGGCCGTCCACATAAACTCACAGGCCGAACAAGGAGAGCGCTGATCAGAAATGCAGCCAAGAGGCCCATGGTGACTCTGGATGAGCTGCAGAGATCTACAGCTCAGGTGGGGGACTCTGTCCATAGGACAACTATTAGTCGTGCACTGCACAAAGTTGGCCTTTATGGAAGAGTGGCAAGAAGAAAGCCATTGTTAAAAGAAAACCATAAGAAGTCCCGTTTGCAGTTTGCCACAAGCCATGTGGGGGACACAGCAAACATGTGGAAGAAGGTGCTCTGGTCAGATGAGACCAAAATGGAACTTTTTGGCCAAAATGCAAAACGGTTTGTGTGGCGGAAAACTAACACTGCACATTACTCTGAACACACCATCCCCACTGTCAAATATGGTGGTGGCAGCATCATGCTCTGGGGGTACTTCTCTTCAGCAGGGACAGGGAAGCTGGTCAGAGTTGATGGGAAGATGGATGGAGCCAAATACAGGGCAATCTTGGAAGAAAACCTCTTGGAGTCTGTAAAAGACTTGAGACTGGGGCGGAGGTTCACCTTCCAGCAGGACAACGACCCTAAACATAAAGCCAGGGCAACAATGGAATGGTTTAAAACAAAACATATCCATGTGTTAGAATGGCCCAGTCAAAGTCCAGATCTAAATCCAATCGAGAATCTGTGGCAAGATCTGAAAGCTGCTGTTCACAAACGCTGTCCATCTAATCTGACTGAGCTGGAGCTGTTTTGCAAAGAAGAATGGGAAAGAATTTCAGTCTCTAGATGTGCAAAGCTGGTAGAGACATACCCTAAAAGACTGGCAGCTGGAATTGCAGCAAAAGGTGGTTCTACAAAGTATTGACTCAGGGGGCTGAATAATTACGCACACCCCACTTTTCAGTTATTTATTTGTAAAAAATGTTTGGAATCATGTATGATTTTCGTTCCACTTCTCACGTGTACACCACTTTGTATTGGTCTTTCACGTGGAATTCCAATAAAATTGATTCATGTTTGTGGCTGTAATGTGACAAAATGTGGAAAAGTTCAAGGGGGCCGAATACTTTTGCAAGCCACTGTATGTATGAGTTAGTGAATTTAATGGGATGTAATCTCTTTCAGGCGCTCTGGTTATTTCTGCATATGCCATTTGCCCTGACATCACTGCCACGGTGACGCCAGATCTCGAGGATCCAGATGGAAAAGGTACGATATGCTGACAGAAAAAAAGGACAAATCTTTAACGCTTATTAGTTAAAACTTTTCTTCTCAGGCTTTTTGACCAGTGTTCCCACCTTTGACCATAAGTCACACATTCCACACCGTCACACTGTTTGTTTTGCTCCCCCCCTCCAGGAGTGTTACTGTGGGTTCCTCTTAGTCCAGGCTGCCACCGTCTTGGCGGCTCTGCCCTGGCTCAGTGCTACTGTCAGCTGGGGGACAGCTCTCCTGACCTGAACCACCCTGAGCTCTTGAGCGCCTGCTTTAACACCACCCAGAAGCTCATAGAGGGTCAGTGTGCCAATGCAGCAAAAAATTCAACCTTTTATTTTATCCATATGAAAGCATGCAAAATATTTTCTTTGGTTAAGTCTGAAATAAATTGATTTTCTCCAACATTTCCTTTTATGTGCTACAATCTTACCATGAACAAACTGCCCCCTGCTGGTTTAATTGTTTATTTCAGTACATAAAAAAAGCTGCCGCTGATTTAATCTCCTCCTAAATAATGAGGCAGAAAGCTAAATGTCAATTTTGTTGTATTGTTACGAAGATGAAGTTTTTCTCTTTGCTCAGATCGTCTGCTCAGTGCAGGACATGACATCAGTGATGGAGGCCTCATTTCTTGCCTGCTGGAGATGGCTTTCGCTGGGAACCGTGGGCTCGACGTTGAGCTCTCTTCAGAAGGATCCGGAGGTTATTGAGTGACTCATTTTTTCTGCTTATCTGTGCTTAAAGCATCCAGATCCTTCAGCTGCTGAGACCTTTTCCAGGCATTTTTTTTTTTTTACTACGGTGTATAGAAATGAAAGAACAAGCATCCAAATTAATTAAACACAGTGGTCTCTTTAGAGGCTAAGCGCTGCAACCTGCTTTTAGATAGAAACATAATTCAAATTTCTAACAGGTCACAAGACATTGAGCTGGATCAACTGCTGTTTATTTGAGTTTCTACTCCTACTGTTCAGTTCAGCTTCTGAAATCCAGAAGGAAGTTCTGTAACAGATGCCAGATGTTAGCAGGTTTTACAGTAAATTGTGTCAATTTAAGTGTTCTTGAAATACAGCCCTTCAGGGATTTCTGCTTCACTTAAGCTTTCAGTATATTTGAGCTCATCCCTTCCGCTCACAGCATTCACACTACTTTTTTTCTGAAAGTTCAGCTTTCCCTCCTTTATTCAGTAAGCGTTTGCGTTTCCCGTTTTCTGTGCAGTGATGGAGCTGCTGTTCAGCGAGGAGCTGGGTTTGGTTCTGGAGGTTTCTCAGACTGATCTAGAAACAGTTTGTCAGAGATACAGGGATGGAGGCCTGCAGTGCCATCCCGTTGGCAGAACCCGCGGCTTTGGACCAGATGCCACAGTGAGACATCTGCTTCGGCGCAGACTGTGCCAAGACCCTTTTCTCTTCACATTTATTCTCTTCCTACGTCGTCTTCCAGGTCAGAGTCCGGGTGGACGGGCAGGAGGTACTTCATGAACCACTGCCTGACCTCAGAGCAGTTTGGGAGGCAACAAGCTTCCAACTGGAGCGGCTCCAAGCTGACGAGCTCTGCGTGAAGCAGGAGGAGGAAGGCCTTTCCAAGAGGACGCAGCCTTTCTTCAAACTGACCTTTGACCCATCTGAAACACCCAGCATACAACATCTAGGTAAGGCTGATCTAACTGGCACTAGAATTAAATAATATTCCCTTGAAAAAGTATTTATATGCTTCAAATCTTTCCATATTTTCACATTACATTTAAGTTTCTATGTATTGTTTAGGGATTTTCTTGGATAGTCCAACAGAATATAGTGTATAATGGTGATATGGCAAAAAAACTAATAATTAATGGTTGTCACAGTTTTTTCTTTTTCAAATAAAAATCTGATGTGCACTTGAATTTAGCCTCCTTTACTCTGTTATCCCAGAATAAGATCTTCAGATTTTTATTTGTGTAAGAACAAAAATCGCTTCATAATTATACTACACTTTGGTTTGGTCTTTGCTTTTAAATCCCCTAAAACTACATTAAAGGTAATTGTTTCTAATGTGAGAAAACTTTGAAAAGTTGAAGGGGTGTGAATATTTTTGCAACGCTTTGTATTTTATGATAAAATAACCTAAGTTTGTAATTTCTCTGTAATTTGTGCTTCTCGTCCTTTAGCTGCAGGTCTGCCACGTGTCGCTGTGATCAGAGAGGAGGGCAGCAACGGCGACCGAGAGATGTCCGTCTCTCTGCACATGGCAGGCTTTGAGGTCAATAACAAGACTTTCACCATCAAAGCTAAACATTTGCATAAATGTTGGTTCCTGATTTAACTTGTAGCCCTGGTTGTGTAGGTTTGGGATGTCACCATGCAGGACCTCTGCTCAGGCTCCTTAACCCTGCAGCCTTTCAAGGCAGTCGTGTTTGTCGGAGGATTCAGCTACGCAGACGTCCTGGGATCAGCTAAGGGTAAAGCATGAAACCATCCTAACACTTAGCCACAGGGTGCTTTCAGGTGGAGGGTTCTTCCAAAGGTAATAATAAATGTTTCTTTCCTTAAGGCTGGGCTGCAACTGTGGCCTACAACCCCAAGGCTAAAGCTGAATTTGATCACTTCCAACGGAGGGAGGACACCGTGAGCCTGGGAGTGTGCAATGGGTGCCAGCTGCTCGCCCTGCTGGGCTGGGTGGGAGAGGGAGAGGATGGAGCAGGTGAGAAGAAAATGCTAACACTGAACACTGAGTACTTGGACTGTCTTGGATGTATAGATATCTGATTGTAGGAGCTCAGAGATTTCCGATCCGGTGAGATGACCTACAGAAAAACATGAAAAACGTTCTCTTGTTAAAGTTTACTCAGTCTGAAAACTAATGTCTCAAATTCTCAGTTGAACTAATAGCAAGGCTCTCTATACTGCATAAAGTATTTACTAGAAATTTTGGCCAGGCAGTATTTACTGTAATGAAAATGAATTGTGGATTATTTTAGGTGCAGCAATGTTCTGTTATACACTAATGCAATGTAGAGCCTAATTGTGAAAGGGGAGGAAGGGAACTGAAATTTTCTATCATTCTTCTTGGGGAAAATGGCTCAGGCTCAGTCAGATTTGATAGAGAGCATCTGTAAAGATAAATATTTCTCAGTTGGATTTAGGCCTGAACTTTGACTGAGCCCTTCATAAATATGTTTTGATCCAACACCATTCCACTCTAGGTCTGGTTGCATGTTTAGGGTTGTTGTCCTGCTGGAAGATGAACCTTCACCCTCCAGTCTCAAATCTTTTCCAGCCTTCAACAAGATTACCTCCACGTTGCCTCTGTCTTTAGCTCCATTTACCTTCCTGTCGACTCTGACCAGCTTCCCTGTCCCTGCTGGGGGGAAAAAAACCACACCATGATGCTGCCATCACCATGTTTCACTGTATTAACTGTATTCAGGGTGATCTAACCAGTGCATCTTCCACCTCACAATCATGCAGTTCTTTGTGTTGATCTATCACATAAAATCCTAATAAAATGGCTATAATGTAACAAAGTGTGGAAAGGTTAACAGGGTATGAATACTTTTGCAGTTATTTAAAATGTCTTTTCCCTCTTTTGTGCTCATGGTTACACTGCAGTGGTGCTGACCCACAATCTGTCCGGGAGGTTTGAGTCTCGGTTTGTCAGCGTTGGGATACAGAAATCCCCATCCATCTGGCTGAGAGGCATGGAGGGCTCTGCTCTGGGGGTCTGGGTTGCACATGGAGAAGGTAAAAATCCAAACCAAATCGGGTCTGTTTGGGCAATGCAGCAGTTGGTTAAAACAGAAATCAAGTTTGACCAGATTTACTTCCTGAGTAGCGATGTACATGAGTAGGTCAGGGGGGAAGCTTATTTTCATCCGTCTGAGTCGCTTCAGAGAGCAGAATCGGCAGCTGTGTTTGACATCTATCCGCTCCATCCTGCAGGTCTAATGCGATTCCGCAGCTCTCGGGCCCAACACCTGATCACCTCTTCTGGGCTTGCTCCTCTCCGTTACCTTGACGACCAGGGCTCCCCCACTGAAGAGTACCCTCTGAACCCTAACGGCTCCCCGCAGGGTATCGCAGGCCTGTGCTCCAGGGATGGAAGGCACCTGGCCATGATGCCCCACCCGGAGCGCTGCACCCTGGGCTGGCAGTGGCCCTGGGCTCCGAGGGACCTCAGGCCTTCGCTCACACCCTCACCCTGGCTGCGCATGTTCAGGAACGCCGCTGCCTGGTGCAGCAACACAGATTAATGCTGCTACTTTAACACGATTCTAATGCTGTTCTAGTATTACATGATTCAATTTTTCACTTTCTGTTAAAATCGTTAAAAAAAACATTTCTTTGCTTACTGTGTTGGAGACTGTTAAGAATCAATGACAAATGTTTACGTGTTAAACTATCATACATTAATTATGCCTGCTAACATCAGCTGAATCATTTACTTTTTCTGGGACATAAATAAAGACGAACATTATAGAACAATAAATATTCTTTATTTTAACCATAAAAACAACTTCATACAAGATCACATATAAACAGGGAAAACACAGTACTGGCCAGACAGCTGTCTGGATCCTGCTGAATATACAGCTTAAACTAATGGATTAGCTTTAAAAACAAGTCAGTTAAATACATTTCTTTCCTCCCCATTATATTATTATTATTGCAGCAACCAATTGACGCCTGTCAGCTCAGGAACTTTAGGGTCTGTAACAACAGCTGAAACCAGCACACAGCATTTAAATGGATCACAGTTACATAAGCTCTGTAAACACTTGACAAACGGGCCTGGAGTCCACAGTCTGAGGGGCTCAGACGGCGTCCGACTCCCACACTGTTAACAAACTGTTCTTATCAATATTCTCTCATCTCCTAATCCAATAAGGTGGAGAGTAGAAATCCAATAAAAGTACATCTCAAATGTCCCACACTGATGGACGAGCGGCATTAAACTACAGCGAGCTTCCCATGACTCCCTGTGAGGTCGTCCTGTTTGGAGAGAGTCCTCCTTCTGGTGTGATTTGCTGGCTGACGTTGATGACGCAGAGGAGCAGCAGAATGACCACCACCAGGTCGTCCAGAACCCCCAACAGTCCGCAGAGAGAGGGGTCCGTTTCCAGGGGACTCGATGATGAAGGCAGAGGGTCCTCACAGGGTGAGGAGATGGACACCACGGTCCCCACACAGCACAAGGCCACCCTGAAGAGGAAGAGCCAGACGAGACCTCCCATGGTGCCGAGGCCACGAGTCAGTAACTGCAGAAGAAGAGGAGCGTCACAGAGGTAGTCTGTTACCTGGAAGGGACACAATAGAAAGCAAGACAGATTTGAATACATACCAGAGGGTTTCACACATAAACATGCACACTTTCACTTAATTGTGCAGCTACAGTGCCTTGCAAAAGTATTCACCAGCCTTGAGCTTTTATCACTATATATCAGCATACTTTAATGTTTTTATTATGACAAAGTAAAACCTGATTGTAAAATTGGAAGAAATATTTTTTTTACTGACATTTGTACAGATACAAATGTATTTAACCCCTTCTATTTTGATGCCTCTAAATAAAATTAGGACTACCAACTTCCCTTAGAGTTTACCCAGTTAGGAAATAGAGACAAAATGTGTGTAATTTAACCTCTGTATATACAGTGGCTTGCAAAAGTATTCGGCCCCCTTGAACCTTTCCACATTACAGCCACAAACATGAATAAATGTTATTGGAATTCCGCGTGAAAGACCAATACAAAGTGGTGTACACGTGAGAAGAGGAACGAAAACCATACATGATTCCAAAAATTTTATACAAATAAATAACTGAAAAGTGGGGTGTGTGTAATTATTCAGCCCCCTTTGGTCTGAGTGCAGTCAGTTGCCCATAGACATTGCCTGATGAGTGCTAATGACTAAATAGAGTGCACCTGTGTGTAATCTAATGTCAGTACAAATACAGCTGCCCTGTGACGGCCTCAGAGGTTGTCTAAGAGAATGTTGGGAGCAACAACACCATGAAGTCCAAAGAACACACCAGACAGGTCAGGGATAAAGTTATTGAGAAATTTAAAGCAGGCTTAGGCTACAAAAAGATTTCCCAAGCCTTGAACATCCCACGGAGCACTGTTCAAGCGATCATTCAGAAATGGAAGGAGTATGGCACAACTGTAAACCTACCAAGACAAGGCCGTCCACCTAAACTCACAGGCCGAACAAGGAGAGCGATGATCAGAAATGCAGCCAAGAAGCCCATGGTGACTCTGGACGAGCTGCAGAGATCTACAGCTCAGGTGGGGGAATCTGTCCATAGGACAACTATTAGTCGTGCACTGCACAAAGTTGGCCTTTATGGAAGAGTGGGAAGAAGAAAGCCATTGTTAAAAGAAAACCATAAGAAGTCCCGTTTGCAGTTTGCCACAAGCCATGTGGGGGACACAGCAAACATGTGGAAGAAGGTGCTCTGGTCAGATGAGACCAAAATGGAACTTTTTGGCCAAAATGCAAAACGCTATGTGTGGCGGAAAACTAACACTGCACATCACTCTGAACACACCATCCCCACTGTCAAATATGGTGGTGGCAGCATCATGCTCTGGGGGTGCTTCTCTTCAGCAGGGACAGGGAAGCTGGTCAGAGTTGATGGGAAGATGGATGGAGCCAAATACAGGGAAATCTTGGAAGAAAACCTCTTGAGTCTGCAAAAGACTTGAGACTGGGGCGGAGGTTCACCTTCCAGCAGGACAACGACCCTAAACATAAAGCCAGGGCAACAATGGAATGGTTTAAAACAAAACATATGCATGTGTTAGAATGGCCCAGTCAAAGTCCAGATCTAAATCCAATCGAGAATCTGTGGCAAGATCTGAAAACTGCTGTTCACAAACGCTGTCCATCTAATCTGACTGAGCTGGAGCTGTTTTGCAAAGAAGAATGGGCAAGAATTTCAGTCTCTAAATGTGCAAAGCTGGTAGAGACATACCCTAAAAGACTGGCAGCTGTAAGTGCAGCAAAAGGTGGTTCTACAAAGTATTGATTTAGGGAGCTGAATAATTACGCACACCCCACCTTTCAGTTATTTGTAAAAAAAAATTGGAATCATGTATGATTTTCGTTCCACTTCTCACGTGTACACCACTTTGTATTGGTCTTTCACGTGGAATTCCAATAAAATTGATTCATGTTTGTGGCTGTAATGTGACAAAATGTGGAAAAGGTCAAGGGGGCCGAATACTTTTGCAAGCCACTGTATACAGCTGTTCTGTCTAGATCTCAGATATGATAGAGAAGTTAACAAACGGCAGACAGGTCAGAGATAATGATATGGAGAACTTCTGACAAAGATTTGCTCAATCCATCATGTGGCAATGGAAACGATATGGCCCAACTGCAGATCTATCAAGACATGATCAGGCAAAGAGGGTGTTAATCAACAAAGCAGCCAAGAGGCCAATCTGTCAACAGGATAACAAATAATCGTTCTCTTGCCTGTATGGAAGAGTGGCAAGAAAAAAAAAAAACATGAAGTCAAATCTAAAGTTTAATCTGGTTGTGTTTTTCTGGTCGGATGAGAACAAAATTCGTGTTTTGCAAAAAGATGTATGTGGTGAAAAACTGATGCCAGTATCATGCTGGGGAAGCTGGTCAGAGCTTATAGGAAGATTGATAGAGCCAAGTACAGGGCAATCCTTGACTGAAACTTTAAAAAAAAAAATGGTGTGCCCACATCAACCTAAATGCTCACATCCTCACTAAAACTAAGTAGGAAAGCAAATCACCCCAGTTCTGAAGTCACTACACTAGATCCTTGTAGCTCAGAGAATAGACTTCAAAATGCTTATATAAGTTTATAAATCAGTGAATGGCTTGGCACCAAAATACATTAAATGTCTGTTGTTACTGTATCAACCTTCCAGACCACTCAGATCCTCTGGTGAAAGGCTACTTCTGCATCCCCAGAGTCAGAACAAAATATGGAGAAGCAGCATTCAGATTTTATGCTCCTCTAATCTGGAACAAATTTACAGAAAACTGCTATACTGCTGAAACACTGAGTTCCTTTAAATCAAGGCTAAAAACCCAATTGATCAATGACAAGTGGAACATCAGAAACTGTGGTCTATTTTCCACACCATTGTTTTTTCCTTACTTGAAATGTAATGCTTTTTACTTGGTATTTTACTTTACTTCTAATCATATAAAGCTCTTTGAATTCCCTTGTTGCTGAAAATGTGCTATACAAATAAACCTGCCTTGCCTTGCCTAAATGCACCATCCTCACAGTGAAAATTAGTGGTTGCAATCTGCTTCTACAATACTTAGTCCCACATTAAGCTACCCTGATTTCATCATCCAAGAGCCCCATTTAAATTCCCTAACAGCAGTAGGTGAATGAGATCCTTGTGGGAAATCAGTTGTTACCTGCTGGCTGTGCCATTGGGAAGTGTTAACTAAATCCTCTTTTGTCTGCCTTTTTTTCCTTTAGAACAATCAATCCTTGAGGTTGCATAAGATGTGCTCCCATTACCAAGCCCTTTATAGGCGAATATAATGTAATTGTGAGATTTTCCTTTCAATCTGATCTGAGGTTAAATTTAGCACTGTAAAAGGCCTCCTCTGCAAACACTGACCCTTCGTGGTGCACCAGAATAGCGTTTGTTGTAGTCCGTGATTTCCCCGAGAACTTTCTTGGACTGCTGATCCGATCGGCTCGCCTTAAACAGGTTACACAGCACGCTGACCTGAAAAAGCGACAGGCTTTTTTTTAATGACACGTCTGACCTTCACAATGCACTCATGATTTACAGTAAAGCTACTTCGTCACTCTACCTTCTGTCTGCAGAGAGGACAGCTGACTGCATCCAACCAGGAGCCATGTCTCCAGTAGGTGAGCAGACAGTTGGCTGCAGAAACAAACAACTTTTAATGCATTTTACTCAAAATTCACCCATTTAAATCAAGCATTGTAAAGTAGAGAGTATCAGTTACTCAATTATTATAAGAGGCATATTTGAAGAGGCTTCACAGATAAGGCACAGCTGCAGGGAAAGGTAGTTGTAACTAAGCTGGGCATTAGAGTGAACGTGGGGATGAACATGTACTTTGTAATCAGTAACTGATAGTGTCGAGGTTAAACAGCAGTGGGTTTATGTCATAAATACTATCACTATCTAGAGGCATAGATTTCCAAATATAGAAACCAAAGGATTTATTGCCCAGCATGACGTGACATGAGAAACTTTGATAGGTAAAGCGTGGCTGAAGTTAAAACTCTCTGGTTGAAGTTCACTCAGAAATCTGACATGTCTTCACTGATCTCCTCACTGCATGAAGTATTTATTAAGGCTTAAGGTAAGGCCTTTTTTTAAGTTTTGGTTCTTCAAGTAAGGATAAAGTCTGAGTGTAAACTCTGTGCACCTCTGCACATCAATAAACTGCAATCAGGGCTTCTGTAGCTGCTCTACACTGATTCTAAATCCCTTGTTGACCGAATGATATACTGTCCTTAGCTTAAGTATTCACACCTTACAAACTTTTTCACCTTTTATCACGTTACAAAATCAAACGTTCATGTTTTTCATTGGAAATTAATGTCATAGAAAACCACGAGAAAAATGCATTATAAAAAAAAAAGTGTATTTACTTTACAATCTTCTAGTACTTTGAGGTATGTTTCTTCCAGGTTCGAACATTTTGAGACAAAATTTTGCCCATTCTTTTTGCATTATAGATCAAGCCTAATCAGACTGGACGGAGGGCTTCTGTGAACATCAGCGTCTGTTCTCAAGTCTTGCCTTACAGATTCTCATTTGGATATTGACTTTGAATACGCCATTCTAACTCATGAATATGCTTTGATCTAAACTATTCAGTTGTAGCTCTGGCTTCAGAGGCGTTGTCCTGCTGGAAAAAGAACCTGGATTCCAGGATTGGTATCCCTACATCATTATACTGCCACCACTATGTTTTCAGGATGATGTACAGCCTTAGCTTTCAACCACATATGGAGTTTTGCCTGTACCCAAAAAATATTTAATGTTGGTTTTATGTGATACACACCACACTTTTCAGATTTTTATTTTTAAATATTAATAAATACATGTATAATGTTCTTTCTACTTTCAATTATGCACTGCTTTATAAACTCAACGATAAAAGACAGGGAAGTTTGAAGTTGTAAAAGGAGAAAATGTGAAAACATTTAGCAACCCGAGACCCAATGTAAGAGTGATAGAAATAGGTCAGATTGTGTGTTTTTGTGATCTCTCACCACAGAATAAATGGCCACAGTTGGTCTGGACTGGGAATGTGGCCGTCTGCAGGCATACGGGGCAGTTGCAGTCTCTTGTGCTCATGGATGGACAGGGCTGCATTGATTCCTAACGAGATGATGGGAGAAGAGACAAGGGTCAGGAAATTACATGGACGAAAAAAGAAATAGGGGAAAGAAACATAAGGAAGAAAATAAGGAAATCCTCTGAACAAGTGTAACTGATTATCTCTTGAAACAGCAAACACATAAACAAAACAAAGAGACTTTGTGTTTGGTTAAGGATTAAACTCGTAGAAGGAGCTGGGTTACGGTTACAGCCTTTGTTTGGCAACAACTCTCTGAAGCTGATTACGACCCCTAATAAAAGTTGTGATTATTACAAGCTAGGATAATGTACTGTATGAGGATTATCACGTACTGAGGAACCTGCAGAACACAGCTGTCACTGCGACACTCACCTTATGGCAGCTTGCATGCATTGTTAGTTGCTCGATTGTGCAGGTCAGTGCTGCAGATTACGCCAGGTGATCCTGACCCACTCGATCTTCAGGGTGCCAATGGTCCGGTCTGCACGATAACATGACATGACATGACATGCTGATGATGGTAAATGCACCATAAACATCAGCTCATAAGTCTGCCAGTGCCGAGATACTGACACATCACTACTGACTTGAGTGTGATAAGGCTGATTAAACTCAAATCTTCTCTGATTGTGGGTCGCACATATTGATGAGGTGCAATTTGACAGTTTACCTACATTATTTAAAGCTTACCATGCATGCAGCTGTAAAATTAAAAGATCAACACTACTACTCGAGGTATGTTGTCAAATATCTTTCCTTTGACATTTTAAAGAATCGCTTATATGCTTTAACCACTAAAAGGCCTTCACAACAAACAGGATTGACAGTAAAATGATAAACAGATCAGAAATACCTCTGAAAATGCTCAAATAGTCCTAAATAATAATTGTCAATCTTTGGGGAACATATGTTCTTAAATTTCTACAAACATGAAATAATTCAGTAACTTTGGGAAGAGAGCAACCTTATTTGTTGTTGAAGAAAACATGAGGAAGTGCAGCTTACCTGGACTGAGGTGTGGGCTACAGGGTGGCAGTTCTTGTAAAAGCAGACGTGTTTGCCAGAGAAAGGTTTAGTCTCAGTTTCCTAGCGGGAAGTGAAGTGTTGCCTGAAAGCATTGCAGCAGAAAATAAATCCGAGCTGCTCGTTAATGATCAACTACACCCTTCAATATCAGCTGGAGTCCTTCGGCTTAAAGGGAGCGCTGCTGGAGGCAGATCAATAAGACCTTAGAGGGGCTACAGCAAAGAAGATGTCTAATTCTGTTTAAATCAGACTGTGATTATGAAAGTATTTATAATTTAAATAAGGAATGAACCTGTCCCATTCACTTTGGTCACTGATGAACTATTTGGATCATATGATCGGATGAAGTCAGATAAGTTTCCTCCCACGCTTTGTTTGGAGGGTAGGATCTGAATTTACTCAATCATTTACTTTACATTTGCTCTGCCAAAACCTAGTCCACGCAATATTTCACTCATGATGAACTCTTGGTTATGAAACCAATGAAACCAGTACCACTACTGATTTACCAGAGCCTTTCAATAAATGTATCTTAATTACTTTTTAGATTTTATTCAAGTTATACAATGAGACAATTTTACATTTAGATTAAAACGAGGCGTCCTTCTGTCCATAGGCCCTGGACCCAGCCAGGCTTTAAATACATAAATAAAAAGTTAAGACATTTACCAAATATTTGTTTTATGGCAGATCCAGATACAGGCTACTCATTTGGTTTCAGAAAGGCCTCACACTTATCTCCAGCTGCTAAAATATAAATACATGATAAATAATAAAACGACAGATAATTTTGTGAATTTTGAATGTTGGAGGTCAAGTTAACCTAATTGTTTGAAGGCTTGAAGACCTCCTCATGCAAAGTCTCCAAAAACTGTGGAAAGAAGGCTGTTTCCATCTTGCCACTGCATAACGCAGGAAGCTCCCTTTTACAGACTTAGTGGATGTCTTAGGGAGTGATAATGCAGGCGAGAGATTGAAATATGCCATTTTATCCCTTGGTGTGAAACTCCAACATGCTCTGGTCTTTAAATGCATCAACAAACCAGTTGTTCTTGAAACCATTTCTTCATTTTCTGACTACTGGAATTAAAACTACAACATGTATCAAAGAACCTGCACTGTCTTTTTTTATAAATGGATGGAATGAGTGAATTTAAGGTCTGAAAGCACTGCAATTTTGGCCAACATCACAGTGGTTTTGTCATCATGGTATTTACTGAATTTCAAAAAAACAACAATCACAAAGTGTTCCACATAAAAAAAGATGTCTTCAGAGACCCAAGAATTGGTCCTAAACTCCTAAATTGGGTCATATTAATCCTAAAATATAATTTTTGCACCACATTATTGCAACAATTAATATGTCAAAGTGTTGAACAAATAACCCAAAATGTTGCTCCTGATAGGGGAGCAAATGTCAGCTGTCAGCACCAGAATTTCTCTCACAGAACCTGACATTGAACTCGGAGACAGCAACCCTCACATAGTTCAGGGGTGCGTGCAATGCAGGAATGTAGTGACAAATATTTACTCTGGCACCTCAGATAAAAGCTGGAGTCTGTTGGCTTCAGGTCATCTAAAAATAGTTGCTATCAGTCAGTAAGGGTCAGTGTCACAGAGTGGCAGAAATCAGGAGATCAAACAGCCACGCTCCTCATCTGACATTTAAAACTGGCACGGGGGGGGGGGGGGGCTAAATGGGTAATGTCCAGTCTTACCTCACACACACACTATTACACTGGGATTTTCTGGTGATCTAATTTAACATTTTGCCAAATTTCCAGGATGTAGCAAATTTTCAGTTTACGTTAAGTGGTCAGACCCCTAACATGAGATGGACAATGAGACAAGAGCTCCCGGCAGAGGATAGTGAGAGGAGCTGAGAAAGTCATTGAGTATTCCTTGGAAACTATAAGAGGGTCGTCATAGTTCAATGTCAGATCATGAGCAATTTTTTAATCTATCCTTATTAAAAACAATATTGGAATGCTGTGTAAATTATTTAGTACGTTGGCACATTTACTCTAAAGAAAGTGGTACTGTTTGATGAGAGGTTCTTGAATATGGTTACAGAAATATTTTAAACTTAAAATGTCCCATTTTAGAATTATTGATATTCCCCCTCTTTCCTCTGATGAAGGAGGTGGAGAGAATCCTCCACCTCAGAAAGATCCCTCTGAGACAAAGGAGCTCACGTTGCTCTCCATCGTTCTTGCTGTCTTTGTGTCTGCCACTGCTGCAGCGCTGCTGTCAACATGTGAACCACAGCACAGACCATGCCCAGTCCTCTCCCCCGTGTGCTCGCTGGTCTGTCAGGCAACACCTCCTTGTGCCTCATTTTTCAAACAGGAAATGTTGGCGGAGTTATGGCGCGTTCACACCGGTCAGCGCGTCCAGGCGTCAAATCGCTCAAACGGACGAAAGTCGACGCTTTAAAATTAAAACCCAGCTGCTTGCACACTTCGTAGTCTGCGTCGGCACGTCGGGGCATCACGTCATTACGTCAGCGTGCGGGCGTGGATTTGTCTGTGGCTAGTTGTTTACAACATGGCGGATCATGTCGAGTGGCTTGGGTTTATTTAATTAATGAAGCCACAAAAGCCAGACAACGTCGTCTAAACCCATAAGAAAGTTAAAAGAAAAATGTTTAACTGCTACCTGGCACTCAAATATCCTCCGATATCTTCCTCCAAATAAGATCCGATCTCTTCCTGTCTTTGTAAAAAGACTAAGACGACTCTGATAGGGGGGTGAGTTGCTCTTTAACTCCGTGAGAAGGCCCAGGCAGGCCAGAGCCACAAAGTTTGAATTTCTGGGGAACTGATTGGTTGACACTGATTCTCGCAACTGACCAATCATGATTTAGGCCAGTGAAAGAAACCCCCACCTCATTACCATGTACACTTGAGGGAAAAAGTGTTTGGAAAAGTAAAAAAATAAATGTATTAATAATAAATAAATAAATGTGGAAATACGTTATTTATTTTTGTATTTATTTCCACATACATTTATTTCCACATATATTTATTTCCGTATTTTCAGTTGTATTTCCTCATATATTAATTAATTAATTTAATAACTTCTAATTTTATTTGCATTTTAATTTATATATTTCTTAATCAATACATTTCTTTATTTTCAATTTTGGCAGGATCAGTCCTCTATAAGAGGAGGGGGATGGTCATGTGGTATTTGTTCGGTGTTATTAAGAAAAAAAAGTCCGTCCCTCCATCCATCCATCCATCCATCCATCCATCCATCCATCCATCCATCCTCTTCAGGGTTGTGGGGGTGCCTATCTCCAGCAATCATCGGCCCAGAGGCGGGGTACACCCTGGACGGGTCACCAGTTCATCGCAGGGCAAAGAACCATGCACGCACACACTCATACCTAAGGGCAATTAATAGAGAGAGCTGCCCCGCACACTCGTATATCTGCCCCATGACTACCCAACTCATCTCTCTCAAGCACCACAATGTTATGTCTTCATCACAAGGTTAACCAAACACTCCTCAATGCAGCTGGAGGGAATGAGGTAAAAGGTCTCTTCACTGATGTCTGTTTAAACACTCTGAGGATATCCTACGTGACATATTTCCCAGCTGCATTTACTAACATTTAATTAATCATTTCACATTACCTTGAAATATTTCCATCCCATCGGCAATGTGAAAGTGATGCAAGCGCAGGATTGTGGGGTGTTTAACGGAAGCAGAAAAGCTAATAGGCGGTGTCGTTGCTTTTACACAGCGTCAGAAGTGTTGGGCAACATGTATAATACATAATATTGGAAAGCATTGGTTATTGGCCATAACAGCAACAATAATATTGGATATCGGTATCGGCTCAAATGTTCATATCAGTGCATCCCTACTTTAGTTGATGTCACTAGACTTCTTCCATAATGGAAACTGACTTGCATTCAGCTCTTTGAGCCCTGTTACTTTATTTCTCTATATATACACCCCAACTTTATTTTAAACGTTTTTACTTGGTTTTATTCTTAATATACACTAAAAGCTTTGAGTTCTTTTGTCTGGCCTGTGTCGGCCATTTTTAGTGTTTGATGAGAGTCCATTAGACACAACACGAATCTCAGATTTAAATGTTGTATTCTTTTTGTCAAATACTTGTAGGGAACATCAGGATAATAAGGGGAGCTGAGAAGGTCATTGGAGTGTCTAACCTCAGTTGAAGATCTGGTTCGGAGTTGCTGGAGGAACAGGGCAGCATGGACATTGCCAGAGACTCCTCACACCCTCTTGATAGTACTGCAACATCAAAATCAGAACCAATGACCTGCAACTAAACCATCTGCTAAAAGCTGTTGAAATGCGGAGGCTCCCGTTTGATTTCCTGCACTTAATATTTTTTCACATATTTAATGCATTTGTCTATTCATTATCTTTATCAGTCTTGCTTTGTTTTAAACTATTTGCTTCACAATGAAGTGAAAATAAAAAGATTTGAAATGATGTCATTCAATATTGTGACTATAAACACAGTATTGCAATCAGAGAAGGTTACCTTTCAAAGAATGCTGGTATTGTTCATGGAGTTTAGAGGCAGCCAGGGAACACTGCTGATTTCCATAACATAATCTACAGCTAAAGGGATTAACATTCCCAAAGTTTTAGTTTTCTCACCTTTAACCAATAGGTTTTTATTTCTAAAGTCTGTCAAGCACAAATCATACACCAGCCATATTTTGCTGGTGTAATAAAATAATCAAATACTGTTCTAGAAATCAATATATCTAGGTTTATACTTTCTGCGTTTTTATACATAAAATGTTTATTTGGCAATTACCATTTTATGACTCATTCGGTTTTTAAATTATAATTTCTTCTTGGTATTTTTTTTTCACAGGTTATTTCATTCTGAAAATGGCTTATTTTAGAAATGTTCCCAGTATTAGTGAACACAATAATCGTGTGAAAAGTCATTTATATCAGTGGAGGCAGGGTAAAACGCTTAAATCGCTTTCTAATCACAGAGGTGTATACAAAATCCCAACGCTGCTATTTCATTGGTCAGAACATGTACAAGCAGTAGGCAATTATAGCTGAGCTGAACGCTGATTGGTCGAGTGTGTAACCCCGTTGGTTTAATACGCAGTCCGACCGCAAGCAAATGAACGTCAAGTAGTTTAGCAGCAGCGCCATTCACAAACACTTTACGTTATTTCGTGGCGTAAACCACCCTCTTTCCCTATCGAACTACGTATCTTTCGTTGGCAGTTTACCTTTGGCAGCAGGTGAGGTCAAATGAACAGAGCGGAAGAGCGTCGTTGACACAGGTGGAGGAGAATATTTTACCTTTTTTTTTTTTACCCAAAAAGGAAAACATATGGAGGACAGTGAAACGACGCTGGTGGAAAGCCTGATAATATGGGTGAGTTTATTTGGTCATTTGAATGTGAAACTAAAAGGACTGCGGTGTTTTAGTTACCTGTTTGGTGCATATGGCAGGGCTTTGCTGAAAGCAGCCTCACTCACTAGCTGCGTGAAATTAAAAGGAGATACATTATAATGGACGGCTAACAATACTCTGTCTGGTCGATAATAAACTGGCGATTTAGCGCTTAGCCTTACCTTCTGAGGCAGCGTTACCGTAGAAACAGTCTCTGTAGCAACCCCGAGAGTCAATCGGTACAAAGTGTCGCTAAAGGGTGAGGTACAACAGCCGTCGTAATATTCCTCCTGCATGCTTTTTATTACAGTTTGCGCTTAACCTTCCTCTAGTGTTAGGGTCGTTAGACTCTGTACAGACCCATTTTTATGTTTTCAATGCAGAAAAGTACTACATAAATTAGTTCTTGACTTTTTCAGAAACTTCTGTTGAAACAAAATAAAACATAAAATGCTCTTGTGAATATTATGACCTGTCTGTTGTTCTGTTGAAAACAATATTAAGTGACAAAGCTGAAGTTATAAACACTTAATAAACCAACACTCCACAGCCAGCTCTTCCCCCTTTTTTTTTTTGTCTGTTTGACCAAACAAACACAAACATGCCCAAGCATGTAAGGCCAATTTAGCATAGAGTTGGTACTTGACAGAGTACACCTCTCCAGGTTACCCTATGCAACAATGAAAATAAGATTTAATGTAAGGCAAGCCCTCTACCATATCCTTGCTGACGATGAATCAGAGGAAACCACAGCATCATACAGATGAGCAGGTTTCTGAGGAGGACAATGATGTGGAGTACAGACGCACCTGCTCAGCCTGATGAAGAAGTCAGTGGTGCTGAAGCTAATCCTGCTCCTGCTGACACCTTCACATCCTAAAGTGGCAACGTCTGTTGAAGCTCAACACCTCCTGCATGAAATCTACATGTTTACACCGGCGAGCGGCATCCTTTAAAACAAACTAGACTACAACAACCAAAAGGGAGGAGTGGATAGTCTGGACAAGCTAACTGCCGCCTTCGCTTGCCAGCGTTTGACCACAAGATGGTTGTATTTGACAACGTCCCTGATGTGTCTCCATACTGTGCATTTGTGTCGTGGACCCACATTCACCAAGGGTGGAACTCGATCCAAAAAAAACAAAGAAACTGAGACTGTTTTTGGAGGAGCTAGGAAGGTCCCTTGTCAAGGAGCACATTAAGCAAAGGGAACCGTTGCCCCGAGACTTGGCTGCTGCAGCCTTGGTCAGACACACATTGTGCTTCACCTGCAAAAACTATCACTGCAAAGATCACACTAAAAGTGCTCCTTTTTGCCACACATCCATCTAAAAATGCACATATACATGTTCACGTTCTTGCCCACAGAATTTCATGGCTCTGTTAGTTAGATTTTTTTTAAATGGTTTTTATTTGTTTAACTTGCAAATCTACATTGTTATTTATTACTATTTCTTTTTATTTGCATTAAAGTTCTATTAATTCTGATTATTTCCTTAAAGTAAATATGTGCCGTGGGTCAAAATATACCCACGACACCAAAGATGTTATTAACGTTCATAATATGAAAATTAAAAAAAGGAATAATTTTTCACGATAATGGTCAGGTCACATAACAACCTTTTTTATTATTTATGTTATCGTCTTTAGGTTAATTTGAAAAGTTTTTATGTTGAAAATGAAGGGTATGCTTTAAAAAAAAACTTTAAAACCAATATTTTCATGGATAAGGAAGCCTAACAAGGTAACCAAGAGGTAAGAAATAAGTTGTATAATAAATAAAAAGTAAATAAAAATATATCAATTTCAGAAAGCTGAGAGCAGTTGTGCCACAACCTAATAAATACATTAATCAGTACATAATTATGCGTGCAGTGCTAAAATATTTTAAATAAATAAAAGTTGCATCCAAAGTGTGCTAAATATTTCAACAAGTTGGTCAGACTAAGACTGAAAATCAACCAAACTCTCTTGCTGTAGTTATACACCGAATCCAATTAGCCACGTGGAATGTTGCTCTTGGGATTTAAAAAAAGTAACTTATCAAATGTAGCTTTAAAACTCAGGAAATCAGGAGGGCTAAATAGACCTAATGTGAGGTTAATTAGATCATATTTAAAAATTTTTAATTTTTATATACTATTATCTCCTTTTCACATTTAGTTCTTTTGGGTATTTCTTACCATCACAAATTTGATCATGCATAATTTTGAATTCCTCTGTAGTAGAACGAATTATAAAGTAGGCTACACTGCTTTATTTCATATTCAATTCAGTTTATTTATAAAGCGCCAATTCAAAACAGATGTCATCTCAAGGCACTTAACAAGAAGTCATTTCAATACATTTATACAAATATTCCAATCAGTTAAAAAGTTTCCTATTTAAGGAATCCCAGCAGATTGCGTCAGTCATTGGCGTGAGGTTGGGCCCCTTTGATGCAGACTTTCCAACCACAGCAATCCTTCAGCAATCCCTCATACTGAGCAAGCATGTAGCGACGGTGGAGAGGAAAAACTCCCCTTTAACAGGAAGAAACCTCCAACAGAACCAGGCTCAGTAGGAGCTGCCATCTGCCACCACCGTCTGGGGGTTCAAGAAGACAGAGCAGAGAAACAGAAGGAACAGAAGATCTGATATAAGAGAACTTTCTATGTTACAGAAAGTAAAAAGTTGATAACAGGACACAGTGGATGTTCAGTTACTGGGAGGATCATCCCAGTCGATGCCCCCCGTCCAACAGGGCATTGTAGCCAAGCAGGATACCAGACCAGGTATATCTTCGATGGAGAGAAAAACACTGAGAGAAAACAAAGTTAACAGTAGAAATAACAGAATGTACTGTAATACAACTGGAGAGTCGTAGGAGAAAAGGAAGTAGCAGAGTGAAGAAAAGTGGTCAGTCTGTCCTCCAGCAGTCTAAGTCTATAGCAGCATAACTACTGAGATAGCTCAGGATGACCTTAGCCACTCTAACTATAAGCTATCCTCCCCCTTCATTCAGAAGTGCTCATAACGTTCCTGTTTTTCCCCGACAGCTGCAGACGTTTAACACTCCAGCACCTTGCAGCACGGTGGAGGAGCTCACCACCGGAGTAGCAATGACACAGGCACTTCATCAGATGTAAGAGATCACATGTATATTAGGAAAATGGTTAAGATGGTGTATCTAGAACAGATTATACGAAATGCTCATTGACTCATATGGGTCAATAACTGTTTAAAAAAGAGGAATTATTTTGTGGCTTACAAGAGTTATTTTTTTTAGCCATTTTAATTTCAGTGGTGGTTTTATTTTTAATTTTTTGGGGAGATCACGTTCCAACTACAGTGGTGTGGAAAGTGTTTCCTGATTACGTATGTTTTGCATGTTTGTCAAGTTAAAATGTTTCAGATCATCAAACAAATTTCAGTATTAGTCAAAGACGACACAAGTAAACACAAAATGCCTTTTTCAAATGAAAGTTTTTCTTATTAATGGAGGAAAAAAACCTATATGGCCCTGTGTGCCGAAAGTGATCGCCCCCTGAACCTAAAACTGGTTGGGCCTATCAAGCGTTTGCGATTATTTGATTTATTTATTTTTTCAGCCTTGGAGGAATTGACCGACTCATCTTTGCAGAATTGTTGTAGCTCAGCCACATTGGAGGGTTTTCCAGCATGAACCACATTTTTAGCGTCATGCCACAGCATTTCAGTAGGATTCAGGTCAGGACTTTGACTAGGTCACTCCAAAGTCTTCATTTTGTTTTTCTTCAGTGGACTTGCTGGTGTGTTTTGTATCATTGTTCTGCTGCAGAACCCAAGTTGGCCCACCAACAGGTCACCAAGAGATGGCCCGATGTTCTCCTTAAGGATTGTTTGGTAGACAGTAGAACTCATGGTTCCATGTATCACAGCACGTCTTCCAGGTCCTGAAGCAGCAAAACAGCCCCAGACCATCACACTACCACCACCATATTTTACTGTTGGTATGATGTTAATTTTCTGAAATGAGGTGTTACTTTTACTCTAGATGTAATGGGACATACACCTTCCAAAAAGTGTAACTTTTTTCTCGTCAGTTTTCCCTAAAGTCTTAGATCATCAGGATGATTTCTGGTAAAATGAAGAAGAGCCTTAATGTTATTCTTGCTCAGCAGTGGTTTTTCGTCTTGGAACTCTGTCATGCAGGCCATTTTTGCTCAGTTTCTTTATTATGGAGGATTACTGACCTGTGACCTCTACTGAGGCAAGTGAGGCCAGGAGTTTGGATGATGTTGTGGGGTCTTTTGTGACCTCTTGGATGAGTTGTCGCTGTGCTCTTGAGGTAATTTTGGTCGGCTGTCCGCCCCTGGGAAGGTTCACCGCTGTTCCATGTTTTCACCATTGGTGGCTCTCACTGTGGTTCGCTGGAGTCCCAAAGCTTTAGAAATGGCTTTATAACCTTTCCATTACTTTGTTTCTCATTTGTTTCTGAATTTCTTTGGATCTCGGCTTGAAGTCTAGCTTTTGAGGATCTTTTAGTCTACTTCAATTTGTCAGGCAGGTCTTATTAAAGGGATTTCTTGATTGAGAACAGGTGTGACAGAAATCGGGTATGGGTGTGGCTTAGTGCTGTGTTGAAAAAAATCTATTCTCTGATTCCGAATCGATTCTTATAAAAATTCCTGAAAATCGATTCATACATCCAAAAATCAATTTAATCGTTTAACATTGTTTGTCCTTTTTACAGCTAAAGTAGGAGGGAAAGGTCCGGAGGGTCATTTAAGTCTTAGCTCTGAAAGGGTTATTACTGTTTCCCCCGGTGAACCTGTAACCCCACCCAGTGTTGCATCGTTGAATTACAGTACATGTAATTCAGGTAACAGTTTAAAAAAATAGATGTTTTTAATAGCACTGACCCATATAAAAATCAAATTGGAACAGATTGGATTGGAGTGGATCGGATTGTGATAATCGATTGTAACTCTTGAGAATCGGAATCAAATTGATACTTGAAATTTGAATCGATACCCAGCTCTAGTGTGGTTAGAGAGATTGAACTAAGTTGTGATAAACAAGTGTTAAGTTATGTCTTAACAGGGGGAGCAATCACATTTTCACACAGTACCATATATGTTTGGATTTTTTTCTCCCTCAATAATAAAAGCCTTCACAAATCATAACATGGCTTTAGGCATGTAAACTCACGGATCAATAGTTTAACTTGAGACTTACTAGTGGCTCCGGTGTTAGTCTTAAGAGTTTAAATGACCCAAAACTGATAGATGATAAATTATATTCATTAAGGAAATAACTGGATTTAGGTGCAGCTCAGTGATTGTTTTTTCTCCCTGCTTTTTGTGGTGTAGAGACCCTACATGGTTCAATGAAGAATGGATGGGACGTATCAAGACTGATGTTGAGGACAACTGGAGACTGAAGGTATAAAGACACAACCTAACTGTCCAGCATTGGGCCTTTCTGACTAAATGCTCTATTTACTCCACTGTTTAATTGATGCTGACTATAAACCCGAAGGTGTCTCTGCCTTTGGCTTAGCCTGCATATAATAGCTGTCTTTTTAGATTTGTGTTCATTCTATTTTGGGGTTAGTTATGACAATATTAGGCTGTGAAGGATTAGATCACGTTGACAATCTGACTAAACCTAAATGGTTTGTATGATTATTATGTAGTAACATTGTGATAAAATTGTAATCATAATGTTACTGTAAAGAACTGCATCATGCTATTTTGGCCGTTTTGCCTAATTCATGTGTTGCTGTACGGTAAACCTACACTTTTTTTTTCTTTTTACTAAATCACTGTGTGCAATATTAAAATGGGAAAGAGCCGCTTGAGCTGCAATGAATATTAACTAATAATTTTAAGTAACATGGATTTGGTTTCTATGTTAGTAAAATATTCGATGCTTGTTGTTTAATGCAGCATAACTATATTTTAGAAAGTGAAATTATGGTAAAGTCATGAAGAAACTGCATGTTTGGAATTGACTCAAAGCAGAAACACATTAACAGCATTAAGTATTTGATTATTTATTGGAAGTCATATTGTTATTGGGACATTCACCAACATTATTGCAATTTATTCCCCTAATATCATGAAGCCCTAGTTGGTTGGCATATTTAATTGTAATTTGGTCTTTGATACATTTTTGAATAATTAATGAAGTTGATCATATTTTAAAATCTCTGTCCTCTCAGATGAATAATCTGAAGAAGATCCTTCAGAAGATGGTTGACTATTATAGTGAGGTATGACATCCATAGTTCCCGCTGGATTCCTGCAGTTGTACTTTTATGTCCGTTTTCATTTGTCAATTTTGGATGTGCGTTTATGTTTGAAGGATCTCTTGGGGTTTTATTTATGCCTGTGTGCCATCAGGTTTTAGCTCAGGACATTTCATACTTCCCTTTGCCGGATGTGTCACGGGTGGCAGAGCACGCCGAGCCACTGGAGATGGGAAGGCTGCTGCAGCTCATACTAGGCTGTGCTGTCAGATGTGAGCAACAACAAGGTATGTCACTGCTTTTATAGTTTGAGCAAATGTTATATGCATGGAGTTGTTTATAATTATTACCTTTCTGAGCTTAAAAAAAAAAATCTTATATGTGAGATGACTTTCTCATCTGTTGGCAGAATATATTCAGATAATTATGACCATGGAGGAGTCTGTGCAACATGTGGTCATGAAAGCCATCCAGGAGGTTAGTTCAATAGTTTTCTCATTTAAATCAGATAATAAAGATGTACAGACAAATAAAATGATCACTTTGTTTTACAAAAAAATTTACAGGTCCTTCTAAAAAATTAGCATATTGTGATAAAGTTCATTATTTTCTGTAATGTACTGATAAACATTAGACTTTCATATATTTTAGATTCATTACACACAACTGAAGTAGTTCAAGCCTTTTATTGTTTTAATATTGATGATTTTGGCAAAAAAGTAAAGAAAATCCAAAAAATTAGCATATTTCATCCGACCAATAAAAGAAAAGTGTTTTTAATACAATAAAAGTCAACCTTCAAATAATTATGTTCAGTTATGCACTCCATACTTGGTCGGGAATCCTTTTGCAGAAATGACTGCTTCAATGCGGCGTGGCATGGAGGCAATCAGCCTGTGGCACTGCTGAGGTGTTATGGAGGCCCAGGATGCTTCGATAGCGGCCTTAAGCTCATCCAGAGTGTTGGGTCTTGCGTCTCTCAACTTCCTCTTCACAATATCCCACAGATTCTCTATGGGGTTCAGGTCAGGAGAGTTGGCAGGCCAAGTGAGCACAGTAATACCATGGTCAGTAAACCATTTACCAGTGGTTTTGGCACTGTGAGCAGGTGCCAGGTCGTGCTGAAAAATGAAATCTTCATCTCCATAAAGCTTTTCAGCAGATGGAAGCATGAAGTGCTCCAAAATCTCCTGATAGCTAGCTGCATTGACCCTGCCCTGGATAAAACACAGTGGACTAACACCAGCAGCTGACATGGCGCCCCAGACCATCACTGACTGTGGGTACTTGACACTGGACTTCAGGCATTTTGGCATTTCTTTCTCCCCAGTCTTCCTCCAGACTCTGGCACCTTGATTTCCGAATGACATGCAAAATTTGCTTTCATCCAAAAAAAGTACTTTGGACCACTGAGCAACAGTCCAGTGCTGCTTCTCTGTAGCCCAGGTCAGGCGCTTCTGCCGCTGTTTCTGGTTCAAAAGTGGCTTGACCTGGGGAATGCGGCACCTGTAGCCCATTTCCTGCACACGCCTGTGCACGGTGGCTCTGGATGTTTCTACTCCAGACTCAGTCCACTGCTTCCGCAGGTCCCCCAAGGTCTGGAATCGGTCCTTCTCCACAATCTTCCTCAGGGTCCGGTCACCTCTTCTTGTTGTGCAGCGTTTTCTGCCACACTTTTTCCTTCCCACAGACTTCCCACTGAGGTGCCTTGATACAGCACTCTGGGAACAGCCTATTCGTTCAGAAATTTCTTTCTGTGTCTTACCCTCTTGCTTGAGGGTGTCAATGATGGCCTTCTGGGCAGCAGTCAGGTCAGCAGTCTTACCCATGATTGTGGTTTTGAGTAATGAACCAGGCTGGGAGTTTTTAAAAGCCTCAGGAATCTTTTGCAGGTGTTTAGAGTTAATTAGTTGATTCAGATGATTAGGTTAATAGCTCGTTTAGAGAACCTTTACATGATATGCTAATTTTTAGAGATAGGAATTTTGGGTTTTCATGAGCTGTATGCCAAAATCATTAGTTTTAAAACAATAATAGACCTGAAATATTTCAGTTGGTGTGCAATGAATCTAAAATATATGAGAGTTTAATTTTTATCATTACATTATGGAAAATAATGAACTTTATCACAATATGCTAATTTTTTGAGAAGGACCTGTATTTAAAAAAGCAGCAGTTGATGTGGAAAGAGGGAAAGATTTGAATGGCATCAGTGTTTCCCACACATGGAAGAATCTGTGGCGGTGCACCACTGATTAAACTCTGACCGCCACAGATTCAACACCGTCCAAAAAAATAAAAAGTATTATGAATACAATAGTTTTAGTGTGTTGATGTTACTGTAGGTCCAGACCCTTAGCAAACAAGCAATTGCGCCTTCTTTAGAAAGTTAACTATAGTCGCAAGTTTGCGGTAAAATATAGGGTGTGTATGTATAGGGTGTTAAAATGAATGTAATAGAGTCTGTGTAACCAATGAACTTTTTTCTAATTTATTAATCTTTAGGAATTAAGAAATCCCTTTAGTAATCCTCAACCCCTCTACACCCCCCACCCTGGCCGGTCAACCGCCACACATGGCTTTCAAATCTGTGGGAAACACTGTGGCATGCCTTTATGAAATGATGTTAATGCATCTGTAACATGCCAGTATGATGGTCTGATAAATTCTCTGTGAGAGCTGTCCGATGATTAGACTCTATCCATATTGCGCTCAGAACTATTCAGTAACAGACTATTTCAAAAGGCTTTCTAATTGCTCCTCTTAATGTTACTTTCATTAGGGCAGAACAATAGATTGCAAATTTTTTATTTATTTTATTTTTTTCTTATTTTTCTTTTCTCTTCTTTTCTATCTTCTTTCTCTTTTCTCCTTTTTTTCTCTCTTTCTAAAAAAAGTAATTAACAACACAGAAGGGATGGGCAGTTATCTTTTAAATTTATTGTTGAGGCAATATCACTGTGTGAAATATGCATATCTTGAGGATCTCTGCCACATTAAATGTTAGCTAAATATTAAGGGCCTTGCATTTAGGCTTTTTATGCCTCTAATCTATTTGGTGACATGTGTTATTTGATGAATCATAAGAAGGTTTTTGAAGGTAAAGAGATTGTAAGGTGGTTCATTCACTTAGAAATTACAAATAAGTTGTTTCATTGCCAAAAAATGTTCAGATTTTATTTTTTATTTTATTTTTTTCTTTGTGTATTTTTCATAAGCTGAATAGACTGCTCATTATCTCGGGTTTGTCTTTGCTTATTTATTTATTACAAGTCAGATCATTATCTTGCTGTTCACCAAGCATATTTCATGTTTTCCTAATATCAAGCAGCCCTAATGTTCCTGTCTGCTAAACACTGCAAGGGAGCATGGGACTATCCACATTTGTTTTCCTTTTAATTTATATCATTTATATCATCATAGTTGGGTTGTTGTAGGTTCCTTAGTGATATTCTGTCACCACAGTGGTATAACTAGGCTAATGTTTTGCAGCGCTTCTGTTGCTTGTATCTAATAAACCCGGTGACATTTTCCACATCAGCTCATGAAACCAGATATTCCAGCAGCATTAGGAGCAGAGCTGTCGGGTGACCCAGAACAGCAGGTATGTCATAATTCTTCAGTCTTTGTCAATTTATATTGGGATTGTTTAATAAAAGGTACTTTTTCACTTATTGGCATTTTATAATTAACTGAACGTCAATGTTTTGCTGTAAAAGAATGTAACTGGAGTTGCAGTGCCTTGCAAACGTATTCAACCTCATTGATCTTTTCCACATTTTGTCAGAAAAAAAACACAAACCTTAATACAGGTTTAGGTTAGAAAACAATATCCAAAGCTTTCATGATTCCACAGTTTCAATACATCATTTAAAATAGAAAAAGTATGACACCACTGCAAAGCTGCCAAGACATTGCTGGGGGGGGGGTGAAGCCATAAGGCATCGGGTTTGCAGCTGGCTACCAACCAGAATAACATTCTCTGATCAAATGCAAAACATTATATGTGGAGGAAGACTAACACTGCGCAAATTCCTTATTATGCCGATACCACAGTAAAGCATGGTGTTGGCAGCATCATGCTTTCGGAATCCTATAAATCATCAGGTAAAACTCGTCGGAGTTGTTGAGAAGATGAATAGAGCTAACTTGAAGACCTGTTAGGTGCTGCAGAGACTTGATACTGGATAGGAGGTTCGCTTGAGCATACAGCCAGAGCAACAATGGTTAAGAATGTGTTAAAATGGCCTAGTCAAAGTCCAGACCACTAGATGGGCAAAGCTGGTAGAGATGTAAGACTTTTGATTACAGTAAGAGATAGTTCTATAAATTATTCATTCAGGGGATCTGAATATAAACAGACTACATTTTTCAGATAATTATAAATAAAATAAAAAAGCTGGTATCATTTTCCTTCTGATTCCTTCAGTTTTTCTGTACTTTGTGTTAGTCTGTCACCTAAAACCACAATAAAATGAACTCAAGTTTGTGGTTGTAACATGAAAGAAATTGGAGAGGGTTTATTAGGCTAAATTAGATCGATTTGAATTGGATTCTCTAAAACTTGACTTGTTTTTCTTGTGAGATGCCTTAATACGACATCTGTTGTGAATTGATGCTGTATAACAGAATTTAAATTGAATTAGCTCTTTCTGTTGCTTGATATTAACTCTGTTTTAGAAATGTGTCCTAATGTTATTGTAATTCAACGTCTCAATCATCTGTCCAGGTGAAAAAACTCCTGGGAGACCTTTCTGAGCTCATGTCAGAAAAGGAAGCCTTAGCCCAACGCTGTCAAGAGCTGGACTCACAGGTGAATATGGGAGCTCATGCACAACCTCATTCTGTTCAGACATGAAGTTCTTCATCAAGTATCTAGCAAATAAGTTTGATTTTGTTCCCAAAGTTGGTTCTGGAACATCTCATAAGAATGTAGATTTTAGCTCTCCATGTATTCAGACATGCATGCCTTTGCTTCAGTGTAACCCAGAGTTTTCTAATTCTCTGTAATGCGAGGCTCCATTGTCTAGAGCTGCTGTGGCAGAATGACTGTGGATTCACAGTCTGGGCTGTGCTGGTTCCACTGTGGCATCCAGCCCATATCCGCCACTGCTAGTAGGGCTCATGCAGCTCTCTGAGCAGGGAGACTAAGTTTAGTACAGGGACTGATGAACTGTTCACCTGGACTCTCGGCAGATTGATTTGATCAGTTCCCTGTCTTGCTCGGGTCTCTGGGCAGCGAGGTAAGTGCAGCTTATCGTCTGGGGCCGGGGAGACTAAAACCATCTAAACCAGCTGCTCAAATGTGTGCTCTAACTTTGCTAACAGAGGGCTCAAACCGGGTTCTGATGAGTTATGCAGTGCTTGTTTAGTAATTTTGGCAAAAATATATCCTTGAAATTGAGCTATGATAGCCATTTTGTCCTCTTCTTTAGAGGAACGCATGTTTAGAAAACCTTGAAGTATGTATATTCAAGCTATATTAAACATAATTACTTTGTCTATTTTAGGGGTATTGCTGATGTTTGGTAAACTTTTTGAAATACAAACCCAAAACTAAATATAAAACTACTTCAAAGTTGGATAATGGCATTATTTGAGCTAGTACAGTGCTGTGAAAAATTATTTCCCCCCTTACAGATTTCTTCTGTGTTTTTGTGAAAATTTTTCAGACCATTCAAAAAACATATATTTATTGAAGGAAAAACCTGACAAACTAACCTAGCCTTACATGAACGAGCAGTTGCTAAAATTTTTCAATCAGTTAACTGTGATTAAATTTCTCATTTAATAAACGTGCAATACTTAAAAAAAAAAAAAACGATCGGTCTCTCTGAGCTGCATATGCATGCTGCACGTGAACATTTTCTTTAACTGCCCCCCACCGCATTGCCTACATTAGCCACAGAAGGGAAATAGGCGGGGAAACGAGCGAGTCAGAAAAAACCAGTCACTTCTACGTCACAGAGAAAGTTTGTATTCTTGGTCTTTTGACCGCCCACAGGAAGGCTTTATTGATTTTGCAGCCTGGAGAGAGCGTAGTATGCCTTTGGTCCTAGAAGCTAACCTTTAGCAACTCCACAACATGACGGAACAAGTTCAGGCTGTTATTTGTGGAGATAAAACATCAGCGTTGCATTTTTTTATTATTGGAATTTGTCCTTGGGAGACCACCAGTGAATTTAAACGCTAAGTTAGTTATTTGTTTGAAAGGAGCATAAGAGTAAAGTTGCTGTTAACCAATCAGAGGCGAGACATTTGCATATCATGAGTATTTATGTGTAAGACTCATAATCCTGACGTTTTCCCCCCACCCACTCCTCCGACAAACTTCAACCAACTGAAACAGGAGTGCCAGAGTATTTTTCCCCCTAAAGAAAACGACTCATAGAGCTTTCATTCATACTAGAGACCACAGCAAATTTATTTCTGACCTATAGAGTCAAGAAATGACTTGGACCTGTGTGACAACATTAACTAGAATTAGAAAGTCTGAAAAAGCAACACTTTATACCCGGATCTAAAGAAATTCAACAGTTTATGAAAAACAAAGGGTTATAAAGTCATTTCTAAGGCTTATCGACAAAAGAATGACACACAGAACAGTAGTGAACCTTCCCAGGAGGGCACAGCCTTCTTAAATTGCTCATTGAGTGGATCAGCAACTCATCCAGGAGCTCACAAAAGAACCTACAACAACATCTAAAGCACCGCAGGCATCGCTTGCCTCTGTTAAACACAATATGAAACAGAGGCTGGACAGCAAAGCTATCCATCGGAGACATTCAGGAAGAAATCCACAGCTTGTTGAATTTTTTTAAGTCCCTGGCTCTGATGCTCTTACCCCAACAGATGGCAGCAGAAGGGATTACGCTCTCCACAACAGAATTATAGAATATCTGCTGCATCTTGCTGCAAACACTGATGTATCCAAGCTTCTTGAAGAAGTACAGTCTGTTCTGCCCCTTCTTGTGGACATCACTGTTAAACTGTTGCAGATTGATACAGTTCTTCAAAGAAGTGTGGGCCAAAATTCCTCCACAGGGATGTAAACCACTCGTCGACACTTGTTACAGCAACAACTGCCATTAATGGTGACAGAAACAGTACTTGGGTTTATTGGGCCTTTTTACATAGGTGAAACCGCTGCATTTTGAATTTGTTTAGGTTACTTTTGTCTAGTACAGAAATGTGTTTTGATGATCTAAAGCAGGGTTTCTTTACCCCAGTCTTCAAAAAGCAAAACAACAAAAAAAGAAATATGTAAGAAACAAGTTTATTTTATTTTTTTACAGCACTGTATAGCCTCGTTTCCGCTGAGCAGAACGGTGCGACTCGATGCAGTCCGATCCGCTTTTTTGTCCGTTTCCATTGTAAAAGTGGCCAATTCAACAGGCCTGTACCGGTCCATTAATGGCCCCCCTTCAGTTGTAGTTCCATAGGACGTATAGTAAGGGCGGAGCTACTGCTGTCAAACAACACAGTCCTTTGAAAATCACTGCTTGCGAGAAGCATGAGACATAAACACCAGTGGTGTTCCATAATTAGAGTTGTTTTACCATTAGCGACACTTGGATTACCCAGATTCCTTAGTACTTAGAAGCTTACATAACCTTGATACCCTCGTTAGGAATAACGATAGCCTCATTAGTGAGCTTTAACGACACTAACTTTAGACTTATAAATCGGATACTCCCAATCCAGTTTTCAGAACCGAAGAAGCCTCTTGGATGAGAGATGACATGTTTTCAAGACCACAAGAAAAGTCCAGTTTCCTTCATTTAAAATGTCACGACCAGTGGTGTTGTTTCATCTCATCTCATTGTACATGGAATATGTTTCTCTTCGGCGCATGGAGCCCACTCAAAAACACTGCAGTAAGGTTTGTGTTAACCAAAAACCAAGCACGAGCTGCTGTCTTGACTTATTTGTTATGTTTTATTGCTCATGATTCTCGCTGAACTAGAATGACGGGGCGGTTTAACCCCGCCCGCCCAGTGAGAGTCCAGCGGTCGGTGGAAACGCTCTCCTGAATACGCCGGACCATAAGAACAGCCGACCGGACCGCACCGAGCTGCACCGTTCCGCTCAGTGGAAACGAGGCTTAAGAGTAACACTTAAAATGACTAATAATTTAACTTTCTTTCACTCAAACTGGGAAATGCACTGTAATGTGATGGACAAGCGGGGAAACAAACAACCATGTAATAACCCATTTGCTTAAAGACAGCCTTGTTTGTGCAGCATGTCCAGCATGGATTAAACCACCGGTGTCCAGCCCCAGTCCTCAAGGGCTGGTGTCCTGCCTGTTTTAGATGTCTCTGCTTCAACACGGCTGATGTCAAAGGTCAGCTTTGGAACCATCATTTGATTCAAGTGTGTTGAATCAGGGAATGAACTAAAACCTACAGCCCTTGAGGACTGTATTTGGACGCCACATGGCTATGTTTGCTCGAACAGATGAAAGATGTTTTATGTTGCGTAACTGCTGTCTCTCTTAATACTCAGATGTGACTCTTTGCCTCTGCATGCTGTTATTAGCCAGCAGGAAATGTAACATTGGCGCTAAATTTATTTAATTTGCCTTAACACTAGCATAAAACTCCTCAGAAGAGCAGCACTGACATTTTTGTTCCTGGGCAGGTGGCCGTTCTTCTGGAGGAACGTAACAGCCTCTTGGCCGAGAATGATGTCCTAACAGATCGAGCCAACCAACTGGACACATTTGATGACCCAAGCACACCATCAGGCAGAAAACACAGTCAGCTGCAGCAGCAACTGGAGACTCTGCAGGAGGAGAACTTTAGGTTTTTACTGTGGCTTTGAATGTACCTCAGCAGTATATTTACAGTACAGACCAAATACTCATATGTGTGTTACATATAGGCTGGAGGCTGCCAAGGATGACTACCGGATCCACTGTGAGGAGCTGGAGAAGCAGCTGATTGAACTTCAGCATCGTAATGATGAGCTTACCAGTCTGGCAGAGGAATCACGGGCTCTTAAAGATGAACTCGATGTTCTGAGGTTTGTGTCTCTCAAAGAAATGCTTCCAAAGCTGTTCTTTTTTGGCATTTGTATTAAAGTTCATTTCTGCACAACACTGATTTCTAAACTGCTGTTTATTTTCTCTAGCCTTTTGTCTCTCTTAAATGAATGAATGAATGAAATTAGCCTGCATTTCTATTTTGCTCACATTTTACAGTGATTGTAAAAATGGTTTGCCGCTTGAAGTTGTAAAAATTACAACCACAAACTTTAATAGATTTTTATCAGGATGTCATATGATACACCTTCACAAAAAAGTGTACGATTATTTATTTATTTATTTA
This sequence comes from Valencia hispanica, assembly GCA_963556495.2. Lineage (NCBI taxonomy): Eukaryota > Metazoa > Chordata > Actinopteri > Cyprinodontiformes > Valenciidae > Valencia > Valencia hispanica. The sequence goes on from OY747705.1 coordinate 17,886,168, forward strand.
TTTATTAATAATTCAAAATGCAGTACATAATGCAGACCATGAACAAAAAAAGGACAGCATTACATTGTATGTTCAATGAATTTCCTTCTCCTTTTTTCCCCCTCCCCTCCTTACCCCTGATTCTCTACTGTTACCCTCCCAACTCCCCCACTCACGCCATCTGAACTAAAGGGACACACAGAGAACTAATACAAAATTTGAGACTGTGCTTTTAAGCTTTCCCACTCAGGGGGAGAAAAAAGGAATCAAAGAAAAGAAAAGAGGGGACTGTTATAATTGTGCCATGTTTAATTTAGGCAAGGCAATTTTATTTGTATAGCACACTTTCAACAGCAGGGTAATTCAAGGTGCTTTACATGATTTGGTGATTTAAAAAAAATACATAAAAGAAACACACATTACACATGATACACAATAAAGCAAGAGAAAAATAAAAAAAAGCAAGAGAGCATGAACACATTTCATACATATGACAGCAAGCATTTACTCAAAGGCAATTCTAAACAGATGGGTTTTTAGTCTCGATTTAAAGCAGTTCAGAGTTTCAGCAGCTCTACACACGTCAGGAAGTCTGTTCCAGATAAGGGGAGCATAAAAACTGAAAGCTGCTTCTCCATGTTTAGTTCTGAGTCTAGGGATGTTTAGTAGGCTAGAGTTGGAGGACCTGAGTGGTCTTGGTGGTTGGTACCATGACAACAGGTCTTCAACATATTTTGGTGCTAAGCCATGTAATGATTTATAAACTAGTAAAATTATTTTAAAGTCTATTCTCTGAGCTACAGGGAGCCAGTGTAAGGACTTTAGAACTGGGGTGATGTGCTCTACTTTCCTGGTTCTAGTGAGGACGCGAGCGGCAGCGTTCTGGATCAGCTGCAGCTGTCTGATTGACTTTTTAGGCAGACCTGTGAAGATGCTGTTGCAGTAATCAATCCGACTAAAGATAAACGCATGGATGAATTTTTCTAGGTCGTGTTGCAAAATCAGTCCTTTAATCCTAGAGATGTTCTTCAGGTGATAGAAGGCTGACCTTGTTATTGCCTATATGTGACCCTGGAGGTTCAGGTCTGAGTCCATTACTACACCTAGGTTAATTATAAATTTTTAATTAATAATTAATCATTATAATATTAATAATTTACTCAACCATGAAAGAACTGTGCTCCAAACTGAACCCTGGACCCTCTGAGGCCATATTTAATCTTCTCCAATTGAATAAACTGTATCAAATCTCTAACCCACGGTGAAATGTTTGGTGCTTTCGTTGACTTCCAGTGTGGTCATATCCTGCAGGCTAGTAGTGTTGTGAATGAGATTATTCTTCTGTCTCTTTTCTTTAAATGAAGCTTATCTGATATTCCAGATATAGCCATTATGTGGGATCCCTCTGCCCTGGGAGCGGTGGTCGGCTGTAGCTGCCTGGGTGCTCTCTAGGTGGCGCTTGGGTGGAGGTGGGGGTCTTGGCCTTGCCTCCACTGGGTGCCCGGTGTCAGCGCCTCGGCTGCTGCTGTTAATTTACCGCTGCCGTTTCCTTGCATGGTTCATCTACACTCGGCCCAATGTCCTCTTTTACTGTTGCTTTTAACTGTGTGTGTGCATGGGAGTTGGGTTGGGGGGAGGGGGGTATAACTGTGACCATGCTTTTAAATATATGGGGTAGAGAAGGGAATATGGTTTTATGTGGGATCATTTTAATCTGTTAAGCACTTTGTGATTCAACTTGTTGTATGAAAAGCGCTTTATAAATAAAGTTTGATTTGATCACACTGGATTGAATGGTAAATTGGAGTGGATCAGACAGCATTTTAAAGACCGTAGACCAATGTGTTTTCAGTGAAACACATGACCAGAACATGTGAGTTAGATTGGCTGGGCAGTAGCCACATCTTTCGCAGATTGGATTTATGTTGCTGTATAATTTAGCTAGTCTGGTTTTAGAGTAATGTAAGTGATGTACCACCCTGAACTGCATAACTGTCTGGCACAGGAAGAGCTATCACTGACCTTTCTAAAGGCACTATCCCAGATATCCTGCTCCAGTTCTTCCCCCAGCTCCCCAGGCCAATCAGCTTAGTCTTTTCCAGGGAATTTTTGTCAATGGAGTCTAGGATAGGATGGATACAAGCTAACCTTCCTGCAGTGCTAGTTGCTGCCCTTGTAGCTGGTGTCTGTCTGCTCGAAGTCGTTTTGGTGTTCTTCACGTTGCTCATTGTTCACAAAGAAAGTGGTTTCAAAGTTTATGCAGTAAAGCTGTGTTTTGAAAAAAAGGTCTAACAGGAGTCTTCGCACATACGTCCTCACTCGACATGTCGCCAACCGGAAGTCTTTTTTTAAATTTTTTTATAAAGAGTTTGATGCGGTTGTATGGAAATGCACACCATACTTTAGATTTGTCTTTGTAAAAATGTTTTTAAAACTCGTGTATCCTTTTTCTTTCACTTCAAAATTATGTAGTGGTTTGTGTTGATCTATTATAAGAAAACCCCCAGCAAATGGGTCAATGTTTGTAAATGTCCAAATAGTATGAATGTTCTGCCAGGCACTGTTTATTAATACTTTCTGCATCCCTGAAAATTTTGACTTTGGAGCTTATTGACCGGAATTTCTTTTTTTGGATTTTCTTCAGGAACTGCTCAGATAGGGTGGTGATGCTGGAGGCATCAGTGGAAACCTACAAACGTAAGCTGGAGAATCTTGGTGATCTGAAGAGGCAGGTGAAGCTGTTGGAGGAGAATAACATGACCTACATGCAAAACAGTGTCGATCTGGAGGAGGAGCTGCGTAAAGCAAATGCTGCCCGCGCACAGCTCGAGTCCTACAAAAGACAAGTAAGATTAAATGCAGTTGTGTAAAAATAGTTTTTATTGTTTATATATCATGTAATTTGCATTTGGAGAATGTATTTAGTCCGAAGCACTTTTGGTTTTTGTTTTAAAAGGTCCAAGACCTCCACACTAAGTTGTCTGAGGAGACCAGGCGAGCAGACAACATGGCGTTTGAGATGAAAAAGTTGGAAGACAAGCATGAAACTCTGTTGAAAGAAAAAGAGGTTCAACATCGAAAAAAATGTCATTAATATAAATTTTGTATTTGCTTAATTTGAGGCCTTAACTCAAATTTTTATTTTACTTTGTTTTTTTATCTTTACACCTATAGCGTATCATCATTGAGCGAGATTCTCTCAAGGAAATCAACGAGGAGCTCCGATGCACTCAGGCTCAACAGCACCAGCTCTCTCAGTCAGGTACCTCCTTAATCCCTATTGTTAACTAACTTATTTACTACTTATAGTGCTGAGGAAAAGTATTTGTCCTAAAACTGAATTTTGTTGGTTTTTAGATAAATATAGCATTGGCCTGAATAAAAGCCAATTTGCAGTTTTCAAATATTAAGGGAACAAAAGATATCTAAACCAACCTGGTTCTTTCCAACAATGCAAAGAATGCATCGCCAACTCAACAAGAGAACCTAAAACCTCTACAGCTCTGCAGATCAGACTTCAGTTAAGGTCAGTGCTCAGGATTCAACAAGATGAAAGAGACAGGACAGAAAACGGACATTAAATCTGATGTGAAACTTACTCAGCATTTCCGAATAAGAGCATCATACTCTGGCTGCTTTGCTTCTTCAGAACCTGGACGACTTGAAGCAATTGATGGAACCATGAATGCTTCTCTCAACCAGGAAATCCTAAAGAAGAATGTGTGACCCCCAGTTTGACTTTCAGATCAAACACGTTTAGATTATGCAGCAGAAAAATTATCCCAGCAATTCCACTCCTGAATGGCAAATGACAAAAGTCTGAACTAGATTCCTATTGAGTACTGTGGCATGACCTTTAAAAGGGACCGTTCAGGCTTGTAAACTCTCCAATGGGTCCAAATTCCTCCACCGAGATGCTAAAGACTGATTGCTTGTTATTGGAACACCTTAATTCAATTCAAATTCAAAAATACTTTATTGATCCCAGAGGGAAATTAAGTGTTGGTATAGCTCGTATAATTAATTCTTTAAGGAGTTGTTGTAGATGATAATGGCTGTGGGCAGGAAGGATTTCCTGCAGCGGTCTGTATTGCAGCGAAACTGAAGAAGCCTCCGGCTGAATATGCTCTGTTGTTTTATGACTGTCTCATGAAGAGGATGCTCAGGGTTGTCCATAATTCTTTTGATTTTGTTGAAGAATCCTTCTTTGCATCATCATCTCCAGATGTTCCACAGTTGTCCCAAGAACAGAACCAGCCTTCTTTATCAGGTTGTTTAGCCTATTTAAATCCCTGTCTCTGATGCTGCTACCCCAACAGATGATGGCTGAAGAGATTACACTCTCCACAACAGACTTGTAGAAGATCTGCAGCATCTTGCTGCAAAACTTGAAGGACCTAAGCTTCCTCAAGAAGTACAGTCTGCTCTGTCCCTTCTTGTAGACGGCTTCACTGTTGAGTCTCCAGTCCAGGCTGTTGTCAAGGTGAACTCCGAGGTATTTATACTCCTCAACCACCTCCACTTCTTCTCCCATGATGGAAACAGTTTTTGACTTATCCCTGTTTCTTCTGAAATCTACAATCATCTCCTTTGTTTTGTTCATATTCAAGGTGAGATGATTGTTTCCACACCATGTCACAAAGCGGTCCACCAGCTCTCTGTATTCAGCTTCTTGTCCATCTCTGATACACCCGAAAATTGCAGAGTCATCTGAGTATTTCTGCAGATGACAGGTCTCTGATTTGTACTGGAAGTCTGAGGTGTACAGAGTGAAAAGGAATGGTGAGAGTACGGTCCCCTGTGGTGTTCCTGTGCTGCTGACCACCTGGTTTGACACACAATTATTCAGTCTCATAAATTGTGGTCTGTTGGTCAGGTAGTCATTGATCCAGGCGATTGTTGAGGGCTCCACCTGTGTCTTCAGGAGTTTCTGACGAAGCAAATCAGGCTGAATTGTGTTAAATGCACTGGAGAAATCAAGGAACATGATCCTCACAGTGCTGCCTGCTTTGTCCAGATGACAGTGGGTTGGTTGAAGCAGGTGGATGATGGCATCTTCAACTCCAACTCCACAGCGATAAGCAAACTGCAGCGGGTCCTGATATGTTCTTGTTTGCTTACTCAGGTGGGCCAACAGGAGTCTCTCCAGGACCTTCATGATGTGGGATGTCAGGGCAACGGGTCTATAGTCACTGTTCTAGGCACAGTGCCTGAGTTCTTTTGGGTACTGGAACAAGGCAGGATGTCTTCCACAACACTGGAACCTTCTCCTGAGTTAGGCTAAGGTTGAAGAGGTGCTGCAGAATCCCACAGAGCTGCTCAGCACAGGCCTTCAGGACTCTGGGGCTGACACCATCTGGACCTGCAGCCTTGTTCCGGTTCAGTTTCTCCAGCTGCCTCTTCACCTGACTTTTTGAGACGGACAAGTGGGAGGGGGGGGCAAAGGGGGTAGCAGCATTTCCTGACTTGGTTGAAGTCAAACTTGTGGAATCAGAAGAGTCCATGGCTGAGGTGAAGGATAAAACATCCGAGGTGTAACAGGAAAGCTGTTGATCAGAGGAGAGTGGGATGTCTGTTTGGCTGGGGACAGGAGAGGGGGATGCTAAGCTAGTTCCTGAACTGAACCTGTTGAAGAATGTGTTCAGTTCATTGGTTCTTTCCAGACTTCCATCTATCCAATCCTTCCTGTCCTTAAAACCTGTGATCTTTCTCATTCCTGACCAGACATCTCGGATATTGTCCCTCTGTAGTTTGTTAATGCAGTTGTTGCTGCCAGGAGAGGCACAACAAAATATTAGGTTTAGAGGGCATTTGCGTTTTAACGTACACCCAGGTTGGTTTGAATATCTTTTTCTCCCTTATGACTGGAATCATTGTTAGAAAATTTAATTTTTTTGTTTGCTAACATTATCTTTGTCTGATATTAACATTTTTTTTTCGATGGCCTGAAAAATTCAGGTGTGACAAAAAGCAAAAACAGAAGAAAAATGTTAGGGGAGGGGAACATTTTCACAGTCGTGTACATTTTTACTTAGGGATCCCTCCCTCTGGCAGCCCCAGCCATGTAAACCTGGCAGCTGAGTTGATCCCCATTGAGTACAGGTAGTATTTTACTACTAGATTGTATCCTTTGTTTTCTTTCAGCTATAGTTTGTGCAAATACTGACTGTTGTGGTTGTTTAGAGAAAAGGTCATCAGACTGCAGCATGAGAACAAGCTGTTGAGAGTGCAGCAGGAGGAATATGAGCAGGAGAAGATTGCCACCCTGCAGATCCAGCTGGAGGACGCTGAAAAGACTCACAGTAAACTGGACACAGAGAACAAGTAGGTTTTATTTGTGTTTCTTTGTGTTGACATTCTTTCTGCATGCTAATGCTTCTCTGTTTGCTGCTTCATCTTTAGATTGAGCCAAGAGCGGATCAGTGAGCTGCAGCAGCAGGTGGAAGACCTCCAGAAGGCTCTGCAGAGTCAGGCTGCCAAACCAGATGATGTAAGGGAGCCAATATGCAGTGTCCACACAAAACAGAGTTACAGTGCAGTCTGAAACGGGATTGAAAAAAATGGAAATGGAGGGACATTTTTTCCTGGTTAAGGATTTATTGGGGATGGGGAATATGGAGTATGGAATATGTATAATCATTATAATTTCTGACAAATACGCTCTTCCTCCCTCACTTACTTACTTGGTGACTTAAGTACCTGTGTACTTAGTTACATAGTCACCTAATTATTTACTTGTATACTTAGTACTTTGCAACTGAGTAACTTACTTACGTATTTAGTTACTTAGGCTATTAATTACTTACATATTTAATTAGATACTTAATTACTTACCTACTCAGACTGTAAATTTGAGTCAGAAAAAGTATGTACAGCGGGGCAAAAAAGTATTTAGTCAGCCACCAATTGTGCAAGTTCTCCCACTTAAAAAGATGAGAGAGGCCTGTAATTTTCATCATAGGTATACCTCAACTATGAGACACAAAATGAAAAAAGAAAATCCAGAAACCCACATGGTCTGATTTTTTTAAGTGGGAGAACTTGCAAAATTGGTGGCTGACTAAATACTTTTTTACCCCACTGTAATTTGGACTTAGAAATGAGAAGGAACCTTGAACACAGAGACCTCGTTCAGGATTTCAGTTTTGACCTTGAATTTTTATTAAGTTTAATTATTTTTTCAGTCAAATCTGAAGAGGAAACTGGATGCTCACATGTAAGTGAGTTTGGTTATAGATAGAAATACAAGTTGATGTTTTCCAGTAGGTGGGAGGTTGATTACTTAATTTTCCTCAGGTCCCAGCTGAATGAGGCTCAGGATGAAATCATGAAGAAGAAAGAGCTTCTGGAGGACCTTCAGCCTGACAACACTCAGACCTGTAGGTTTTTGTTTTAATGCAATTGTGCTATGTTTTCAACATATAATACAAAACTGATTTGTTGTTTCTCAGCTTTGAAGGTGGATGAGCTGATGGCTGCTCTGAAAAAGAAGGATGATGACATGCGGGCAATGGAAGAGAGGTACAAGATGTATCTGGAGAAGGCTCGCAATGTGAGTTTTATGTTACTTTAGCTTTAGTAACTCTTAAAAAATGAAGTGGAATAAAGTGACTTATCAGTGCTTCTCCTCTCCTCTCCACTCCTACTTTTCACTTGAAGGTAATACGAGCCTTGGACCCAAAGCTGAATCCTGCCACCGCTGAGATCCAGTCTCTTAGAAACCAACTGGCAGAGCGGGACAAGCAGATTCTCAATCTTGAAGTAAATGCACCTTTTGTATAATTGCTTCTAATGTGAATTTTCATGTGTTTTAAGATTTGTATTAATTTATTCTGATGCTGAATGCTTCTTTTCTTTCTAGCGTCAATGTGAGCAGGCCAGGCTAAGAGAGTATGAGGAGAAGCTGATTGTTACGGCATGGTATAACAAGGTGATTTAAAAATACTTTAATTCAAAAGCTTAAAGAGACCCAAGATTTACAGATTACAAGGCTGGCATTTATTGAAGTGATTGAGACAGCTGCAAACACTATCAGACTTGGATAGCAGACTTTTAAATGGAAAACCCTCACTCAGTATTTAGTCAGTGGTATTGCCACTGGTAATATGACATGTTGCCACTACAGGTAAGGGAACTATTATAAAATAACTTCATAGAAAAAGAAAAAAAAATTGCTAACCTCCATAAACATTTGTCTTTGCTGTAAAAATTTAGTTTTACAGCGATGGCGCTCACACATGTGGTGTTGCCTCTGCCCCTAAGGTAATGAATGGTGACTGCATACTGCAGGTAGGCTAGGAAAAAGTGATTACTGTATTTATAGCTTCTTATATTATAAAGAGAAAACAAACTTGGCTAAAATTGACATCAGCAGGTCAAATTTATAAAAACAGGAGATTAAAAAATCTGCAACATAATTATGATAGGTGTATCTCTACTAAAGCCATTTTCGGTATTCTTATGATTAAATCAGGAACTACAACACAACAATTGACTTTTGCTTTCTGTCCTATTAGAGTTTGAACTTTCAGAAGTTGGCCATGGAATCCCGTCTTGGAGGCCGAACTGGCTCCATGTTCTCACCCAGCCAGTCCTTCCTGACGCAGCAGCGGCAAGTCTCAAACGCCCCACGCAGGGCCGCTTCCATCAGCATGCCTGCCACTACCTCCAAGTAGACTGCGTCACAGCACCTTACATCAGTTAAACTAGGCAAAAATATACAACAGTACAGTGTGAGCACTCAAGTGACCTTAAACACATCTGCTCTCAGCCTCTGAGGAGGGTCAGACTGCTTGGGATCAGTGAGCACTTATCAGACAGGTCACCCATCCGAGGTTAAAGCAGAGGTTGTGTTAGTAAGTATTGAGGTTATACCCTGCTGTACATTAGCCTGAAGGACAACCTTACAGAGACATTACCCCCGAGTCCACCTCACAAGCCAAAGCCAGTTGTAGATTTTTCAACGACTATCGTCTCTGCTCTGTGATTTTTGCTTTTCCACCTTCATATTAAGGTTTTATATCCAGTTTATCCCTGATTCTCCATGTATCATGTTATAGTAAGAAGTAAGAGGGGGAAAAAATCCTTTTAGAAATGAAACCTGCTATTTAGTTTTAGTTTTGCTTTAAAGGGTGACTTGAATATGAAGCCAATCAAATGTGATGACTGTTTAAATATTTAAGAAACATATGATCACAGTGCACTCTAAAAGGTGTGTTGTAACTCAGCAGAAAGACTAGTCTTGATCCAGCCATATCTGGTGCAGGCCGCAGACAACAAATGGGCATTTCTAGTTTGCTTTTGTTTTTGTTGTTGTTTTGTCCTAAAATTGAAAAGTTGATCATTTCAAATGCAGTCTTAACAAATCAAGTCACATTCCCTCTAATTAACACTTGAGATGCTGCAATAATAAATCTAGGAATAGTGTATTATTTTTTCTTTATGCTCTCAATGGGAACTGATGGGCCATTTTCTTTTCTTTAAATCTTGATTCTTACTAAGTCAATAAATGTTATTGATCCAAAAATGAATGATTCAACACCAGCTTTTGATCCTACCAGGTTAAACGCTTTTACAGCTCTTGCAAATTGTAACTCAAAAGGTTTTAACAAATGTACTCAATGTTTTCTTTAAGGATGTTGATTACAGAAGTAACATTTTGAAAAGCAGTTACTGTCTTTTACACTAAAGGTTATCGGTTTGACACCATACAGGTGAATTTTCCTGACCTTGCAAGAGTATTTATCAAACCGTTTCACATTTTGTCACGTCGAAACCACAAACATTAGTGGGTTTTATTGTGATATTTTGCCATGGACCATTATAAAGTAGCGCATTGTTGACTAGAAGGAACATAATGTATGATTTTATAGATTCTTTACAAATGTCTTATTTGTGCAGTGCATATGTATTCAGTCCTCCTCTGTCAATGCTCTGTTGAGTCTGGTTGGGGATGTCTCCACTAGCTTTCCACCTCCAGAAACTTTATATCTTTCCAATCTTTTAAAAAGGCACAAACTCAGATGGGATGTGCTGCATCTGTGAACATTACTGTTTAGATAGCGACAGATTCTCAAATGGATCATGGGGTTGGACATTGCGTAGGCCTAACACATGATTATGCTTTGATCTAAACCTTTTCACTGTAGCTCTGGATGTATGCAAGCGTGGGGTTTTACATGTAGGCCAAAAATATATTTTTTATCTGCGGCTTGCAGAGAGGATAGTTAGCTAGACTGAGTTTTATTTAGGAATGAGTAAAGCAGAGTCGACACAAATGCTTGTCCCACTTTTCAGATGTTTATTTAGAAATGTATTATATTCCTTCCAGTTCATATTTATGCGCAATTTTGTGTTGGTCCGTCACAAAAAGTCTCAATAAAATATTTTACAGTTTCTGGTTCTTAGAAGGCATTGTAAGCTGTTCAGGTTTGGCTCTTTGTTGCCTTTTCTCTTTACATTGTCAGCAGCACATCAGAGATACTCTGTCATATGGTCACATGGTTTTAAAAAAAAAAATTTAAATCTTTCTTTGCAACTAATTATCCATGCAAATTGCTGATTTCTAATAAAACAGAACGTACAATCAGGTAGAAGGTAGCTGCGCAACCTACATAATGCTAAATATTTGTGTGTAACTTACTGAATAAATATATAATGGATTTGTGAAAAGACCCCTTTTCTCTGAATAATTTTTTTCTTCTAAAACTACGTTTTTTTTTTATCAGATAAATCTCAACCCTCAGTACCTTGTATTCTTAGAGGGAAAATGCAGTCAGGGATGACGTCCTGCCCCAAGTGGAGGAGTTCAAGTATCTCTGGGTCATGTTCACAAATGATGGAAGATGGGAACAGGAGACTGATAGACGGATTGGTGCTGCATCTGCAGTCAGTGCAGTGTTGCAAGCACTTTACCGGTCTGTCATGGTGAAGAGAGCTAAGCAGAGAAGTCTCGATTTACCAGTCAATCTACTTGCATCCATGGTCATGAGCTCTGGCTAGTGACTGAAAGAACATCAGGTTACAAGCGGCTGAAATGAGTTTCCTTGACCTCCACACGATGTCTGGCTCTCCCTTAGAGACAGGGTGGGAAGCTCGGTCATCCGGCAGGGGCTCAGAGTAGAGGCACTGCTCTTCTGCATTGAGAGGAGACAGTCGAGCCTCCCTGGTGAGGTGTTCCAGGCACGTCCCAGAGGAAGACCCAGGACACGCTGACTGTTATCTCAGACGTGGGAACGCCTTGGCGTGCCATACCCCTGGAGGAGCTGGCACAAGTGGCTGGAGAGAAGGAAGTCTGGGCCTCTCTGCTTAGGCTGCTGAACCCGTGACCCAACTCCGGATTAAGTGAAAGATAAAAGATGGATGGAAAGTGTGCAAGGTACAATGAAGTAATTTATATTTACGATTGTAAACACATAGCCCAGCATTGTCTATTAACAATAAAGAGTAATGCAGAAATTAATCTAATCACAGATCAATTTATAAACACTTTCATTAGTGCAGAGACTCTAAAAACAAAAAATATGTAAGTAAAACATGTGAAATTAGCTCCATATTTAGTACTGGTGAATTGGAGAAGATGGATGTTGGTTGATTAATGCCTTAAGCATTGGCAATAAGATAAATCGTTGTGTATGGATCTTAACTAGGAGCATGCTGCATCTGATCCATCAATATCACCTGGTTAAAAACCCTGATGTTTCTGCAATTTGCTAAAGTAACAAAAGATATGATCCATTTTCACAAAGTACACCTATCAATCCTGCAGTTTATGCTGTGCTACATGTAGCCTGCAAGTCAAAGCGGGATTTTGCAACGACCTTAAATGGGCGCGGTGTGCGTGTGGCTCCAGTTATCCCTTCTGTACTCAGTTTCGTGCCATCCAGGCTGGTAAAGTGAAACTTCTGGAATAAGATGACCAAAAACAGGAACAGTTCCATCTTTGCCAGACCCTCCCCGAGACATGCTCGCTTTCCTGGGAAGAGAAAGAAAAAGTACAATTATCAACCCATAGGCACATGTTTTCTCTTAGATAATTTTTACCTCCGCCAAAGAGGTTATGTTTTCGCCAGGGTTTGTTTGTCAGTTAGCAACATAACTCAAAATGTTATTTGTGAATTTCGATTAAATATTCAGCAAATGTGTGCAATGGGTTTGGGCTTGGTGAAGGTCTGCACTCTTGAGTACTTTTCTAGTTCACAGGTATTTCTTTCCTTTTAAAATCATAATCCTAAAATAAGTAAATGTGCAAAGTTATCACTTAAATACAATTGTTACCAGCGGAGAAAGGTAAAAATGCTTCCTTCCTTATAAACCTGCCGTCATCATCCAGGAAGTGTTTGGGGTTGAAGCTGTCAGGAGTTTCCCATTCATTCTTGTCAAAAAGAACAGAGGTCAGGTTGGGCATCACAGTCGTCCCCTGCACACATCGAAAGACAACAGATTTATGAGACGACGAGAGAGAGAGAAATTCATACATCTCACAGAAGACAGGAAACCGATAATATAACTCATTCCTTGCTAGCTTATAATTTGGTTTTTGTTTTCTTTAGATAATGCGTCAGTGTTTTTGTCTCTATCTGAAGGAATTTGGTTCAATTAAATTTTCTTTTCAACAACAATGAAAGAAGAAAGACCTGAAAGTCAAAAGTGAAATTTTTGTTCATACAGATGTGAGCTTTCACTACAAAGACCAGTCATATGTCTGGTCCAAGTCTGGATATGTATATAATATACCCAGAATATAACTACAACTAAAGTGCACTGTCCACATCAAGGGTATGGCACCTCACAGGGTTTTACTATTCTTTCTGATATATTAAATATAAATCAGCCCGAGAGAATTTCTTGCAGCTTTTGAAAAGTCGTTTATTGTTGCTTCAGACTTCTTGTTTAAAACATTCAAACATTAGATGCAGCAGATGTGTTCTGAGGGAGGATCAGATGCACCTTCGGTATGAAGTAACCACCCAGCATCGTGTCCCTGGCAGCCATCCTGAGTGCGTTGAGAGGAACAATGTTTCCCATCCTTTGGATCTCGTGGATGACGGCATCAGTGTACGGCATGTTGGATCTGTCTGCCATGGTGGGCTGGCGGTTCTGTCCGACCACTCTGTCTATCTCTTCCTGGACTGTCTCTGTAAAAGGGTTTAGAGAAAAGGAATTAGGCTTTGTCTACAAAGCACATCACCTCCAGTTACAAGCCAACAAGCAGTAGTCTTCCTCCGTTAATTTGATCTGTTTCTTTGATGAAAATGGTTCTGATCTGAGCCCACCCTGGATGTGAGGATTTTTTATAAGGTACAGGAGTCCCCACTGCAGAGTCTTTGAAGTAGTTTCACTGCCGGCCAAAAACAGATCCAGACAGCACAGAACCAGGTTTTCTTCCACAAAACCTACATCCTGCTTTCTGTTGTGCTGTTGAGCAAAGTGACAAGACAAACACCAAGTCAGGTCTTAAATATATTTCATAACCCCTTTTTTTCTGAGACAAAGTGAGTCCCGTACTCTTTCCTCTATAAGGAAGTTGTCAATATAATCTCGTGGGTTGCTTGGATCCAGATCAAGCTTGTGTCTTTCTATCTCTTTCCTGATAGATGCCTTCAGAGATCTAGAGCTGGTAAAGATGCCATTGTGAGGCCCTGGAAGGTGTCTCATTAGTGCTGGGAAAGCATCATAAAGCTGTGGAAAGAGAAAAAAAATAGAACATCAAAAAGCACCGACTGTAACAAAAATTTATTACTTTCTGACTTTTACACTCTGCAGCTTTCTTTGTATCTTACTAGAGCCCATATTGAGCCTTCCAGGTAGGCCATGTCTGTCAGATTCCTCAGCATGCTCTGGAGGTCCTGGTCACTGTAGTCAAACCGTCTCCCAAACACAATCTGGCAGATGATGTTGGACACAGCGTTGTTCAGGAGGGGTACCGGGTCAAAGGGCTTACCTAGCAAGAGGACAGAAGTCTTTTAAACACAGGACGCTATGTTTGCACTATCTGGTCTATTTTCTGCTGCCATCAACCTTCCTCCTTCTCCATTGCCTCCTGCAGATGTCGACTTTCCTGACAGATTGTCTCCTCCATGGAGCCCTTGGCCATACCAAACGTACGCAACGTGGCCATGGCAAAGCGCCGCTGCCTCCTCCACACCTTCCCATTGCTGAAGAAAAGACCTCCTGACAAAGGGAAAGAAGTTAAACATCCCTCAAGTGTTAGTTGATGCTTTAAATCAGACCCACCTGAGTTTCCTGAATAAATCCTGGTCACCATCGGGCTGTAAGGCCGGTCCACAAAGTTTTCGGCCTGTATTACTAAAGCCTCTCTCACCATCTGCCACCCAGACACGAAAACTGTTTTGTGTCTTCCCAGACGTATGCAGAAAACATTCCCGTAAACATCAGCAAGCTGTGATTGCAGAATCAGAGAATAAGGTCTCCATTGTGGTGCATGTGACTCGAAAATAATGCAGTCAAATGTGCTGTTGGCAATGTGACCAATCATGACATTTTTAGCATTTTTGTATTAAAACAGCTCTAAGAAAAGTAAGAAAGGATAGACATTTTAGAAATTGAATCATTTTTAAGTTAAACAGAAATTTTGTTAAGAAGATGGATTACAGACATTTCCTTAATTCTGATATTTTACCTTAGTGAGATAAATATGAGGCTGTTTGGATTCAATGTTGAAGATATTCCCAAAAAAAGGAAGTGCGGGTGGTCCTGGAGGAAAGTGAGGTGGATCCTTTTTGAGTAGAAAAATTGCGATAATTAGGATTGCAGAAGCCAAAATCAGCATCCATCTGAGACTGAACCACTGACACAAGCTGCAGAGCCACATTGTCACTGTGTGAAGAGGAGGAATGAAAGGAGGCTGATCAGGATTGCTGTCCACATGGTTCAGAGATGGGCTGGCACTTTGCTTACTCAAGCTTTGGTGGATGTGAAGTGTGTGACTCTCAATCAGCCATCATACTCACTCATTTGTAACCTACCTGCTGTCCTGCAGGGTTTCATGGATTTGGTTGATTGTTTGCTTTTGACTGATACATCAGTGGTATAAACCTTTAGCATCAATGTTCAAAAGTGGATAAGAGATTGCAGTACATTTTATCCCTAATTTCTCTGATTCCTTTTGCACCACCAGAAGAATTCCCACAGCATGATGCTACCACAGTTAATATACATAAAACAAGACAGTGCTGTAAGCACTGTAAGCATATAAGGTGCCCAACACTGAACAAGACACATTACTTAAATTTTCCAGATGGGACAAGATTTGATGGGGCAGATTTTTCAAAGGTTTTGTGGACTGATGAGATTAGAGTGACTCTTGACGGACCAGATGGATGGACCCATGGATGGAAAGCCAATGTGGACATAGCTTACTTCGGCTCGAATGCCAGCAAGGTTGAATTGGAGCACTGGTATGGGCTGGTATTCCTACATTAGCATTGGAGCTAATTCCAACAATGGCAATTTATGTCTGTGTCCACGTCCAAGTTCAAGTTCAAATCCTGATGTTTCAAGCCTGTGTCCAAGGGCAAGTCATCGGCGTGCTGCTCAAGTCAAGTCACAAGTCCCTGAAAAGTGACTCACGTCTGGACTTGAGTCTGAATCCAGGACTCGAGTACTCCATCCCTGCTGACAGATTCCATGAATGAAAGACTTGTGACTGCTACTGAGAAGAAGGGTGGCTATAGACAAATATATTTTTTTGTATGCAAAAAATGTTTATTTTCACATTTAGACTTGTTTATTATTCTAACTTTAACAGATAAAAAGACATCTTTTTTCATTTAGTTGCATATTAATTCTGCACACAGAATGCTCTCCTAAGAAACCCAAAACTTCAGGTACACGTAAAAAAAACAACTCAGATCAACACGATAACATTTGAGATTGAGCAAGATCACCATAGTTGTTCAATAACAATATTTGTCCTCAAAAACATAATATAAGAATAATGATAATAAAAGAAGATGGGGGTATTTTTGCAAATATGCACATTTCCCAGTATTTGGTGAATTCTCTTCACGCCTTTCAATAAAATGGAGAATGCAAACATTTAGTAAACAATTGCTTTTGGTTTCAGGCAAATCTTAAGAATCTGTCTTTTACAACAATATTTTTCTAAAGTCCAATTAGGAATCGGTAAGGCAAAGTATGATGTGTGTAATGATGATACATCCAGCCATCACTCAGAATAACTGCACATCTAAATGCAATCAACATGCTTTCCTAACAAGCAGCAACCCTACAACTGTGGCTTGGTCTTCTGTTGAGCCAATCCACTTTTGGTGAAAAGTCCACAGCTCAGCGAGCCTTAGCAGACACCTTGTAGGGTTGAGGCACTCGTGTAGTTCCCGTGATTCCTTCAGTGCTCAGTTCAACTCCTTCAGGAGCAGAGAAAGTGAACTTCTGCAGTAAGCCAACGAAAAACAGGAACAGCTCCATCTTAGCGAGGCCTTCACCAAGGCACACACGTTTTCCTGCAGAGTGAACACAGAAACCAACAACATTTTAAAACTGAAAAAAGACATTGTTATTCATAAAGTTAGACCTCGTGGTGCACTATATACTGTAACTTAAATTTTCATTAGAGATTTTAAATACTCCTTTAATTTTAGTCAAACCTGTCCCATGCAACCAAACTGCCATTGGAAACGAACCCTACCAGGCTCTGGTGTGCCTAACAATGCAGCTTCCAGATCATGGGGCTACTTCATCTCCTTCATCTGGTCGTGCTGAAAGTTCAATGACATGGTCCTTAAAATGAGCGTGCTGTACCTGCAGAGAAGGGCAGGAATGCTTCTCGCTTCACAAACTTCCCATTGGCATCCAGGAAGTGTCCAGGATTGAAGGTGTCTGGAGTTTCCCATTCAGTTTTATCAAACAGTACAGAGGTCAACATGGGCATCACTGATGTTCCCTGGTAACATCAAAATCCACAAGAGTACAAAGCTAAACTTGAAAAACATGTTTTAACCAAATGATATTACTCAAGCTGCTCAGTAAATGTACCTTTGGTATGACGTAACCACCCAGAGTTGTATCTTTGGCAGCAACCCTCATTCCATTCAGAGGAACAATGTTTCCCATCCTCTGGATCTCATGGATTACAGCATCAGTGTAAGGCAGGTTAGGTCTGTCGGCCATGGAGGGTTGGCGAGTCTGTCCAATCACTCTATCAATCTCTGCCTGAACTTTTGCTGTAAAAATATTTCGATAAACTCTATCAAAAATGAAATCACTGGTATCCTCCCAAAGATGATTACTTCTTTCTTAGTAAGTGAGGCAGCATTGGAGAACCTCATTTGTGTTTGGGCTGTTTTGATTCACTCGAGCTTTCGGAATCAAAAATATTAGCCTCATCTAAATCTTCAACTTGCATGTTGGACCTAATCCCAACCAAATCATTAAAATTGGTTCCTGGCCCTACTTTAGGAATGAACAATCCATCCTTGATAAATGGTTATGTACCAAAGGAATTGAAGGTTTCTGTAATTAAACTTTTACTTAAGAAACCTTCCTTTGATCAACATGACTTAGTTAACTACAGACCTATATCTAATCAAAACTATATTTATCGATACATCCTGATGAATCCAGTCAGTTAGGTAGATTACAGGCGTGTCTTGAAGACATAAAAGCATGGATGACTCTAAACTTTCTGCTTTTAAATTCTGACAAGACAGAAGTTGCTGTCTTTAGACCAGAAACTCTAAAAAAGAAACTGATTAGTCAATCACTTCATCTGGATGGCATTAAATTGGCCTCAAGTAATAATGTATAGAACCTCGGCGTTATTTTTGACCAAAACATGACATTCAAATCTCATATTAAACAGGTTTCTGTGATTTCCTTCTTTCACCCCCGGAATATTGCTAAATATCCTGTCATGGAGTGATAATGAAAAACTAGTCCATGCATTGGTTAGTTCAAGGCTGGACTACTGTAATTCTTTTCTATCAGGAAGTCCACAAAATGTAATTAAAAACCTTCAGTTGAACCAAAATGGGGCAACAAGAGTTCTGATTAATATTAAAAAGAGAGATCACATTTCTCCTTTTTTAGCTTCCCCATATTGACTCCCTGTTAAATCCAGAATAGAATTTAAGATCCTTCTTCTTACATACAAAGCCCTTAATAATCAAGCTCCATCATACATCAGAGATCTAATTGTTCCATATGTTCCCAACAGAGCACTTCGCTCTCAGACTGCAGGTTTACTTGTAGTTCCTAGGATCTTTTAGTTATCAGGCTCCTGTCCTGTGGAACCAGCTCCCAGCTTTAGTCCGTGAGGCAGACACTCTGTTGACTTTTAAGGGCAGGCTTAAAACTTTCCTTATAGTTATAGTTAGAGTGGTCATACTGAGCTATCTCTGTAGTTATGCTGCTATAGCCTCAGTCTGCTGGAGGATAGACAGCCCGCTTTTCTTCACTCTGATACTTTTCTCTTCTACTACTCTCCGATTGCATTATATGCCCTTATTTTAACTGTTAACTTTGTTTTTTTTCACCGTGTTTTTCTCTCCATAGACGCTACACCTGGTCTGGTGTCCTGCTTAGCTAGAGTGCCCTGTTGGACAGGGGGCATCCCAGTAACTGAGAGTCCTCCGTGTCCTGTTTTCAACTTTTTACTTTCTTTAATCTAGAAAGTACTCTTACATCAACTCTTTTGTTCTTTATGTGTCTCTGCTCTGTCTTCTCAAACCCCCAGATGGTTGCTGCAGATTGGCGCTCGTTCTGAGTCAGCTTCTGCTGGAGGTTTCTTCTTGTTAAAAGGAAGTTTTTCCTCTCCACTGTTTCTACATGCTTGCTCAGTATGAGGGATTGCTAAGGGATTGCCGTGGTTGGAGTCTGCATGAACGGGGCCCAACCTCAAGTCAATGACTCGATGCAATCTGCTGAGATTCCTTAAATAGAAAACTTTTAAACTGAGTGAAATATTTGTATGTCTGCGTAGAAATGACTTTTCTTGTAAAGTGCCTTGAGATGACATCTGTTGTGAATCGGTTCTGTATAAATAAACTGAATTGAATTCAATAAAAGGAATTAGGCTTTGACTGGAGAAGGAACTTTCCTCTCTGCACTTAAACCAGTGCATGCTTTTTACTTTGATTCATATCCTTGAGAAACTAGACAGACCTAAAATCTCTGCAGAGCTTTTTCAATTGGGAAAATAACTTTTTTGTACACTGTCATTACACTTGAAAAGCAGATGTAATTTGGTGGTGCAGCTATTTTGACCTGTGTAAACAGATAGGTTTTTAAATTGCTGAACTATATTCAGCATTACGAGTGAAAATGTTTAAATACTGTTATATTTAATTTCTTCCTTAGTTCATTATAAAAGAATTTGCTAAAAAGCTGTTAATAACAAAATGTTATTTTAGTTCAGAAATTTTTTAAGTTGTCCATGCTTTATCAGGGAAGAGTAATATCTGTTTATATTTATTTCTGATTAGTCAAACTACATTTAGCTGCAATTACAGCTGCAAACCAGCTTTGCAGATCTACAATTATAATCTTTGCCAATTAGTGTTTTAATAAATAGGTGGAAATCAACTAGATTTAACAGTGTCTGTGAATATGATTTTTTTGAGGAATACAAAAGATTCTTGATTTGATTTAAGTCTGGACGTTGACTGGACCATTTTAACAGACCTATGTGCTGTAATCTAAACCCTTTCATCATAGCTCTGGTTGTCTCCCCACTTTGGATGTATGCAGCTCCTCCAGAGTAACCATGGGATTCTTTGCTACTTATCTAATTATTGCTCTTTTTCCCCAGCCTGTCAGTTTAGGTGGATGATCATGTTTTGGTGAGTTTGTTTTAAACTTCTCCACAATGTTTTCCCTGACCTGTCAGGTATTGCTGGTCTTCATGTTGCTGTTTGGCTGCTAATGTATGGAATGCCAAACTGCTCAAAATTAAATAATTAAATGAAACATTATTAAATAAATATCTACATGATTAAATACTAGACATAAAAATAATAGATAGAATAGATAGAAAAATAAACTGAATGCATATAAAATTCTAAGCTTGTTATAATTAAATATTTTTTATTTTCCTTGAAAATATATGTATTAATATAAAATATTATTTTACTGTATTTTTGTTTCCTAAAGAGGGGGATTCTTTTTTTAGCCATTTATATTTAAATTGATCTGTTTTTATTCCAAAACATCATTTTCCCAAAGTCAGCTTTTATTTCATAA
The DNA here is from genome assembly GCA_963556495.2 of Valencia hispanica. Classification (NCBI taxonomy): domain Eukaryota; kingdom Metazoa; phylum Chordata; class Actinopteri; order Cyprinodontiformes; family Valenciidae; genus Valencia; species Valencia hispanica. The sequence continues at coordinate 17,906,367 of OY747705.1, forward strand.
TAGTGTTTTTCCCAGTGGCTTTTTTATTTCAGAATGTCACTTTTATTTATAATTTATCAGAGGATGCCATTTTGAGTCGTTTGGATGAAATTTTTGAAATTATCCCAGCATTTAGTTTTTTTTTACAATTTCATTATAACATTATACATGTGTCTATTCATGTAGATATTTATTAGATATTAGATTTTTAGATATTTATTTCATTTCAAGAATTGACAGAACGAGTAAACTGCAAACAGGTGATTTTATTCAGGGGTATCAGAGTCTGAATTTTTTCTGAAAATTGTTTTTAAAAGCTAGTCATTTTTGGTACACGTTTTAATAAAACCGATTGTGTTGGTCCATCACATTACATCCCCAAAGTTTGTGGTTATAATGTGAAAAATGTGAAAAGCTCCAGCGGTGTCGTTACTTTTAAAAGCTACTGTAGCATGTTACCCACCTTGAACTTCAGGGCATTTTGTCAGATAAAGCAATGCCCAAAGCAATGTGGTCGCTGTTGTTTCTGTTCCAGCCAGGAAGAGGTCGAAAGAGCATAAAGCCAGGTTGCACTCTGTGAAGCCCAGGTTAGACTCTTTGTGCTGCACCGAAACATAAAGACAGGTCAGTTGATTACCAATAGCTTGACTGAAATAGCTTTAAAAAAAGAAAAAAGGGTGAAACAGCTTCTGTGGGGGTGGTTTACATACATTTTCCATTTCAATGAGGAACGTGTCAATGTAGTCTCTGGGATTGCTGGGATCCAGATCATTCTTGTGATTTTTTATTTCCTGATGAAGGACCTCTTTGACAAAGTTATAATTGCTGAAGATTTTGTTGTGTGGACCTGGCATGTATTGCATTACTTGAGGAAATGCTTGATAAAGCTGTTGGGAATGAAAGAAAAGATGAAACAAAATTCTGACGTTTCCTCTGTCATAATAAAACACCACCCTGTCAGAATTAGTGATACAGAGGGGCCTTTTTCAGAGTTAACTGTCTTACCTGACCCCAGATGCTCCCCTCCAGCCATAACGCCTCAGACATGTACTTTAGCATTGTCTGAAAATTGTGGTCATTGTAGTCAAATCTTTTTCCCATAACCAGCTGGCAAATAATGTTGGACACAGCATTGTTGAAGAGGCCTGCTGGGGTGAAAGGTTCACCTGAAGAAGAGTTTAAAAAGAAAATTAAAATAAATCTGCCTAATATTGGCAAACTGCATTCTGCAGTTTATCTAACCCACCCCTCTCGCTCTCTATTTCCTCTTGCAGGTGTCGGATCTCCTCACAGATACTCAGTTCCAGCCTGTTTTTGCCCAGGCCAAAGGTGCGTAGAGTAGATAAAGCAAACCGTCGCTGTTTCTTCCAGATTTCTCCATTGCTTGAAAAAATACCACCTAAATAGAAGTCCAAAAATATGTAGAAGCTACCCCTTATGCCAGCAGTTTATAGATAGTGCACTGAGAAATAGAAACTGATTTCACACCTGAGGGTTCAGTGTAAATCCGATCAAACATTGCACTATATGGTCGATCCACAAAGTTCTCAGCTTGTGTCACTATGGCCTCCTTTACCATCTTGTAGCCGCTCACAATCACCATGGCTTCCTTACCAATGCGAAAGCTAAACACGCTCCCATAGATGTCAGCCAACTGTGGACAGAACAACAATGAAAAAGCGCAGTATGTGCAAAATACTACAGATATTTTTGCATTTTTACAATTCAACCACATGGTGTCACCCTCTGCTTTTATTTAGCACTTAATTGAAATCAACTTGTGCAGTTAAAATTGGCTTTTTCCCCAAAAAACTGAATAGTGTATTTACTGCTGGAGAGTTTGTTTGAGATCCTGAATTTAATTGTGAAACATGAAGACAGTCAGGCTGCTGCAAATTATATCTTGGTACTTGTTTGCTTAATTTGTAATTACTGAAAATATGCAGAATCCCAGAAAACATTTTCATATTAAAGCTCAAAAGAAATTTCTATAGACATGACTTTGACTTATCTTGAAGCCCTCTTAAAATATCTTCATGAATCAGTACCTTGGTGAAATAAATGTGTGGCTGTTTGCTGTCCAAACCTAACAGATTCCCTACAAAAGGGAGAGCCTTTGGTCCTGGAGGAAAGTTGGCTGGTTTCCGGTTCCTAAGGAAGTCTGCTATCAAAAGGAAGGAAAAAATAAACAAAAGAATTCCCTTCAGGTCCAAGCTGAAGAAAATGTTAGGAAGCCACATGGTTAGAGATCCAAACAGGCAGCAAGAGAAGAAATGTCTGCGCTTATCTTGATTTTCCACCTGCTGTTTCTACACAGTCCTGAAAAAAGACTGTACAAAGGGGGAAATTGTTATATAACATGCTGCACACCACTCCTACTTGCCTCTCGATGAACCTAATCTCTGTTGTATACACATGTGTGATGTAACCAATTGTAATTTAACCCCCATGAGATTTCAGTGCAGCCCTGTAATTTTGCTAAAATCCCTTCAGAATAACAGTTTTGTCACAAATATTGGTTCTTCATTGTAAAATTTTTTAACAGAAATCTCACATCAGAACGCAGTTATCATAAAAAACATGGGTGGTTACTACAAAAGCCAAAGTGTCTTGGCGAAATCCTACAACTTAATATCTAAAAGGAAATGCAGATGCACATGTGATAACCCTAAAACTGCCATAAAACAAAACAGATAGATTGAAGGGATTTGTTTTCCTCCCAATGAGTTCTGCGACTTGACTGTGGTCTCCTCTCAGTGGGACGTTTCCAAAAAGCCAAAACAAAGGCAAGTGTCAAGGAGGTATCTTGATTAGTATATATATTAGATTGCCGAACCACCTCAACGGATTTTTATGATGTGATGGAGCAGGAGTTCAACTCATAGCTGAAAGTTTTTCTCCAGAGCCTGTCCAACTTCTCTTAACACCATTTGCAACTACAGAAATCACATTCCTTCTGGCTACCCAGTACCCGTCTCTGCTTGTGTCCACCAATTGACCCTGTGGTTAAAGCCCTGACAGGCCCCAAATAACCGTCATGCCTTAGCTCCTGAAAGCTGCAACTGCAAAGAAGATCCATTCAGATTTCACATTCTCAGCCTCCCATTAAGATAAGCTCTCCTGAAGGTGCACGTTGATGGTTTCCTTCACAAGGGCCTTCTCCAGATGTTACCAGTTCAACAAGGCTGTTTACCAGGTCTGCCGGGCAGCCTGCCCAGCCACTGGATCCAAATCTCCACCAGGTGGGGATCAGTTGACAGCTCAGTTCCTCTCTTCACCTGAATGTCCCAAACATCAAGCTGCAGGTTTGATGGCACAATTACAAAATCAGTCATCAATCTTTGGCCTATTATTTCCTGATATCAAATACACTGAGTAGCCACTTTGTATGGACGTCCCATGCATCGCACAGAAGTCCATTAACTAGACATTGCTCATACTGTATTTAGATTTGGGAGGCTGCTGTTCCCAAACACCCCACTCCAGGTAACAACATTGTTGCCCACATGGGAACTGAAGTCCCAGAGGAGCACACGGGAATCCCTTGATGTGTACCTCTGTTAGAGCACCATCCAAATACTTAGTAGTTGGGTAGTCTGAGTTGCTGTTCGGTGCATAAGCACAAACAACACTCAGAACCTAACATTCCCTCTTTTGACTTGAGGCCTCAAAGAGGAGATCCTCTCACAACGCTAGGAGAACTCCAGGGTGCTGAGGAGGATTTTCTTGTGACCATCCCCACACCTTCCTAGAGCCACTCTCCCTGGTCAACTCCAGAGATAGAAGGAGAATGTCCATCCCATCTCCAAGAGTTGGGTAATAAATCACCAAGCTGTGCTTAGAGGTGAGTTCTGCACTCAAACAAAAAAAAAAAAAAGCAGCTCAGGTTCCTCCCTAGCAAGTGAAGTGACATTCCGTGTTCATAGAGCCAGATCTTGTCACAAGATTCGGAACGTTTCTCCCCCATTGTCTCTCACCCAACTCTCATGGCACCTGACTTCAGTGCCCCTCCCAGCAGTTGTGCGGCCCAAGTGGAAGCAGCTTTCTGTATTTTTTTTTTAATGGGACCCAGCCAAGCCCATGGAGGCAAAGCTAGTCCTCCAAGTGCTCACGGTTGAGTTCCCACCTCCTTTTTGATGTAAAGCAGCACCAGTTCTACTCTTAGATGCCGATTTACAGTTCTGCCAGAACAGACCACAGGTACATAGTCGCCTGTACCCCCCAATCGACCCGAGTCGATTAAAAACCTGCAACCTGAGCCGAGACCCACACACTGACACAATAATGTATAAAACAGTTATGATCCTGCTGTGTGTCTGTGTGAATAAGGGAGGCATCTTCTTTTATAGAAGATCTTTGGTGGCAAAGTGCTCACGGTTTGAGTTCCCACCTCCTGACCTGGCTCAAGAAGCGATTCCAGGTCTTCCTGATCAAGGGGGGGTTCACCATCTTCTATGGTCCACTATTGATCAAAGGCTTCTTTTCTGGTGAAACCCTGTTCTGAAGGTATTCAATAGAAACAAAACGCTTCACCAGAACATGTTTTGAGTAGGTACTCTAGTGAAATGTTTCCAGTATTTTGTAACTTATTGGCAGTACATAACTCTCCTATAATCTTTATTTTGTGTGAATGAAGATTAATTCTTCCTCGGAGCTTAGGAACTAGCTTGAGAGGATTCAAGACCAAACAGCCAAAGTCTCAAGCATTTCATGGAGACCAGTGTGAACTGTTCTATGTGTGAAGTATGATTCTTGGAGGTGTTTTTTTTTGGGCTCAATTTGTGCACTTTTGTTTCCTTTATTTTTCTGTTGCCCGCCTCAGTTTAGTGTTTATTCTTTCTTGGCTAGTTTACAATGTAGAGTCTATTATGTTGGCCACTTCTTCCTAGTTACACAAGGTGTCTAATGGGCAAATGGCATCTTAAGCTCTCCCTGCGTGTATTTTTTCCTTTGTCTCCTATGTTCTATTTGCAGTAGTTAAAGTTAGTATATTGTACATTGAATTTTAGTCGTCATTTTATCTGCTCTACATTTTCAGTGAGTTTAATCAAGGTGTTTTCTGATGACAACTCACCTTCCACAAGCCAACATTGGTCACTTTTGACCTTTGCTACAGACCGCAAAAGTACCGCTCAGAGATTGTGTGTTCTTGGGTAAGAGCAATGCCAACTAGACAAAGTACAATGGTAGCAAAAGGCATAGATCCAGTTTACTGCGCATGGAATTGGAAATTAGTTTATATGAGGTGAACTAGTTAAAAAACTAAACTAAACAAAGTGTTTAATTTTATTTTATTACTTTTAGCTTAGTTAAGGAACATAGTTTTAGGGGTTTCTGAGGAGAAAATACTCACTGTGTAGCTCAGGTGTTAATATACTGAACTCAGTGAAGTTTACAAAATACTTCTATGGGTACTGTGGAGAGTACAGAGACGCTGAACAACATGATACACTTTTGTTGATATTGTAAATTGGATGAGTTCATAGTTGCACCAGAGGGACATTTAATGATGGAGGTGTGACCATTTGTCTCTTGTTCCTGCTTTTCAGTCTAACTTCCTCTGTAACAATTATACTTACTCTTTTTGCTGGTGTTGTTGCTGTACTGCATGTTTACGTAGTAGTGATGTACTACTGTGCAAATATTACCAATTAATCTATTATTGAAAAAAAATAAACCTGTCCAAAATAGTTTCTGATTAAATATAGGAGTGAAAAATCCAACTCATGTTGATATTTAATTCTGAGACAAAAGACCTTGGACAAAACACTTTATTAGGCAGCTTAATAGAAATGAGATGGGGATGTATCTCTCTCTTTTTCCATGAAGACAGCATAGGAGGGTACACCACAGCGTTTTACATATACGTTCCAAAGGTTAGAACTTCCGTCAGAACATTTTACTTCCTGAAATCCCGGAGATATATCTATATGAGTCACAGATGAGGACCCTCACTCTCCTGCAGTTCATACATTATTATTTACAGTAAGAACATGTTATCACAACAGTAGTAAATCTGTTTCTGTTTGAACAAAAATGTATGTTTTCTCTGTTCCAAGTCTATTTTTAGGACAATAGATTATCAAATGGGAGTTCTTTCTAACTTATTCATATTATGTTGTTGGTAATATTTGTTTTACAATGACTTGTCCATGAACAATGTTCATGATGCAAATAATATAATAAAATTTTCAAATTACTAAATAAGCTTGTATTTATATTTCTCTGACAGATTACATTCTTACAGTCAGTTTCATAGATATTGTTGTTTAATAATACAGTAATATTGTTCGTTCAGTATAATTGTCACCCATAATGTGTATAGTGAAAAAAAAAAGTATGTTGTATTAATAATAAACAACAAAAAAGATTTAAATCAAAGCTGTCTACAAAAATAATATGTTCAGTCTTGTTTTGAGCAGTAACAGGCTTGATGAAAAGTCCACAGCTCAGTGAGTCTTGGCACACACCTTGTAGGGGTGAGGCACTCGTGTAGTTCCAAGTGATTCCTTCAGTGCTCAGTTCAGCTCCCTCAGGAACAGAGAAAGTGAACCTTTGCAGTAAGGCAACCAAAAACAGGAACAGCTCCATCTTAGCGAGGCTTTCACCAAGGCAAGCTCGTTTTCCTGCAGGGTGAATACAAACACACGGTGAACACACAGTAGTTTGATCACTGTCATATAGTCTTTGTTAACACGTAACATTTATGCTCATATAAACCTAGACTTGAGACAACTGAGACACTGAAAAAACAAAAAAACATGACTAGTGTTAGCAGAGACTGAACAGTAGTTTGAGTTGAAATTTTAGATGATTTACAGCCCATATAACTAGTATTGCTAGTATACCTTCAGGATACAAAAGTATTCATAGTCAATAATACATTTTTCTAAACTTAATTTTAAAAAGTATAACTCTAAAAATGCCATTAAGTTACAACCACCGACTTCAATGTATCTTATGAGAAGTTTCTGTGATAGACAGACACAAAGTAGTGCGCAATTCTACACATAAAATTATGAAAACGGAGGCTTGTATATGTATTCAGATCCTCTGAGTCAATACTTTGTTGGAACCACCTTTTGTTGCAAATACTTCTGCAAGTTTTTCTAGATTTAGGTCTGGACTTTGACTGGGCCATTCTTAAGCTTATCTATGTTTTGATTTAAACCAGTCTATAATAGCTGACTAATGTAAAATTAAATTGTCTCCTCAGTCTAAAGTCTTTAAAACGTTTTCTTAATGGATTGCCATAAACTCTGACAACTTTCCCTGTTCCTGCTAAAGAAAAGCTCTCCGCACCATGATGATGCTAGCACCACTTTTTACCGTGGAAACGGTGATTTCTTGGTCATGTGAAACAATAGTTTTCTGCCACAGATAGCTTTCTACTATAAACAGAACATCATTCTAAAAGATCATCTATGTTCTATGAAGGACAGATTAGAGGAGAACATGTCTAATAGCTGTCAAAAGATTCTCCATCCTTAAATTTGAAATGTGTGCTGCACCTGCAGAGAAGGGCAGGAATGCTTCTCTTTTCACAAACTTTCCATTGGCATCCAGGAAGTGTTCCGGATTGAAGGTGTCTGGAGACTCCCATTCAGTTTTGTCGAACAGTACAGAGGTCAACACAGGCATTAAAGATGTCCCCTAAAATATCAAATAAGATAACACCATGATATTAAAGAAGAACATCATATAACAAGTACTAAGTTAGTACTGTACAAACAAGTGTTGGTCTATCACTTGTTTGTACAGTAAATGTACCTTTGGTATGAAGAAACCACCCAGAGTTGTATCCTTGGCAGCAACCCTCATTCCATTAAGAGGAAGTTTATTTCCTATTCTCTGGATCTCATGGATTACAGCGTCGGTGTAAGGCATGCTAGATCTGTCGGCCATGGAGGGCAGGCGGACCTGTCCAATAACTCTATCGATCTCCACCTGGACTTTCTCTGAAAGTAGAATAAATTAAGAAACTGAACTTTATTTGAGGGTCAAACTAAGAATAACAAAATAACATATTCACATGTATTTCTGTTAGTTGGTCCCGGTGGATGAAGCAAACAACTAATCCAAGAATCACTGAGACCAAAGGAGACTATTAAAACAACTAAAATTACAAGAAAGACACAGTGGTCTCTGGGACAGCTATTTCATAGAACCTTTAAACTGTCATTAGGTTCGCATTCGGAAGCTATTTGCATGGAAGTCAAAGATTATTTACATTGGAAATACAATCCTGGAGAGGGTGCGCCACCAGTGAGCTTCCTGTGTAAAACACATACTGAGAATAGAACCTGTAAAGAGTAGTTACCTCATGAAAAACCAAGGCATTAAAAAAAACATTTACAATAATTTTTAATCAATTGTAACATTTTTACTTTTCACAACTATGCATTTACATTAAACCTTTCTGCACAGATTTGTTAAATTCTCAGTACGTTTTACAACATAAGCCCATTTGTGGCACATTGGTTCCTAACTCAATTTCCTGTCCAATTCATCGTTGACTTATGTGTAAAAAAACTGTCCAATGTAAATGTGTCTGTGTTTAATATTCATAAATCAGTGTTTCTATAAACACTTTTCATAGTTTTGACATTGAGCTTGATTTGAGACAAAAGAAGTCAGCTGTTGTCTCACCCCTTCTTGGATTAGCTGCAACCTTCAGGCACCAGGACCTGGATTTATGCTACAGTGGCTTGCAAAAGTATTCGGCCCCCTTGAACTTTTCCACATTTTGTCACATTACAGCCACAAACATGAATCAATTTTATTGGAATTCCGCGTGAAAGACCAATACAAAGTGGTGCACACGTGAGAAGTGGAACGAAAATCATACATGATTCCAAACATTTTTTACAAATAAATAACTGAAAAGTGGGGTATGCATAATTATTCAGCCCCCTTTGGTCTGAGTGCAGTCAGTTGCCCATAAACATTGCCTGATGAGTGCTAATGACTAAATAGAGTGCACCTGTGTGTAATCTAATGTCAGTACAAATACAGCTGCCCTGTGACGGCCTCAGAGGTTGTCTAAGAGAATGTTGGGAGCAACAACACCATGAAGTCCAAAGAACACACCAGACAGGTCAGGGATAAAGTTATTGAGAAATTTAAAGCAGGCTTAGGCTACAAAAAGATTTCCCAAGCCTTGAACATCCCACGGAGCACTGTTCAAGCGATCATTCAGAAATGGAAGGAGTATGGCACAACTGTAAACCTACCAAGACAAGGCCGTCCACCTAAACTCACAGGCCGAACAAGGAGAGCGCTGATCAGAAATGCAGCCAAGAGGCCCATGGTGACTCTGGATGAGCTGCAGAGATCTACAGCTCAGGTGGGGGAATCTGTCCATAGGACAACTATTAGTCGTGCACTGCACAAAGTTGGCCTTTATGGAAGATTGGCAAGAAGAAACCATTGTTATAAGAAAACCATAAGAAGTCCCGTTTGCAGTTTGCCACAAGCCATGTGGGGGACACAGCACACATGTGGAAGAAGGTGCTCTGGTCAGATGAGACCAAAATGGAACTTTTTGGCCAAAATGCAAAACGCTGTGTGGCGAAAAACTAACACTGCACATCACTCTGAACACACCATCCCCACTGTCAAATATGGTGGTGGCAGCATCATGCTCTGGGGGTGCTTTTCTTCAGCAGGGACAGGGAAGCTGGTTAGAGTTGATGGGAAGATGGATGGAGCCAAATACAGGGCAATCTTGGAAGAAAACCTCTTGGAGTCTGTAAAAGACTTGAGACTGGGGCGGAGGTTCACCTTCCAGCAGGACAACGACCCTAAACATAAAGCCAGGGCAACAATGGAATGGTTTAAAACAAAACATATCCATGTGTTAGAATGGCCCAGTCAAAGTCCAGATCTAAATCCAATTGAGAATCTGTGGCAATATCTGAAAACTGCTGTTCACAAACGCTGTCCATCTAATCTGACTGAGCTGGAGCTGTTTTGCAAAGAAGAATGGGCAAGAATTTCAGTCTCTAGATGTGCAAAGCTGGTAGAGACATACCCTAAAAGACTGGCAGCTGGAATTGCAGCAAAAGGTGGTTCTACAAAGTATTGACTCAGGGGGCTGAATAATTACGCACACCCCACTTTTCAGTTATTCATTCGTAAAAAAAATTTTGAATCATTTATGATTTTCGTTCCTCTTCTCACGGTGACACCACTTTATATTGGTCTTTCACGTGGAATTCCACTAAAACTGATTCATGTTTGTGGCTGTAATGTGACAAAATGTGGAAAAGTTCAAGGGGGCCGAATACTTTTGCAAGCCACTGTAAATGCAAAAAACCAGAGTTATTTGTTTCAGGTAAAAATATGAACTACTTGGAACCTTTCAATAGTAAATAACTTTATAAATTCAGAACAAGCTAATTAATTACTATAGCTTCTGTTTTCTCAAAGTAATTTGGATGTGCTTTTTGTTTAGTGGTTATTAACAAAACAGACCAAAACAGTAAGCCTTTCAGGTCAGTTCTCTGACTGGCCCATTTTGAAACCCACCTTGAACATCAGGATATTTAAAAGGACAACCAAAGCCCAGAGCAGCGTGGTGGCTGTTGTTTCTGTTCCAGCAAGGAAGAGATCAATGGAGCAGTACGCCAGATTGGCCTCTGTGAAGCCCAGGTCAGACTCTTTGTGCTAAAAGAACAAAAAAAAATCTTATTTCATGTTTTGCAGCTTGATAGAGAGGATTGTTTCAGGGTGAGCCAGCTTTAATATAAATGCCATAGTACGTTCTCCATTTCAATGAGGAAAGTGTCAATGTAGTCTCTGGGATTGTCACGATCCCGATCCTTCTTGTGCTGCTCTACTTCCTCAGAAATGAACCGTTCTACACCGGTGAAGTGGCTGAAGATTGCGTTGTGAGGACCTGGCATGTACCTCATCACATTAGGAAATGCCATGTAGAGCTGTTTAAGAGAAAGAAAAGGTCAAACTGGCAACACCAGATTTAAAATCTCACTTTTCTCTCTTTCATAATAAACACAGAGACTATCTGACTTTGTGTTGATCAACTTACTTGACCCCAAATGTTCCCCTCCAGGAAAACCGCCTCAGACATGCACCTGAGCATCATCTGAAACCTGTGGTCAGTGTAGTCGTATCTTTTCCCCATAACCAGCTGGCAAATGATGTTGGACACAGCATTGTTGAAGAGGCCTCTTGGGTTGAAAGGTTTACCTGATGGAGGGGAGAGCACTACTTTAAAACAGGCTGCCATTTGCAGTACAAATATGCTAAGAGCAGGCTATACTCATTATACCCCACCTTTTTCACTCTCTATGTCCTCCTGTAGGTATTTTATCTCCTCACAAACACTCTGTTCCAACGAGTTTTTGCCCAGACCAAAGTTACTTAAGGTAGATAAAGCAAAACGTCGCTGTTTCTTCCATTTTTCCCCATTGCTCATAAAGAGACCAGCTAGACATTATAAAGCAAAAAAGAAAAAGAAAAAAGAATGCATAGTTAATCTGAGGTATTTATTTACAAAATGCATTAGGAAATCTAAAGATTTGACACCTGAGGGTTCAGTGTAAAACCTGTTAGTTATCGCATTAAATGGTCGGTCCACAAAGTTCTCAGCTTGGGTCACTAACGCCTCCCTCACCGCCTTGTATCCACTCAAAAACACGATTGATTCCCGGCGGAAGCTGAAGACTTTCCCATAGATGTCAGCCAACTGGGGACAATATAACAATGGAAAAGCATCAAAGACCCATATATGAATAAAACCAACCAAATTATCAAGTGAAAACGAAAAAGAAGGAAATTTGACAACATTTCAGATATTTTTTTTCTGTTGTGTTCAAAGGCTGGAAATTTTGTTCATTTTTACTGGAGCATCTAAAACGTATTATTAAAAGGTTCAATAATACCAGTAATTCAGTACAAAAAGTAAAACTCATGCATCATATAGATTCATTACATACAAAGTGTAATGTGTCAGACATTTATTTCTGTTAATTTTGGCGATTACATCTTATAGCTAAAAACAACTCTTGAAAAGTAACAATAAGCAGGAAATGATCAGCTTGTCGATGTGCTGAGGAATATGAGGTTGTTTCCATATCGACCTTCAGCTCGTCTGCATTGTTGGGTTTGGCATTTCTCATCTTTCTTTTTGACATCTCCACAGATTCTCTATGTGGTTCAGGTCGGTGTATTTGCTGGCCAGTCAAGCACAGTGGTGGTCATAAAAACAGGTATTGGTACTTTTCACACTTTTTCTTTCCACTTAGTTTTCCATTAATATGCTCGCATACAGCACTCTCAACAACTAGCTTCTTTAGCAATGACTGTCACGTCAGCAGTTTTCCAAATGATTGTGAAGGCCATGACACTACATTTTAAATTGGTCTTTTGTAATATCTACATTCTCTATAATATTTTTCATGAGCTGTAGGCAACTGTCATAAAAAAGTAAACAGAAGTAAACACAATACATCATTGTGTTTGCATAGAGTGTTCTTAATGAGTTTTACTTTTTGAGATGAATTATTGGAAAAATTTAATGATAGTAAAAATATAATTCACCTCTATATCTCAACTACAAGATGTCAGAAACTGCTTAATGTTGTTTAGAGGAATCTTTTGATTTGAGGCCCTGGTTCAAAAAGGGGCACCTTTTTACGTTTTTTGACAAGTTTAGATTTTGTAACAAATAAGGCTCTCCTTAGCAGCAAAACAGAGTTTGTGAGACACTTTATTTTCATATATAAATTATGAGTAAAAATGTTTTAACAGAACCTTCACCTACTAAAATGTACAAAGTTAAACTATTCAAAGCCCGCAAAAAAAGTCTTGTGATAATCAAGGTCACATTACATTTCTTCAGACAACATGACTGTACATGCATTTGCATTAAAATAGGCAGTAACCTCTAAGTTGATAAATCAGTAGTAGAGTTTTTTTCCGATCCTTTTGTCTGCTGTAGGTAGTTCACTATAGGAATATCATAATATCCAAAAGTATTAATGGACCTTTTTTTCTCTCAACCACTTTATTCAGCCAAACAAGTTTAGGACTTTATTTAGAAATTAAAAAAAGTTCATCCCAGGGTTTTGATGGAAGTAGTGGGCCTTGGGTAAGCATTCCCTTTGGCCCAGGTGAGCAGCAGTGATAACTAGGAGTGCAGCACAAACAGGAAAAAGGATGGACTACAAGTAAGGAGAGCAAGGTTACAGGGACTTTAGGAACTGAACAAGGAGTGGGAAAAAACAAAAAGCAATCTCAAAGGGAAGGATCCCAGACATCCCGGTGACAGTCAAAGCTCAACCTTGTGGTGAAGGTGATGAGGGAACGAATCTCCAAACAACAGAGGTGGAGTGGTTGAGTGTAAACGAGATGGTTCTGAACAATGTGCAGGACCTTGTTCTCCTGTAGACAGAGTCTACCACCAACCCAGCACCACAAAACATCACAGGAAATTGTTCCATCTGTCGCCATTGAACTGCCCAACTTTCTTAAGTGTTATTTATGAACATTCACTAGCAAGGAACACGCATCATAGATAGAGATTAAAGGTTTATTGAGTAAACGGCGGGAACGGAAGTCTGGGGAGGTGTGACGAAGGAGGCCAGGAGGTAGACTTAGTGTGGGGGTGCGGTCTTCAGGAGTTCGTCTTC